>VWZY01012424.1:81850-330641 GCA_013399075.1 Chloroceryle aenea
CTGAGGCAGATGAATAACAATGAATTGGACACAACCATCATGGCTTCACCAAGGGTGAATCATGCCTGACTAACCTGGTTGCATTTTATGAGAAGGTCACAGCATCAATAGACAGGGGAAGAGCAACCAATGTCGTTTACCTGGACCTGAGTAAGGCCTTTGACAGTGTCCC
This sequence comes from Chloroceryle aenea, assembly GCA_013399075.1. Lineage (NCBI taxonomy): Eukaryota > Metazoa > Chordata > Aves > Coraciiformes > Cerylidae > Chloroceryle > Chloroceryle aenea. Next base: position 82,023 of record VWZY01012424.1, read on the forward strand.
GCATGACATTCTGGTCTCCAGGCTGGTGAAGTGTGGGTTTGATGGATGGACAATTCAGTGGATAAAGAGCTGCCTTGATGGCCACTCCCAAAGAGTAGTTGTCAAGGGGTCCATATCCAAGTGGAGTCCCTCAAGGATCAGTACTGGGCCCAGTCTTGTTTAACGTCTTTGTCAGCAGCACGGACAGTGGCACTGAGTGCACCCTCAGCAAGGGTAAATTTGGTGAAACTATCTAAAGTCAAAGTTGTTATTGCAATGTAAAGTTATTAAAACATGGAAATAATAGCCTGTCTGATTTGTCTTCTAAGCAGAAAGAAAGATTACTTTTCTAGCATAGTGACTGGAAGCAGTCTTTACCAGTAAAGCTATTTTTTTAAAGAAAATAAATTTCTTTAGGTGTCCCAAAACATGGAAATTCAGTATATATGGGGTACATTAATGTTGGCAGCACTTCAGAGCATGGGAGTCTAAAACCTTTATAAGGTAATACTGTAACTGCTACAAAGTTTATTAAAACACACTTCCATACTTTGGAATGTAGCCTACAGAGAAATACCTACCCAGGGTTCTTATGGTTAAATGGTAACAAAATCAGTGAGCAGCAGCCTTGTTAATTCTGCACCTTTAGACAAGTAGCATTCAGGCCAGTAGAGGGCATGGTTACATTAAGGATGGACTTGATATTACAAAATTAATTTCACTAACTTTCTGGGGTCACAAAGCATCAGTTTTATTTTCTGGTGGTGTGGGGTTTTTTGTGAGTGTGTGGTGGGTTGTTTTTTTTTTTTGTCTGTCATTTCCTGAAGTTCTCAATTTTCTGTTGTAAACATAAAACAAGTGATTGAAAATGCAGATGTAGATGTACTACTTTTTTTCCTTGTCCTGTGTCTTCCCCCATCTTACCTTTTTTTTTTTCCTTCCAAAAAACCTTTTTGGAATAGCTAATTGAAACCCAGGCAGTGGAAGTGTTCCCTTTCCTTTAATGGGAATATGCAGACAGTCAGGGTGTTTGCACTGTTTTCTTTGAACATCTCTTTGGAATAAAACTCAAAGCACAGTTAGAAGCCTCAAATCCCCATATGATCAAAGAATAGACAATCCCCAGCCTCAAAACTCTGTGCTTTCAGTTAATCGTGTCAATATCTGTGACTGATTTTTTTATGTGTAAATATCTTGGATTCAGTCCTTACATTCAGCCTATGCATTAAGATGTTTATCTTTTGAAGATTCCAATATTTGTGGAGACCTCTCAGAATTGAGAGCTCTATCTATAGTCATATCTGACTGACTGGGGTAGTTTAAGTTGTGCTTAAATCAAAATATCTATAGCCATACACATATACAATTTTTGTACTATGTAGCCAAACAGTTTTGCATCTTTTATCTGTTTAAATGTTTTCCTCTATTTTTTCATCACAAACTAAAAATTTCCCTTTCTGGGGAAAGAACTCTTTTTTTTTTTTTTGACATGGGGAAGGAAGAAACACTTGGTTTAGTTATCTTAATTTATCTTAATTTCTTTATTCCCATCTAAATTACTATGACTAAATCATCCATATCACACATCTGATATGCATATGTAGAAATGATTCAATGGTTTCTTGCTTTTTAAGTGTCTATATGTATTCTGTTTAAATCAGGGGAAAGAACAATCTGCCTTTATGTTTTCCCAGATGAACCAATATTCACTTACACAGATTCATAAAGATGATAAAGTCAGAGTAAACTGTTTGAAAAAAAAGTTTGTTTTCAATTTCTGTTGACTGAAGAACTGCCTGGTGTCAGGAAAGGTCATCTTAAGTAGTTTGTATTAATGTCACACGTTTACTAAAGAATGAACTGGTTTAGAGGGTTATATATTTTTCATAAAAAAATTTGCTCTTTTTTGTGTATGGCTTCATTTAAAAAAATCAAATCATCAAATGATACAGTTGAAAAAAATCTATTCTGAGCTCAGGGGTGTAATTCTCTAAAGTAACACTCTACCAGCAGATGGGGCTCCTCAGCCTCTTCGAAAGGGATGGTAACTAAAGTGTACCTCTAAGGATTAGGAGACTTTAATGTTTGGAATACATACTTGGAAGACTCAAATTAGAAGTTTATGAATGTTTCAAACAGAGTGCATGAGAACTTCCTAGAAACCTTGTGAGATAAGACTTCATCTGCAAAGGGATATGCATATGAATTGCCCACAGTTCTTCAAATCTGGAGCATTAGTAGAAGAACTTCTGGCTAAATTTTGAATTTGTAAGGAATTTTATATTTGCAAGGTAGCTGGAGAAGGGCAGGAAACCTGATTCAGTCTGGGGAAGTGCTGTTGGGAGCAGTGCTGTGGCACTGCTGCTCTTCACTATTACATTTTAACTGGATTATCAGTGGCTTATGTTTCTAGTTCAAGTATGTATTTAAAGATTGTGAAACATGCCTGAACTGACTATATCTGTTTTCTTTGGATAATACATCTTCTCTACCTTCTGTTTGAATAGCTGCTGTAAATGAAATTTAGGCTGCTACTGCCACTTTTGGTTTTATTTAAACACTGAAATAGTGTCTGTGATTTTAGTTATTGTCCGGTATTCTTTGAATAAAGTTTGAGATTCAGCAGTGTTATTAAAGGTGCCTAGTTTCCATATTGTGGTTAATTCAACACGTTCTGAGTATCAGACCTTGTTCAGGTATTTCTGGTTTAGAACCCCAAATCCAGAGTCACAGATTACCACTGAATACAGCTGCTTACCTTGGGTAGGTGAAAAATTATTTCTTGAAAGACATGTTTCTGCAATTGGTAAGCAAGTATCTGGCATTCACTTTGTTAATGTCTTTTATTTGAAATGTCTTGTAGTTGCATAGAGCCATAGAGTTGTAAACATGTTCACTGTTTACTGATGCTTTTTATTAGCTTTTTAACAATTGTTCCTCATTTCAAGCCTCCCATACCATTATTCTGTATCTACTGTTTTGTCTTAAAACTAACTCAAGGTAACATCTTTATATAATCAGCTTTAAACTTTTACTTCTGTGTTCCTGGATTTCTATTTAGAGCATCACAGCAGGTATTCTGTTTGTTGCAAAATATTTCTTCATTTTCAGCACTTTCATCCTCCACTGATGAACAAGATCAAGGACAGAAAGTACTGTGATTCCTTGGTATGCAAAATGCATATTAATAGCACTTTGATGGCATGACTTGTAACACATTGTTAGAAGTTTTTCTTATGCATTTTGTTCCCTACTTGCCTAGTTGAACGGTATCTTCATTAAGTCACAGCTGAATCTATACAAGGAAAGTAAAAGTTTAGAATTACTTCAGTCATGTCAGCCTGTTGAACAGAGGTGTTGGCTGCTTTTCATGATTAAGACCCCAAGGGCAGCCATGCTCATTCAGACCAAGGCTCTAGCCTAGTGGGCAGTCTCTAGGGGGGGGTCCATAAGTAGATGCTTAGAGAAAAAGAAGTCAAAGGTTTATGGTGTCTTTAAGTACTCTTCTGGTATCTACTTGTTTTCAAGCCAGGGGATTTCTGAACTCCAAAGTAGTTAATCTTTGTAATGTGCTATCTTGGGAGATCTCTTCCAGACACTTCTGCAGTCTTGGGAGACACTCTTGTGATCATTAGATATGGAGTGGTATATTACTCATACTTGTGAAATTTAATGTACAGATTTTTGCTTCCTGGAGTGTGTCAAGTACTACAAGAAATAACACTTTTATTCATATTTTCAAAACCTTTTATTTTCTGTCTATTTGTTAGGCAAAAGATAGTACAGCAGTATATTCCAGTTATTCTTGATGCTGTTGTATAGGACTGGAAGTGATGGAACATGATAGTCTCCATTCATTCATATAATATCTGTAAGCACTGATGGTAGCAATACTGATTTCCTAGATACTGCTGGTACCCTGCCTCACAGCAGGGAAATGTTTCTATTTTCAACCACTGTGCACACAATTCACTTGTAATAGGCAGTGTTTCTTGTTCTGTCACGTGCATGGCTGTTTAGATGGAATGAATGCTGCCAGCATATTTCCTCTAAGCTCATGTGTAGCTGTCAACTGGCTGTAGTCCTATTCCTGCTGGGCTGGATTCAAACTGGTCAGTAAGCAGTATTAGCTATTGTGCTGTTACCCAAGTACTGCAGTTGTATTAATTTTTAAGATCTGTGTCAATGCTCCTTTAACTGTAGCTGATGCATAAGTTGAGACACTGGGGAGTCATCCTATTTAATATATATATTCCACTCATTCTGGAGATTGTTTACCTGGATGTGTGAAAAAAACATGGTTTCTTTTTTTGTTGAAGAGGCTACTAAACAGTGTATTCTGAAATACTGAAGTTGACTTTTCTTTGTGATGCCTTGTTCTGACCTTCCTTTGTCTATTTAAAACTGTTTGTTTTTCCCAAGATCTTTAATCTTGCTGATCTTTAAGATGGAAGTACATAGGTATATACGTAGTAATACCAGTTTCCCAAGTAAAGGGAAAGGGCTTTGTATACCTTGATCTTTTTCTAACAAAATTCACATACACTTCACTAAGTAGTCCTCTCCATAGTGCTTATTCTGTAAGAAATGAAACATTATGCAGGTAAGAATGTGCTTGATTATCAGTAAATGCTTGTGACTGTGCTTATGCCTAGATGATGATGATAATTGCAATAATGATATTTTGTAATACCTCTCACAATTTTTCTGCAAAAGCCATTAAGACAAGTCAGCAAAAAAGCAGTTAATGATTGTGGTGGATTTTGGTCTCTTCATCCCAAAGATGTGTGGATAAAGGTTGATCCATGTTTGTTATGTTAGTATTTATATATATTTAGAGGTGTTACATAGCGATGTATTTTTTCCTAAATTATTTTCTTGCTTCCAACAATGGTGTTGTCAAGGGAACAGAAATCCTTGTAATGCCTTTGTTCACTTTCTCAGAATCCACATCTGGAGATGACTTATATATTTTTCATGTTCTTAGTAGCTGACACACACTTGCACCTCAAAGGATTTTTTTTGAAGGAGTATGTTTCTTTGAGTATAAATAGCACCATGCTGATCTCTATGCTGTTTGATAGGCCATTGTTTTCTTTTCCTTCTTCACTTACAAGAACCAAATTGACTGCTGCTTTGGATTAGCATTTATCTTAATGTTTGTGAGAAAACTGACACTTTTTTAAAAAGAGAACAAAAATGTGGTGACCTGTTCAGCTTCTGGGTTACATATTCAGTTCTGCAAGGGCATTGTTTTTTCTTTACACTTTGAAATGTCTCCTGAATTAGGATCTCCTTAAAGAATATCAGAGTAGTACCCTAAGTAGTCTTGCAACATGTTTTTGACTGTTCTGTGACCATGTTAGAGGTGTAGCTATGGGGAGCAGGAGAAGATGGATATTTCATGGCACAGATAATATGCCTGTTTCCCCCCAGGTTTGGGAATGATTTAAAACAAAATTCAGAAAACAGTTCAAGAGCAGTGGTGGTAGTGGAGCCTGGCTGTATCTCATGGCTGGCTGGCTCTAGATCCTTTTCGATGTCTCTCTCCTCAGGGTTTCTGCAGTGACTTTCCCTTTTAGTCAGGTGCTTAGCTTGATTAAGTCTTGAGGGAACAAATATTGAGACCTCTCTGAAATCTGGCTAATGTTGACCAACAGGTGCAAAGAAGACAGAGGAGAGATGCCTGGGGGACGTGACTGTTCTGACAGTGTTATTTCACAAACCTTTCTGTGGAAATCCAAAAGGGTGGACAGGGACTTTTGGGTTCACTTAACAATGATGTAGAAGAGAAGATTCTGTTTCCTTATGTTACCTAAAAAGAGTTTGGGTTACTTTTGCTATTACTTGGAGGAGTATCATGAATGTTAAGTGCTTATCTGACTTTTATTTTTTCTTCTTAGAAGCACATCTGTCCTGAATGGCTGAGTTCCACACTCCTTTTTACAGAGAACTCTCCCAGCTGTTTACTAAGTGTCTCTGAAATAGCCTGTAGCAGAGAAACAAGAAACCCTGTCCTCCTCTCAGCATAGCTAGCCCACTAGGGAAGAAAAAGTCAGGTCTAGAGATACCAATGAAGTAGTTAGTGTCTGTAAGAAAGCTGAATTAATAATGTCGTAATTTAAGCCCTCCAGTTATTCATAGGATCTCTGGGATGCTGCCGTGGAATTGGACATCAGATTGTTACCTGAGATGAGAGAAATGTAATCCCCATCAAGGGTGCTTCAGTAAGATTGGTGGTGAAAGTCAGGATTTTGGTGCTTGGAAAAAGTGGAGCTAGAGAAGTTTTAAGTTCTGAAATTACTGTAAGACATCATGGGAGTATCTAAATTTGAGATACTTGAGAAATTCTGAATATTTTTCTTGTTTAAAAATATAAATAACACCAGTCTAACTTTGCTTCTTTTCTGGAAGTCTAGCTTTAGAGATGCTAGATCTCACATACTGCTATATATTAAAAAAAAAAAATCTGTTAACAAAGCTACAAGGCATTTTATGACTTTGATTCACTACCTCTCTTAGTCTGTTGATGTTGTCAAGGAAACAAATTTTTGAGACTTTGCTCTACTTTTTCAGGTTCTATAAAGAGATTACTTCCATAAGTTTTATCCAACATCAGGAATAGAAACAATTTGCCTGAAGTTTCTGTTTTCTGTATGTTCATGCCCTTGCTTTTTTAAAGCAGCTTTTTTAGCATGTGTGAAATAGCTGTGTCTTTAAGGTCCTAATATCTGTGAATGCACCAAAGATTGCTGATATTTGATCTTTAGATGAAGCCTGATGGAGAGAACTTTAATGACATTTTACTTATTTATGTTATGAAGACAGTGGTTAGTTATAGAGTCCCTTTAATTTAAAGAGGACTGAAACACTAATAACCTCCTTGTTCTTTAGAGAAGGTGCTTCATTACTATGGAACTAATGACTTATTGTCCTTTATCATACAGATCATGCTTCGTTGCAGTAGTCTTCCCTCTTCAAAGAAAAAGCTCTCTGTGGCTAGTCTGGGTCTGTGTTTGATGTTCCAGTACATATGGCTCTGGTTAGGATTTTACGACTGAGCTTTGTGTTTGTGGAGGCTTTTTATTTATTTATTGAAATAAAACTGCTGATTTTCTTCTAGGACACATCTAAAAGTATAGTTATAGAAACCTCTACTTTTCTCAAATGTTTCAGTTGATTAATGGATTAAAGATATTGGGCATGACAGTAGGAGAGACTGCATGTCTCTCGTGCTAGATGTGTAACACCTTGCTTTCTGGAGTCAGATTTTGGAACTTGTCCTCTTCTCTAGTTGTCTTCTTTCAGATGATAATTTCCTCATTAAAAGATTTATTTTTTTTCTTCCCCTCATTCTGAACAGTGTGATTAGTAACTGGAATTGCATATTGTTATATACTGAGGAAGACACACAGCTGGTTCTTTATAGAAAGGCTCACAGGGATGCAGGTGGTTAGGGATGACAGTCTTATAAACATGTTAAAGCTTGGTAGATATGCTAAAGCTAGTACAATGTTAATGTAAAATAAAGGAAAATTAATTGGGTAGTTCAATCTTCCTCTGCTTGCTAGCATTGAAATAGTGGTTACGAATGTCTTTGTGGTGTCCCTGGCTTGATGGTGAATACTTTCATTACGCATCCCTCATGTCACTGTTGTGATCTTGAGTTCAGTTAAGGAAGCCAAGTAATTTTTGGTTTTGTTTCTGTCTGGTATGAAGAATTTAACTCTCTTCTGAGAAAACAATCAGAATTAGTGTTGTTGTTTTTGTCAGCTTTTGCCTGAAGGAGAGTTTCTCAACAAAAGCCATGTACTTGCATTTGAACACATCCCCATTTTATCAGGTAAGCAAAGGTATCCAATTTTCCTGAGCAACAAAATACTTGATTACAGGTCTAATGATCATTTAAGAGGTGTTTTCAGATGTGCTGAAATCAAGGGCTTGAAGCAGATGAACTTAATTATCTTTGTGAATATTCACAATCACATTATGTGCTTTAAATGTCACATTTGGAAATAGTGCCTCATTGCTAGTTAATTAACAATAATTACTCAAGGTAGTACTTAAGTTTCTGGAATTTCTTACCTGATGTGAAAAATGTACTTTGCTTATAAGGTTTAGCAGTATAAAACCCAGATTTTACTAAACTCACTGTTCAAGTGTCGCTGCTGCTTAGGCCATTTGTACTTCGTACCACCAGTGTTGCTGCGTGGGGAATCACTTATTCCATTCTTTTGCTCTGCTGCATCTGGGCAGTATTTTTAAGGTTTGAACAATGCTGTATGTGTAATACTGTGAGGTTTTTTTATCAGAATGACAAAAGCAGTAGCAAATTAGACTGGCAGCTAGATCTATCATGAGGTGTTACAAAGGTGTGTTGACATCTTCAGCTTATGATAATACCAGAAGAGTTTTTTCAGTCATAGCACTTTTATGTTTTTCTTTCTGTAAGGATGGTTTTTCTAGTTAAAGAGGATTATACAATGCAAGACAGCTTACACTGCAACCAAAAAAACCCCATTGTAGATCCTAGAAAATCTTCCTTGTGTTCTAGTTTCCAGTTTCTCTCTTTCATTTTTCTTCTCTTTCTGTGTAGAAACTTAACTGAAATGTCAAAGGATTTTCTTCAAATTCTTTCCCTTAAAAAAAAAATCAATCTTTCTTCAACGATAGTCTTCTTGTTTGCAACAGCAGACTTTACATGTGCTTGTATGTGTATATATAGTAAAATAAATATTTATATAGAGAGAGCTTTTATATTAAGAGTTTTAAACTAACAAACCCCCTACTGTCAGTTACTTGTACTTACAAACTGGATACTTGCCTGCATACTTCATTCACCTCTGTGAATGAGGTGTCCACTGAAATCCTGGTAATAGTCTATAACTTTTATATTTCATAATCATATTTTTCTGTAAAGTACATGCTTAACAATATAGTTTTTAATTTTGGACAGCACTTACAATATACTAAACAGATGTTTGAATTCTCTGACATCAAGTTAAAGCTAATTCAGGGAACAGCCAGAAAAGCTACTGAATTTTAGAAGCAGTCATGCAGCTGAACTAAACTGATTACCTGTGGTTTGAGCAGTGGGAGTGGAGATAACGGCAGGTACGTGAAGGCATAACCAAGGAAGTGATGAATATAGTTTGGAATGGGAAAAGTATTTTAGTAATGGCAACACAGATGGAAAAGAAACTGAGTGGTAGGAAGCTGAAATAATAACATGAATCTGATTGTGGAAGGGTCTTCAATCTGTTACATGAAATTGGAAGTGGTAAGCACTTCACTGAGGAAACTTCCGAAGAATATTTTTTTCAGTTATAGAATGACTTGGAGAAAACAAGCTTTTTACAACTAACAAGCTTAGATTTTAAGTATTTGGAGAACATCATGGACACATTCTAACCAAATGTTAATGTTTTGAATGCCAAAAAGCTTTCACCCATATGTCTGCTGTGTCAAATGGTTGAAACAAAATAACACTTATTGTCTTTTTTTTTCTGATGAGATATCTACTTTTGGATATCTCACTCCAGAGCCCAGCTTATCAGAAAACTTGACATGCAGCTGCTGACATTGATTATTTTGGAAACTGCTCCTTTTTGTGTCCTTAAATAGGAATTAAATACTCCTAAAAAATATGTTCAAAACTGATCACTAATCTCCTTAAATCTTTGCTAATATGAAGATTCTGAAGCATTGCAGGCTTCTGCAAGTAACCCAAACTCCAAATATTTACATTAACTTTTAATTTATAAATTATTCATTTTGTAGTTTTGTAGTGATAGTGACGTAAATGCAACAAAATACTTCTAGTAGTGAAGGAAGGCTTTCTATGAGTGCGTTGAATGTGAGAAATGCTGAAACAAACTCTACCTGATATGTGCTGGTGTTGCTTAAACACTGCGGCAATGTGAAGGAATTGAGCACTATGGGACCTATGGTAGAAGTTTGGGTTTGTGTGTGTTTCAATGCTTCAGTGCATAAAGTAATCAAGCCAGCTTGAGTGCTAGAAACTGTGGAGCAGGGTTGGTGTGATGCCCTCCTGAGACAGGAAGGTGTTCCTCTGGGATGAGTTTAACAGTGGGATGTCTGTTGGTACCACTGCAATGATGTGATGACTGAGCACATTTGCACTATGAGTGTAGTCAGGGGCAGCCCCTACCAACAGACCAGAATAATTATGCATCATTGCTTCCTAAAACGAAGTGTGCTCATCAGGCTTTAAAAAAATGTTGGAGGGGTAGTGATGTATAATCCTACAAATACATAAATATTACTTTTGCTTATAGGGTTAGAAATAATTAATTGGATCCTGTGTGAATTCCAGTGTTTGTCATTGTCAGTAGGCTCCTGGATAAATCTGTGTCATTGATTCATGGTTTCATGTCAAACCCCAGAGGTGACAGATAGTTTTTAACCCGGTTCTAGATTTTTAGCATGGAGTATTCTTCTAGTTTTCAGCTTTTATATCAGCTGTAATACTGTCTCCTTAATATGAGAAACCCACAAGAATTATGAAAGCTTTTTAGTTAATTTCTAAGCTATTGCTATAGAGTAATATAGTAGATACTTTTTAACTTGCACAATTCTGAGTATTTATAGATGCTTTCACCCACACTTATTACTTGAGTTATGCTACAGTTTAAATTAAAAAAATACATTTTTCAAATAACTTTGAAACATCTGAACTTTAGTAATAATAATCCCGTTTTAAGGCACAGCTTACTGTGTCTTAAATTCCTATAATTTATTTTCACCACGTGATAGCCAGGTAAAGTAAATGCATAATTTTTAGATGCTTATCAGCATTTAGATAAAGAAAAATCATCATTTTTTAGAAACTAATATTGAGGCTGTGTTTAATGTTGAATCTATTATTAAACAGCTTCCTGACGTATTAATAAAGAGAAGACTATCAAAGCCTTTTGGAGGATGTGAAAGAAATAACTAGCTGCTCTTTCAAGGTTACTTTTAAACTTTTAGTATTTGATGCAAACTGTTCTGCTTTGTATTGATGAAAAATATAATCAAAGCTGTGTTCAACTTCAGGTTGCCTGTATCACTGTACTACATCATAGGAATGTAAGTGAACACAGAAAATACTCTCTGCTGAAGAGATGTACATTAGGTTTGCAAATTACTTGCCAATGCCCTTTGGGATAGAGACCTTCATGAAATCATTGAGGAACTCACTGTTGGGTTGACTTATGTAATAGGTTGTTCCTCAAGACTGCACAGGAGAGAGATTAAATGTTATAAAGTACAAAGTACAGAAGCTCCTTAGGGAAATCTAAATGATGTTATAGGAATCAAACTATATTACAAAGAAGAATATTAAATATATTTGCAATTGTCTGTTATTTCTCATATGAATGACAGACCCCTTTCTGTCTAATGAATTGCATAGATATGCAAAGGAGAAATAACAAAAGCTAATCAGTTTTGTTTTATGTAAAGCTGTTAATATGTAGATACTTGAGTTCCCTCAAAAAAAAAGTTTTCTAATGATGCATGTTGATGTTGTTGTGTAAATAGCTTCAAGAAGAAGAGCTGCTGTAATCACTTCACTTGAAAAATAAATATACTTAAAAAAAATAGGATGACATAGATGTTGTACTTCTGCACTAAAATTACTGTGAATTAGTCAAGTATCAGTTAACCTGAGACAGCTGGAGTAATACTGGTGGAAACTGGGGAAACCAACCAAAACTGTACCCCTCTCTTCAGTGTAGATACAGAGCAGAAATTGGTGCAGCGGCCTCAGCTTACTGGGAATAAATGTGAAATTAAATATTTTTGCCTGTAAGATGCTGGAAGCTGGCAGGGAAGGGTGAGACTTCTGTCAGTCACAGTAGATTTCTGTGTGCTTACCAGTCCTGGAACTGTGCAGTGCCCCACCAGTGGGGAAAGGAACAGCTGTGGTGATGGCTGCACTGAGTGAAGAAAACTGGGCTGTGGGGCAGGTGTGTGGATGGAAACTGAGCGAGGGGGGGAAGGTGGGGGAAGGTAAAATTGTTTTATAGCTGGCTTGTTTCCTAGATAGTTGTTGCAGACAGGATGGTCTCTATTTTGGTCTACATTTAAGTGTCAAGAATATGCTGAGGGAATATCTTTTGTGCGTACTGCTGCTCCCATTAAAGAAAATATTGGCTCTGTGGAAGGCAGCCATCCCCATCTGTGGTGCAAGCTGTTTTCTTTGAGTCAGCAGGTCTTATAGGAGGCATTGAATATCCTGGGAGCCAAATGTGAATCTTTGAGAAATCCTTTAAGGAAATCTTAAGGATATTTGCCTACTACACTGCCAAATACTACAGAGGTGGTCATTGTAAATGGCCAGGAAGTACAAACATCCATAATGTAACAATCACTTGCATCTCACCGTGTTATTAATTCTGTGATGCTCTTCAGCTTCCAGGATTTAACAGTGTTTTTCAGACTTCATTTTGGATAAAATCTGCCTTCAGCCATCCAGTGAACACCCACCTGAGCAGGAAAATAGTTACTCAGCTGCCAGAGATGGCTCTGATATTTCTCTTTCTGAAGGTAAAAAATACTTCAGACAGTTTCTAATTGTGTAATACATTTCAGTAAAATGCTACTATAAGCTGTTATGGGAAATCCTGAAATATTTATCTGGGTATTAAGATATATAGCCAAAATCAAGTGTCTTTGAATCCATGACAACATGATCATACACCTTAATATACATTCAACTTCTTGCAGTTCCCAGTGTGTCTAGATCAGTATAGTTTTCGGAGCTTTAGACAGATGAGGAAGCACTGTGTGGGATGTGACCAATTCACCTGCCTTCCCTGGAGGGTTTGGTACTGCAGTTTGTGCTGAAACCAGCAGTGGTAGGTGCTGTGTAGTTCAGAGGGTACTGAAGTGGCATTTCTGTCCAAGGGTATTTGTTGCTGTGCTACTGTGCTGCAAGTGTCTTGCTGGCCTTTAAAGGCTCTTAGCCAACAGGGCTGTATTTAAGGTGGTTGGATATAAGTGAAAAGCAAAGTATTTTCCCAAATCTTGGAATAAGGAAAAAGAAAAAGTATGCTGTTCTTCTATTGAATCTCCATTCTTTTGGAATCTCTCCTTTTTAAGAATAAAGAACTGGGAAAACACTACCAGTCTGCCAAAATAAGAATCAAGAGAAGGACAGTGTACTTGGAGATATCGCTCTCATTACATTAAGAATTTATTCTGCAAACAGGTGCAATTTTCTGTTATCTTTGAACTCATACATGTGGTATAAAGCATTCTAACAAGTGCGTGCTTTTTCAGGAGGAACCAATGTGTTTTGAAAGTGTTGGTGTAATTTCATCGGACGTCTTAAATGAAGAGGCAAGATAAAATGGTTTCAGGAGAGCTTTGCTAATGATGTTTCAAGGAAGGAAACTAGAACTGTGAAGATTTTGCTTGGCAATGAAAAAAGATACGCAGGAGTAACAAAAATAAGTGTCTGTTTTCTCTCAACTTTAATGCTGTAAAGAAATCAATTGAAAATTCTGACGACTGTTTTTAACAGATTTATAGTGTATGTTTGAAGGTACATACCACACTATGTACCTGCCTGCCTTGATTATAGTTTAAGTAGATGATAAAATTTGATAGTTCTCTGTTTGTTCAACATGTCTTATCAGTTTTAATATTATATGCCTCCCTGGGATGGCAGCCATTCCTCTAGAGAAATTCAGATGATGTCTAAGGAACAGTGAATTGTGTTAGTGCTTCTCTTTGTTGGCCACTTCCCTGGAAATGTTTTTAAACCACAAGATCATCTTACTGAGGTTGTTTTAATCAATTAATTGATTTTTAAATTTTTTATTATTGCTTTAAATTTTAGTGGAGCTGAAACACATGCTGCTAGTACTGATCATTAAATAAGATGGATAGCTCCTGTGGTATTTAATCTTTTGGAGCTGATTTTGTCACTTTTTAATATGCCTTGTATTCCAGTGTGATACTAAAAATAAACATTTGAAACTTGTAGCCCTCAGCCCTGTTTAAAAAACAAACTTCTCTGCCCCAAACACTGTAAATGAGTAAACTTTGTGCCCCTAAAAGTCAAAGCTTGGTGGCATACGTTAATTAGATGTTCACTGGAAATGCTCCAAAACAATGAGCTGAAGTCAGATTGTGTTATGAAAGCCATTAAAAAAAAAATCCAAATCCATCCAAACCCCCTCAAACAAGGAACTGTTCATTTTAAAAAACTTGTCTTGAAAAAGACTACCTCAGATTTTAAAGCCTCTTGTTTACTTGGTCATCACAAAAAGAATCATGAATTAAAGCAGATACTGATCCTTAAAAGTATTATGACAATAAAAAAATAGAATGCTGCTATATCTCTAGTGTTATTTAATACAAGGCATATGCAGTGCATTATGGGATACTTTAATTTGTAGACTTTAGATCTGTCTATGCATTTTATAACACTGTTGTCATAATTAATTTTTAAAGGCATAAGTGATTCTTGTTATTCCAGGTACCATTTAAACAACGTGTATATATATGTTTAGAACTTAACTTTGACTCTGAAACGTGTATTTTGGGTTGGCTGGGGAAATTTTTTTATACTTCTAAATGGAATAATGTATTCCTCAAGGAAGATGCAGTGGTTCCAAGTCTTGCCTTGGGAACACAGTTTGCTTCCAAAGGTTCTGTAAGAAGTGATTAAGAAAAGTGTGTTACTTGGTAGTCAATTTAAAGTAGCTGCAGAGTCTGTGTCCCAGTAGGAGTTTTTCTGTTCTGGAAACTGAAGCAGAAGCAGATGGAAACCAGCTTTAGTGTTTTTGGGTTTTTTTTTGGAGATGCTGTTGATTATTGCCACTTAATAGTACATTCTCTACCTTTTAAAACTGTATTTAGTAACAAAGTGTTCCTGTGAGCCCCTCTCCTGAGTGGTGCCTGTGTGAGACCCTGCCCTGCTCATCTGCAGGAAGATTTGTCTGGTCCATAACCAGCAGCAAACCGCTCGTGTGGTGATGTAGCTTTGCCAGTGTGTGGAGAGAGGATGCTGCTCCGTAAGCACCACGTGTGCTGTGGTGTCCATAACATGCTGAGAGCCAGGCAACTCTCTCTGACGTATCTCCTATCTTTTAAACTACTGAAGTCTTCCCTGTGGCAGAGCTGTGTAAGGATAACTGCTAGGTTAGCCTTGTAAGTGCACCTGAAATAACCCAAAATTTCTTCAGAGATAACATTCTAATTTTGAGGGAAATGATCTTTCATTTCATTCAAGAAAAAGAATCTCTAGACTGAGACACACACTTCCTTCAGTGCCTAAAGGTGAAAAATCACTATGCATTTAATGAATGTAAAAGTAATTTTGCAATATTTCTCCACACCCAAATGCTTATGAGGTGGTCATAAGTATGTTGTGTGATTGTTCTTAACTGCATATTTATGTAGTATATGTATGCAACTGCCATCTGCTTAATCAGAAATTAATAGTGGTGTTAATATTCCCTCGAAAGTAAATTATAGTACATGCTGTAATATTGAGAGATTAAAATCCATATTTTAAAATTCAATCTAAAATTTAAAGTTCATTAACCTCCTATCATCAACTTCTATTGGCATTAATGACTCTAAGAGCCAGCACGTCTGAAAACTGGACCCATTGGATCTTTTCTTACCTAAGCAAGTAGAAGATTAACAAACTTTAAAATTGAGGATATGAATTAGAGTACCTCTTTTTGGTGAGAATTGCATTCCTCTCTTTGAAATGGAGGTGTCACTTGTAATGTAGTATCTTTACTGTTGAAGTTAAATGTTTTAATAGTCTTTTAATGGCACCTTAATGGCCCCTCTGAGGATTTGCACTGAAATAATTTTACCTTCTCATGATTGCACTTCATAATGGACTGTAGCAGCACAATTTAAGGTCTACTAATTTTTTTTCATTGGTTTGTTAAATATAGCAAAGCCTCTAAGTTTCCATTCTGTAAAATAAAGGAAGTATTGATTTATTTTTTATTATTGTATTAGTTATGTTCCACACAGAAATAATTTTTGTGTCTCAGGAATAGAGTAGTGACTGATTTTCATAAAGTTTTATCTGCATTGCCCAATAACAATAATGCATGTACTGAATTGATTTTCCATCCAAGAAGAAAATGTCTTACGATACACTATTTCATATTTATTTGTGACTCAGAAGCCAGGTGTCATAAAGTAGATGGTTGTATAGCCAGTGCTTATGTCATTCTGTGCAAACAGCCTGAAAGGAACTGCCTGTTCAGCTTTGTTATTTTTGTGGGGTCCAGGTGTTGAATGGAAATAGTTCACTATAAATCTGACACAACTTCAACTGAATAGGCACAGCTACAGATATGCCATAATAAAAAGAAAATTTTGCAGTGAGTTGCTGCATCAGACATAACTGCTGTTGAATAACTTTGAGAACTAAAATTAAATTGTCAAAATATGAACAGGGTCAGGGTAAAATCTTGGCCTGTTAATTAAATTACATAAACATACAGTTAGAAATTTCAGAGAGATGTTAATTTTAAGTAAAAATTCTTTGCAAACAAACTAATTCTAATCTGCAGCTTCAGTTTATAAAGACAGCAAGGCTTATTTCTGAATAATATTCTACAATTTAGTTACTTTAATCAAGCATTAGGTATCAGAATACTAATAACATGTAAATGCTGCAACATCCATGCATGCCTTACTTGTCAGTGTTTAGAAACATGTCATGTGGACACAAAATGTGTGTGTGTGCTAGCCAAAGAACTGAGATGAAGACCTCCCTCCGAGAGGGTTGTGAAATGCTGGATGGTTGAGCTCATTTGTCCAGAAACTGCCTGTTATTAATGATAGAAGAATATTGAAAACCACTGAATGGAAATAATGTCTTGTCCCAGCTATCTATCTTGTCTGTCTTTCTGTAATTCTAGGCATGAATTGCATCTAAAAACTAGGAGTTCATTAGTGTCTATTTTTTCTTTTTCTGACTGAAGGGGATGGGGAAAAAAGTTACTTGCAGGTACAATCAGTATGTCCTGAGAAATATATAGTAAAACTTTAGCTTTTGATACAATGGCAATGTATAATTTACAAATTCTCTATACAAATGTCTATGAAATGTTTGTATTGATCTTCTTCAGTCTTTACCATTACTCTTTTTAATAATTTATAGCTACATGAATCATTGGCAAAACCCCAGACAATTTATATAATATAAAATTAGTTGTTTTCAGTTTTGATAGGGTGATTAGATTTTTCCTTGTGCTACAAGTTAGCTTTTGAAGTATGGAAACACCAGGTTTCTTTGCAATAGCAGAAGGCCAACAAACAAGCTGGGGTTAAGTGTACGAATATGACATTCCCTTCTTGTATATAATGAGGCGGAAAACTCTTGCCAGTGATGTGGGAATTTTGTTTTCTTACATTATTCTATTTCAATTCACTCCCTTTGCCACATGAAAATGTCAGTGGTTTTTCTTAGTCTATTAGTGTTTTCTTAAAGTAATTTTATACGATGCTGTCAAATCAAAGTGCACTTTTGATTAGGTTTTTATTTTCCTGCTAATAGCATAACCACCTGAATGAACCTTCCCAAGAGTAATGGAGCCTTCCGTGGGAAAGGGCTTCTGAGTTTCTGTAGATCTAATGTGCTGCTCTTTTTTTTTAAGAGAATATTTTCCACCTCATTGGTTTGATAAATGTACTTGAAATATTTTAATATTAAATTTTTTAGTGGGAAAACTAAAATGAAGACAGACCATATGCTGGCTGTTTCAGCTAATTGAATTTATTATATTTTGTACATTCCATTCTCCTTGTTTCTACAGTAGTGAGAGTAGTAATAAACTATCCAAATACAAACTTAGATATTAAAGCAGCAGTAAAGTTGGCTCTTTTTTTATCAGTCACTAGTCCTAAGCTTTGAATTAGTAAGATATTAGTGCTTCCAGTTACATCTGCTGCATGAAGCAAGCTAGTGGTAATCTGTGATTGCTCAAGTGACAGCATTGATATATAATTCTTACACCATGTCTAGATTAGGAATATGGATGTCATTTAAGATATGTTCCCTAGCAAACTTCTAAACACTCCTGGAGCTGGTGTTGAACATATCTGAAAATGTGTTAGCTGTATCTAGCTTTACAGAATCGTACTAAAACCCCCCTTTTTTTTTTTAAGTGGGGGGACACTTGGTTTAAAATTAAGCTGGTATGCCCAAAATGTCATCAGTCATAGTCTATATAAAAATCTGAACATGTATTTACATCTGTCATAATTGTATGAAAATAATTTTATTGACACTTATAGGTTGTACACTAAACTAGACCTTGAGTCATACTTTTTTGTGGACTTTAGCTGTTAGTTTTTACAGAGTTTAACTACTAGTTTAGACAAATGTAAAGACAATGATCCACTTCGTAATTTTATTTTCCACAAATTTTACCTTCTACTAAAACTAATATTTAGCTCATTATTTTAAGACACAAATTGAAACAAAAATTGAACGTTCTAAATCTTCCTGTAGTTACTCTACAAATTTATATGTATTACATTACATGCTGTAACCCATTCAAGATGCAATTTTTTTAAATCACAGAAGCTTAGGCACACCTACCAATTCTAATGCTTGGCTCTTTATTGCCTTTCAGTTATTTGCTTCCTTTATTTATTTTTTTATAATCCCCTGGCTTTCTCTTGCCACAATTTTATGAACAGAACAATTTACCTGTTTATGTGACTGATGGTTTATCCTTACTGATGTTTGTTAGAGATACCCAAGAGGAATTTTTAACTCTTGCAATCCTGCCCAAAGATGCAACTCATCCAAGTGGGGTCCCTGAAGAAGCAGCAGCAGTTATGTTTTTGTAATTCTTTGTAATTCTGTGGGACGACTACTGCCTTCTGGCCCACTGACTTTTGAAGAACCTTTTAAACTACAGTTCTGAGTCTGCTTTGCAGACTAGAAAAGAGGTGTATTTTCTGTAGTGTGGAACTTCCTTCTTTATTTACAGTAAATCTTTTTAGTGCACTCTTTAAATATTGTTGAGCTCAGAAAAGCAGTATGGTTTAGGGATTGTGTTCTTGAACCAATGTTAGCAAATTTCAGAAATAAATTCACTTCTTTAGTTAAAAAAAAAAATCCTTGATTTGGGATGTTTCTTAAAAGCCATCTTTTGTATTTAAATTAATTAGTAAATTGGAAACAATTTCTTGTTGTTGTTCATGTAGTAGGAGCCATTGGCAGAGGAATTAATTACAGAAGAATGGCACAGCTTGCTTAAATTGAGGGGGAAGAGTTCTGTTATTTTAGAATGGATGTTATGTTGAAGTTAACTTGAATCAATCCGATAAAGTTTTTAATTTTGTTATGCATGGTTCATAAATTAGTTTCTTGTTTAGTATTCTTGACTGGCTCTGCTGTAGTTCCTTTATGCATGCAAATTCAAAATGCATACATCTTAATTCTTGATACTTGTTTCCAACCTCTAATTTATCACAATGGAATCACTGTTCTTGGTTTCACTGTGCCATTAGTGATGGTCTGTTTGAATAGATGCACCTTCCCTTTTCTAAAAGTAAGGCTGCTATATTTCCTTTACTGCAATCTCATTTGCTTGGAGGCAAGCATGTTCTAGATAATCACAGAATGACAATGGAAGAGTCATTCCTAATTTCAGTGCTCATATGCTGATGAGTTCTCACATTACTTTGGTTACCGTGCTTATGTTGCTGTGTCTTTGCTGGTTTGTTTTGTGTGCCTGTGGTGGTTTTTTGTTGCTGTTTTTTTTCTAGGAATGTATGTCTAGTTTGGATGGTCAGTAAGATGAAAGCCTTTTTTTTGTGTCCTTGGAAATGACTGATAGCATAGCAGACCCCAGGACATTCTTCTGTGGCTGATATTTACTTGAGTATTTATTGAGTATGGTTTCCTTGGGGTACACTAAGATAGTTTTTAATATATTCAACCCAAAGTACTTTATCTTCAGGGTCTGCTTTCCTGAAAGCTTTCAGTCAGAAAACAGGATCTGGAAACATAATCTATGATAAATCTCATCTGTTACATTGATTAGTTGCTTGCATGATTTGTCAGCTATTGATCTTGAGGGCGGGGAGGTCTGGTTGTGTCACTTAAAATACTGGTTAAAATATTTTCACAATGTTCCTAAGCTCTACAGGAAAGCAAGCAACTTCTAAAGCGTTTATTTCCAAATATTATGAAGAATGTGAAAGAGAAATTGAATGACAATATGCCTTGGATAAAGTAAAGAGAAAATTGCTTTTGTAAAAAAAAAAGTCTGGTATAATTTTGTCTCTTGGCTGTTTGTAGCTGCCATTTTGGCCTCCTCCATTAACCCTGGCAGATAACTCTGCAATCACCATACTTCCTATAACACGAGAGGAAGTGAAATGAAAGCAGTTGATGCAAAAGAAATGGAAAGAATGTTATAACTAGTGAAGTAGAGAAGAATAAGAAATAGTAGTGAAATATGAATCAGCTCAACACATTAAAGCCTATTTTACTAAAACTGGAAAAAAAGCAGTTAGTCTTCATGATACCTTAATGCCAGAAAGGCATTGAAGAACATCTTTGAAAACAACTAGCTAATTTCAAAGCTTTGAGTCTCGGCCATTTATTTCTTTCAAATATTGGACAATACATTAGTTTATAATTGTAAATTTGGGGGAGGTAATACAGTATTATGTGAATTTGTTTTACATTTTTTCTTCTCCCTAGTAATGATTGCATATTTCATTGCTATGGGGATTCTTTATAAGAGGAAAGGTTGGACTGATTACTGTTTATAATGTAAAACACTGCTCAAATGTGTGACAATAAGCTGTATTTTCAGAGTAGCACGCTGAAATGTGTGCTTTCAACTTCTTAGCACAGCAGTTAAAATCACATCTGAAATCATAAGATAAAAGCAACCTTGGGTTTAATGAGAATTTAGTATTTCATCTGGAAAAAATACTAAGCTTCTGTAAGAAATGAGTATTGAGGTTAAGCAACAGCAGTTAAAGTTGATTTCATGGTAAAAATAATTAAATATTAATCTGTCTTCCTTTGACAGATGCATGATATCTGGTCCTATAATGTTTAAATGCCTGTGAAGGAAGTGAATGAATAATGTTTAAATTGAAAATGTTTACAATTAAATAATGTTTAAATTTAAAATGAATAATGTTCCACCTGCCGAAGTAATTTATTATGTACTAAATATTGAAACCTTTATTACCATGTATACCTGAGTTTATCAAATAAACCTTTATTTTAAAGGGGTTTATTACCATGTATGCTTAAACTTTATTACCATGTATGCTTAAAGCCTTTGCTATTTAAAATATAACTCTCTAAATGCTTCTAAGACACATTATTAAAAACATTTACTTTAAGGTTAAAGCTATAGTTATTACAACCATTATGTTTTTAAACTACGGTGTTGCAGCCTTTGCCTGCAGCCTTAGACTGATCTTGGACACAAATCCTTTTTCAGAGCTCGTATGTAGATGCTACTCAGAAGAGAGTTTGGGATCCTCTTTTAGTAAAGAGACGGTGATTCATGTTCCTTTTTGGTAAAGGTGTCATCAACAACTTAACTCGAAATAGGAAGTTTTTAATGGCCCTAACTCCTCTCTTGTCCCCAGTTTTGTATCCGTCTCTGAAAAGGTTTCTTTTGAGACTGAAGTCCAGTGGCTATATTGTAAACTAGTTCTATATTCCTTGCAGAATTGCCATGCTCTAAACCAGTTGATTAGTGTCTGTCTGTTTATTATTTACCTTGGGGTCTTACCATGCTTCTGGTTCAGGTTTCATGTTGAATGCTCTTTAAGCATGTGGGTCATTTTATCAGCTCTGCTGGTTACAGCCATGCCATCTTTTGGGCTTTTATATATATATGGAAATCATGAAGAAAGAAAGACTAGAAAAAAAAACCAATATCCACACAAGTTATTCTTGAAGCACTTTCAGTTGAAGGAAAATCCCTGAAATGCTTTTCATCCCAGAGTATCTGTTAATCTGACATCTGAGTATTCGGCTGACACACACAAACTCACATGGAAGGGACTTATCCCTTTGCAAGCTGTCTCCTCTTTTTAATGACAGTGGCTGCCCGTATGGAGTAAGCACCAGCTACTGAGTAGATACTCATCTTAAGCTTTGGATAGGGTGTGTTAGAACTCTCCTTCTAGGCATTGCAACATCACCATTACCTGAGCAAAAAGAGCCTGATGGAAAGCATAACAGTGAAGAAAAATGTGGGGTTCGGTAACTTGTCCTTTGTGTGTACTCAGTGGTCTCATCCATGAAAGCCAATCATTTGTTCCATTTCACACAACAGAGAAAAATGTGCAGCTCTAGGGGTGTGCTTTTTCATATAGATAGCTTTTTCTAATCAAGCAGGAACTCAAACTCTTGCTTTACTTCATCCTTTTCATGAAAATTGAGTTTTCATACTTAATCACTAAAACATGACAGAAAAATATCTGAAGCATGTACCACCTGTTTTTCCTTTCATCTTGATTCATTCATTAGCTTCCTCATATTAAAAGCCCTCCAAGACACAAATAACCCTTTTTCATTTTTTATAATAGTGTGAAGCTTGGAATCATTAAAACTCATTAAAGCAGAGAAACTTACTTTCAGAAGCAGTTTAATATTAAAATTTTCCCAATTTCTTTTCTTGTGTAGGGTAGAATACTTAGGGTATGGCCATCGCTGTTCCAGTCTTAACTGACTATTCAAGTAATTAATGATAATTGGTTGCTTTGCATTGCAGAAGTGCACTCCGTGTTAGAAGACAACTTGATGAAACAATTTTCTATAATGGAATGTTGTCATCTGAGAATGGACTATGTAATAATGATATTGTCAGCGAGTCCTCTTTGTCCAGTAAGAAGAAAATATAATTAAAGATAAAAAAACATTATCAAAAGTCCTGCTTTTTTTCTTCTCCTTTACATTCTCCGGGATTGTGAATTGTGCTATTGCCACAGGAAAGCAAACATCTGCTTGCATTTTCTGATTTACTGAGTTGGGTTCTTTTTTGTTTTAACACCCTTTAAAATGCACAGACATGCAGTCAGTTTTATTTTGGTACTAACTTTAGTGCTCTTGTGTCAACATACATGAAGGTTGAATTTGATCTCACTTTTAAAGGCTTTTTTTCTTCTTTTGTATTCTGTTAATTGCCTACTCTATTCCCAGCATTATGTAAACAATCTTAGAACTGAGAAATTGATTAGAACAGACAAAATTCAGAATAGCCTTCTAAACTCACAGGCAGTGTAACTAATTTGTCAAAGAGAAATACCATTCAGTAAAATGATGACTTTAAAGCAGTAAACTGGCTTAGGTTTACTAAAACTGCAGTAAAACTATCATGAAATGCTGTCAAAGTGTTGATTTATTAGTAATACAAATATTAGAAGTGATAAAATTTGGATTTATTGGTAAGGTTATAGCATTTGTTTTCCATTTTATTAGACAACTCGACAGATGTTATATTATACTGTAACATCATAAGATACTTTATAATCTAGATTTTACTAAAGCAGAATATTTATAGGGAAAATAGTTTTGATATTCATCATTCTCTTACAAGTGTGCATACTAGATCTTTATATGGGTCATTTGTTGCCAAACTTCTAATTTTATCTTAAAACTGTAATAAAAGAGCACCATGAAAAGTATATGCATTTCATTATTGTGAGCTATAGTAACTTAAATTGTAATTCAGACTAGTTCTATTCTCTAAAATATAATATTTGGAAACCTTTGCCTTTCTCTTTAGAATTTATTTTTAAAATATGAATAGGACTATTTATATTTTGAAAATATTAGTTATATACTTTTAAAAAGATGGATAACTAGTAGAAGTGCTCAGCATCAACATAATTCTTTCCAGAAGAAACTGAAAATAGAGAGGACTAAGACCAGTCCTTAAAAATCTCCATAAAACTGCATAATGTTTTACTTAACCTGCCTCTTCAGAGAAGTTAAGGTAAAATTGCCCCTGCCTTGGATGCAATCCTGTGTAATCTGCTCTAGGCAAACCTGCTCTGGGGGGCAGGGTGGGGGTTGTTGGACTAAGTGCTCTCTAGAGATCCCTTCCAACTCCAATGATTCTAGGATTCTACTTAAAATTGAAACTGAATGAGGAATGTGATAATGGCTTATCTATAGCCATATGTGAAAGCTGTAATCTCCTAGGATTCCTCTTACCTGATGAAATCAAGATATGAAAGAGACAAAAAATTGGAAGAAAATTAACAGGGAAAATGTATTTGGCTATATCTCTGCACAGAGGTAGGATCCCATTATGAATGGGAAAGTGTAATGTGAATTGCCACTGAGAGCAATATAGACATTTCAGGAAAATACATAAAAATGTATGGCTGTTTTATGCCTTTTTAATAAATTACCCTATTTCTCATCAACCATGCAATTATTTCAAACTGACTTTTACAGCTTAGCAGATGAGACTTCATAATGCAAAGCTTTTCTCAGCCACGGTCATAAAACATTGATAAAATTATCCTGATTCTTCTTTTTAAGGTATGGGATGCTGTAAATACAGGCTGCTGTTTACAAACATATTCCTGTCACTCTTGTGCTGTTCGAGCTGCCCGGTGGTCATCTTGTGGAAGGAGGATCCTCAGTGGTGGCTTTGATACCATGCTGTATTTAACAGATGTAGAAACAGGTAAAGGTCACATAAGAGTGCATTGTAGCCCTGTCTTTATTGAGTACAGATAACTTTGGATCTCATTAGCCTTATTCTTCTAGAAATATAGATAAAAGTTAGAATTCTAAAAATGTGTTGTCCCTAAAAAAAACCTCAGCAGTTAAGGGTAGTTGGAGACACTTAAGAAAACAGAAATATCTTTAACTGCATCATCACCTGTAATTTTTTTTGTTGTCAGACATTGCATAGATAAAGAAAATGAAACTTTTTTAATGCTGTCATTGGTCATTCATTTAATGTCTTGGAAGAGCCTCTTAAGACTGATTTCAATAACATTTATACATGGTTAATTTATACATAGGCTTTACCTCACTTTCATTGGGGTTGGTTTTAATTCTGTGCTTAATTGGGTAATTTGATTTGACACCCCTGAACAGGATCTTAATTTGGAGTACATAAACTTAAATTCTGATGTGAAACCTTGAGACTGAACCTGTGTTGCTTTGGTGCGGCTGTGAATGTGATTTGGGATTTGATTGTTGTGACCTTGCCAACTAATTTCTCTTCTTGCATCTCCTTCACAAATGGAAGTGCTTTTATTGGCTATATTTCTCCTCTCCTTTGTGTATGTTATCAGCATTCATATGGCAGCATTTGTTGGGGCTCTAAAGAATAGGACATCTGTGTATGTGTGTATAAATGAAGAATTAGACCTAAAATGGTACCTTCTCAATTGAAGAGAAGCAATTTTCTTTTACCCACTTAATTTATTTCTAAATGTTTAATACCTGTAAAGTTGCAATATTTTTTATAAGACTACAAAAAAAAATCCTTACACTTTACAAGTAATTCTTGCCTTGTTCTTGCCTTACGTAAAAGAAAGTACAGTGTATGTGAAAATCTGGGGAGTAGAAATCCTATTCAGATGAACTGGGAAAGTGGCCAAGGTAATTTGCAAATATTGTTCACGTGAAAAGATTCCTTTTCACGCTCTAAAAATTTATTTTGCTCAACATTTGTCATACCAGAAGTATTTAAATTCAGTGGTGGCTGGAAGGGAGCTGTTCTAGTTGGGGAATGTAAAATGTTACTCAGTTACAGAATATTGATCTTTTGAGAATATCCAGGGTTTGTAATGGGGAAAAGAGCTTTCTCTGTCTGATGTATTAATAGTACAGGAGTTTAATACACCAAGTCATTAATTTGTCAGACTTGTCTTTTTATTTTTTTTTACATCTCTTTGCAGCAGCCTTCTCATTTCTAGTTTCATGTAACTGAATTTTGCTACCCCAAGCACATTTAATTTTAACTGTAGTGCTTTCAAAGTCTAAACAGAATGGCTACCTTCTAAATGGGACTTATAGCAGTAGAACAGATTTTATTTGCCTGAGTCATTTGAAGGGACTAAAGTGGAGGAAAAATTTCATTTTATAAAACCATAGGAAAAGTCCCAGAATTATGTAATACTAATCATATATTTTAATTTCTAATGTCTCTTTGTCAACTCTTGAACAATGGGATAGTAGTAGCCTGGATTAAGTTAATTGTAGTGATTCATTTGAAAGAAGGCATTTTTAGTGTTTTAGGCAACAAAAGCAAGAACAAATTAGATTTATCAAGTTTCAGAACAGATAATCTTGGGAATGGTTCTTTCCTTACTGATGTGTGAGTTACGTAGTATTTCTGACTGCCTAAATTGTATGTCAAAAGACAAAATTAATGTTTATAGTCTTTAAAAATACCAGGTATTCATTATTGCCTATTTCAAGTACACAGGTTTCCTTGTAGCTTCTGTGATGCAGTTGTCATGTTAATGTTTGCACCTTTCAGTGATACACATCTCATTTGGAGAAGTATGGTATGAGTGACTGAATTTTATTGTGATTTCCTATGCATGCAGGCCAGTTTCTGATTTCCTTCTGTTATAAAGTTACTTTTTTTTTTTAATACACTTCAGTCAATTCTTTTCAGAGAAACAGGGCAAGTAGTTTGCCTCTGAAATCCAAATCAATTTGATATAAAAAGCCTCATTTCCATTTGAAAAACACTAAGGCAGCTATAAGAGTTTGATTTACATTAGTTCACTGAATCATTCACTCTTCACTCTTCATCAGGGCTGAGATGATTTCTTCTTTGATTAACTTCAGATAGATGCTAGAACTGTTTCTTCATAAAGGACATTTAGATACTTTTTTGGACTTCACTCTTAATTACTTTCCATTGCTAGGCTCAACTAACTACAACGTGTGTTTATGTGCAGTAAATGCATGCTGATGATTTTAGAAACAACAAAGCTGTCTTTGTCTCTGTACTCATGTCTCTTGTGTATGTGTTTCTGGTTCAATGCATGTTTGCTAAAGTTTTCTCCTTGTCTTTGTTTTTGGTATAGGTTTTATGTATTCTGTGTTATATAAATTGCTATATATCCTTCATCACAGAAACCTAACAGTCTGAAGAGAATTACTTTTAAAAGCTTAGGAAAGGTTACAAATATAGCTTAGTACACAAGTGGTATTGAGCTGCTCAGTTGTGGTCGTTGTTGTATTTATTTATTTATTGTAATTTTATGTTGTTTTTGTGTTAAGAACATAATTTCTCCTCTATTAAATCAAAGTTTCTTGTCTGCCTAATTGTTTTTTCTTGGTCTGATGACAGCTAGTTACAAGATTCTTCAAAGGAATGTGCCACCATTGTTGTAAGAAACAGTGCTAGAATATATTCTCCAGGAAACTCTTTCTAAGCTTGGATTTAAGTTGTTGCTGTTGTTGTTTGGTTGTTTTTCATTTGTTGGGTCTTTTTGTGTGTGGGTGTTTGGTGGTTGTTGGTTGGTTTGTTTGTTTGCAATCTTTGTGATATGAACAACATCAGAATAGAAGCAAACACTGAAATCTTATTAATCACAAAGCAGAATGTCTGTTGCATACAAATCCTTATGCAAGAGTAAAAGACACATCCATGAAATCTTATCCTCCACTTTTACACCATCAAAGAAAAACTGTTTGTCAGGTGTATTTAATGAAAGTTCTTATACTTAAGAAGCTAGAAGATGTTACAATCGGGGAAAAATGCACTGATGTGAACTTCATGAAGTTCAACAAGCACAAATGCAAAGTCCTGTACAGACTCATGTTGCATGGACTAATCCTATGCAACAGGACAGGGTGATGCTATACTGGCTAGAAAGCAGCTTTGCAGAAAAATACCTGGGTCTTCTGGTGCTGAATATGAATCATCAAAGATTGTCAACTTCATTCCAGGCTAGATGAACAAGTGTTTACCTAGTACATAGAGAAGATGATGCCAGGCTCTTCTCAGCAATGCACAGTGGAAGGATGAGAGGCAAGGGACAAATGTATGAACTCGGGAAACTTTTTGGTGCAACTCAAGGTTCATCAAACACTAAAACAGGCTGTCCAGAGAGGCTGTAGAGTCTTTTTATTTGGAGATACTGAGAACTTCAGTGATGGACAACTAAGTAACCTACTGCAGCTGGACCTATTTATAGTAGAGTTTTAGACTAGGTGACCCCTGGAGGTCCAACCTACATGGTTTCTTGATGCTATGATGAAGAATAGGGAAAGAGAAGAATTCACATTATTGAGGTACGAGTTGTTGACCTGTCCTGGTTTGGTGCAAATAGATGCTGTTGTACAAGTCTTCATTTATAGCTTAACTTTTTTATAGATCATCATTTATTATCTTAAACTGTCATCTGTTGTCCTCATATCAGGATGTCAAGTGAATACTCGTCACAAATAGGTTTTTCTTAAACTATTGCATTTATTCAGAGTATGGTTCTAATCCAAAATAGACATAAAATGTTTAAGGAACTCAAGGTTATTCATGCATTATTCATGTGAGTGGTCTGTGGCTTCAGTTTGTATGAGGCAAGTTCAGTACTGCAGTACAGGCTTTCATAAATATTTATAGATCCAAAACCTGCAGCTGAGCTGCCTGAAAGGGTAATGGTTAATTTTTTTATTATTGTCCTATTTTATATACATTATTTCTTTATAAAAGTAAAGTGAAAGGTTTCACATATGTGATGATAATGCAGCAGTCTGAACCAGGGAGACTCCCTGGTTTTGCTCATGTCTACTAACACCACACTTTCTACTAGTGATAGTTCAGACACTTCATTATTTAGTAGAGTAGTAAGTAGTGCTATATTCAAAAAGCACTGAAAAAATTGCTTTTAAAAGAATGCCAGGTCAAGTACATCTGACACTTAACTCCTGTTAAGTCCAGATGTAATGGGGATGCTCTGCTAACTTTAGAAGGGTAGCTGCATTTTTAAAATTTATTTATAACTTTTATTTTTGGAATATATTTTATTCATCAGTGAATTTTCATTAGTCACAAGTGAATTGGTACAATAGCATAGACAGAACACTGACTGTGTTGACGCTATCTGCATATTGTAGACACTTTTCATTTCTTTAATATTATGACAGAATGTTCCAAGAAATTTTGGCACACTTCCTATATTGCCAAATGCTGCAGTTGTATTTTAGTTCATGGACTGATCTTGATTTCAAATGTAACTTCCTCAGAGTTATAATGGGGAATTTAAATTCCCCATTATTTTGAAAGTTTTCACATTACCATGGCCACAATACTGAAATTCAGGTGTTGGTTTTAAAAGAAAGTTCAGATTGTAGATAATGTGGTTGCTTCAATCTTCTTGGATTTTTTTAAACTTGTTTTATTTTACATTATTTGGAAAGTTGTTGTTTGTTTGGTTGGTTTTTTTAATGGAACATTTTGTACTTCCAAGAAGAAATTTGCCTGTTTATATTTTCTTTCATATTCTGATTTGCTAGTCCTACAGATATAACATTAATGTTGTTACTGTGATTGTACTTGTTTCAAGCACCTTTGCATACCAGAGAGTTGTGACTATGTAGAGGGAGAAATTAGGGAACACAAATAGTCAGTATAACTTTAGTTCTTGGAAAAATAATAAAGCAACTTATAAACACACCAATATACAATGGATAACAGCCAATCTAACGTTGTTCTCACTGTTGTGCATGAGACACTGTGACTATAATGTTTTTTGTTTTTTTATATATTATCTTTTGTCTTTTTGTAAACACCCTAGGGAACTCTGTTCTGCATAGTGAAATTCATATCCTTGCAAGTCTTAAGCTTCACTTTTCTTTACAGATTAGTCTAAAGTGAATGGATTGCTCAGATAGGGATGTGAACCTGAGAACCACTGAACACAGTTACAGAAACATCCTGTGCTCAAAAACTGTGCCGATGTTCTGTGAAAAATTCACAATGTTAAATAGCCTTTAAAATATCTGATTTCATAGTTGAGCAGTTTCACAGTAGGCTGCAGCATAAAGGAGCAGAAACATATGTTCATGGTATTTTTAAAGATTTTTTTATACTGTGTATGTTGCTGGTGAGCCTTTAATGAGTGAAGAATTGAATTAAAGCACTTTAAGAATATAAAACACACTGCAAAGATGTAGTAGATATTGTTCCTGAAAATTGTGAAAATTAAAGATGGAGAGAAATATTTGTTTACTGCTTGGAAATTATAACCTCTCATATGGGGAAAATGATATGTGGTATGGATTTTCCCTCAGTTAGCCACATAGATTTACAGAAGATATAATTTTCTACAGTATGAGGTGTTTGAATCTTTGTTATGCTGCCTTCAGAAACTAAAATGCAATAAATATATACACAGTAAAGGTATATACAAGCTTGCTGAATTACACCTGTTGTCTTTTATTATGGATAGGTGAGTCTTCTGCTCACAGGACATCTTTTGAAATATATAAAATATCAGATTTATATTTATATTATATATATTTAATAAAATATAGNNNNATAAAATATAGAAGTTGCAAATACATAAAATAATACCCAGCAAACACTGGTCTCCTGCAAACACTGAAACTGGATTTCACAAACCATGGGGCTAGGTTCCATCACATGTTAGCAGCCTGGAAGGCAGCAAATACTGCTCGTAGTAGTAAAACACACTAAATAAAACTTGTACAGAAGAGGGTTAAGTGTTGGCTTGAAATAGTTGTTTAATTAGTTGTTTTAAAATACTGAATTGCATGAGCTATTTTGCCCATATCTTCCACAGTAACCTGTTCCATCTCTTGTTAGTGTTTTTTTTCTGAGGTTCTGAAGGGTTTAGAGTGATAGAGGTTTCATAAGTATGTCGAGAATGTGCCTCAGCACTTCAGCCCTGCAGTCCTAATACCTACAAGGGAAGGGGTGTAGGGACATGTTCATACACATTTTACTGGGTTCAGGCTTGTTTTTATGACAAGCAATCTGACTTAGATTCTGTCTATTGAGAATAAATGTTCAGTTTGAGCAGGAGGAAGTTGTTTTTTTTTTCTGTAATATGAACCTCCCTTTTTGACTACATTAGCTGCTTCTGCTGCTTTGCTCTTCTACATTCCAGCCTTTCTCTCATTTCCTCTGACATGGCAGTAGAATGAAATTCATGTATTTAATAAAGCCAAACACTTGAGTGCACTTTCTACTGAGTTTCCAGAAAGAGACACTTAATTGAGTTTTGCACTGGAGGATGAGAGAATGAGGGAGAGTTGTATTTTAAAGTATTAGTTGGAGAGCATGAGCCTTTAAGATTAATGTATTGACTGCTCCTCAGATTAGTCAGAAAGCTGGCATGGTTAGTATCTGCATCAAACAGTAAGGTAACAGCTTATAGGAAAAAGAAAGAGGTTAAAGAGTATAGAAGTAAATAAGATGTTCAGGTTGTTTGCATGAATTTTATTTATTCTTACACTGTTAATGTTGGATTCATAGCACTGAGATCATTACAGTATGATTCTGTTAGTGACTGTTGCTGAGAGCTTTTTGATAACTAATAGTCTCTAGAAGACAAGCAAAGGGCAAAAACAGTGTCCACTTCTCTTTAAAAATGGGAGAGGTGGAGTAGGGAATTAGAGAAATTTGGTTCTGAAGAATTTATAGAGCAAATATCGAATTACTTGGAAGTAGCTGGGGATGAGATTGAAAGATGGACTAATTAGTAACAAATTATGTGAAATCAATATTCTGTCTGTGGAAAAGGTAACAGATTTTGTAGTTGGTAGGTTAAATGCATCTTGAATTTAGTGCACATCTTTTTTTTTGATTTATCTTACTTGACTTTGTTTTAAGCTAGCGAACACAATGGCACAAAAATGCTTTGTAGAAAAAGCAGTTTTCAGAAGTCTTATGGAGGTACAAACTTATTTTAGTAAAGCCAGTTAAACAACTGATGTTTGTCAGAACCTTAGATGATGAGTTCCACCAGATCAATTATTTATGTCTAATGCCATATGGGCAACACAGTTTGAGGAGTAGTGACCATTTGATGCATCCTTTATACAGCTGTTTGACAGGTTTGCTACAGATAGGCTGCAATTTTGCTAATTTCTGGCTGCAGTACCACTGAAACTTGTTGATTATACTTACAGAGTGTTTATTAAACTAGGTACTAGTAGAAACCAAAATTCTTTTGGGGGCAAAGGGCTATTAAACTCACTAGTGAGCCTCCATGGGGAAATTTAATATTTTTTCAAGTGCTGTGGGTGAGAGTAAGATGCGTGTGTATGTAGCTTTGAGTCTGCAAATGATGCCAGTTAGTGATGTCCATGAAAGCAATATCTTGTTGCTCTTATAACTGATTTTTTTAATACTTTCTTCCTTCCCTGTAGAGTCTTTTATTATTTTTTTCGTTTGTTTCCTTCTGAGCTGTTGGAGTACTGAAAGCTCCCATGGTGAGAGAGAGTCACTGTTGCTTATGACTTGGAGATAGAACCTCTCCTGCTCTTATGACTCTCATTTTTGGGGAAGGAACGTACAGATGAAATGAGGTCTTTACTCAGTAGTGACTGAGAGGCCCTTTAGATGTTGCCTGGGTAATCTGTGGAAAGCCTTTTTAAAAAAACAGAAAAAAAAAAACCACAAAAAAAACAGTGTTCCTGTAGAACAACACTCACAGTATTTATCCCTAATGTTGTCAGGTCAAAGTATTTCAGTTGTTTAAGAAAACTTGAAACTATAGATTAATGTACATTTTAAGGAGCTTTTGTCATAATATTTTAAGGTGAGCTTTTTGTTTGGGTTTTTGATTTGTTTGTCTGTTTTGGTTTGATTTTTTTTGTTTTTATTTCTGATGGTTTTTTTCTGCATCCATAGTACCTTCTTCAATTTTGCTGAAGGAAGTGACTTTTTTTAATTCAGATCTTCACATGTGATACATTGCATGTAAAACACCATTGAAATTGTGAAACCAAGGAAAAGTATTTAGCTTGGTCCATATTACTGTTTTAAAAATTATATTTCAGCAAGCATACATGAATATCATTGATGTGTTAGGGTGAGTGGAAGCAGTGGACTGTGGAAAAGTCCTGTAAATTAACCTACCTTAATTCTGTTGCCTTAAAGTGATGACAATCCAATTGATACTAACCACTGGATCCTGCAGAGATTAGTGTACACAATTAAATGCTCAGAACAGCGTATCCATGGGAACAGCTATTGCCTTTGTATCATGGTATGCAAATTATTTCCTACTTTCAAGATAAAGTTTCACTCCTACCTTCACAGAAAGATAAGTAAACAACTCCAGAGTTGCAGTATAGTACAGACACTATTTTGTTCCAGTTATTTTTTTCCCACTCAAAGATTGTCTTGTCTGTAGGAAACATTTGACTATTAGATTTGTAGATTTAGTTCTGCATGTCAGCTGAACTGGGACCTTGGCAGACTCCCTCTTCTTAGGGTGGGAAACCACTTGTTCTGACCTTTCAGTAGGAAGCAGCCAAGTGCAGAGGCCCATGAGCAGGAGGAATTTCATGTGGATAGAAATTAGTGAGGTCAGTCTTGTATGTTCATTAAAATGGAGTAGCCCCAGATGCTTGGAATGTGTTAACAAAGACATATTCACCTTTGATAACCTTGGTATTTTTGAATCTAGGTTGAAATCAATATTTCATTTTATGATCAAATTTTAATCTCCACTTCTCACTTTATTTTAGGGAAGCAGATATTTAGCAGCAAAACTGAATTTAGGATCAGTGCGCTGAAGTTCCACCCTACAGAGTCAAATATTTTCATTTGTGGAGGGTTCAGCCCAGAAGTTCAAGCTTGGGATGTAAGGACTTCAAAGGTAATAGAAATCTTTTCTCTTTCTCTCATTTCCTTGGTTTGATGCTCTGTGCATTACTAAACTGCTAGGTGTATTGGTCTTTGGATGAAATATTATTCTGAAGTACTTTGCATTTGTCCCTGGTTGCGTTGCCATTCATTGCTATGAACCTCTGTAGTGGTGTTGAAGCACAAAGAGGAACGTGGTACAGATTTTGTTGTTGTTTTTGCTCTTTTGTTTGTTTTTATTTTGATGCTGTTTGTTTTGTAAATACAAGTAACATAGAGTTGAACTAAATAAATCCATTAACTCACTCCAGGATTGTGAAAAGCGGCTGTGTACTCGGATGCAGTCCAGCTAACTTGCTCTTCAGGCTGTTGTTCCATGTGGGTCAGTATGTGTCTCTACCTTTTGTGTAGAAGCCTGGAGTAATTTTTTCATTCATGAAGGGCCACAGAGGTATATTTAGCCTCTGCCTTTTATTTTATCATGAACCATGAAGAACAGCATGCTCCCAGCTGCCAGTCAGAGCTCAGGTAAGGCCAGAGCTGTACTCTGCCAGTGGAAGTGTAAGGCAAGCTGTCATCCTGATGCTCAGAACAGCTCAGAGAGTATCAGTGACTCTAAAGTGAGTAGTTCTTTGTTTTCTGTTGAATTTCCACGTGGATAGATCCCACTTATCATAATCAGCCATCTGTTTGCTCTTAAGGGTGACAGAAGGGATCTGAAAAAGGCAAGATTGCTTATCCCAACTTTGTCTCTGACTTTGATATACTAAGAGTGATAGGTGAGAGGTGTAGAAAATGCATTTCGGGTCTGAGGGCTCTAACAGGAGAGCTCTGAAATTGTTATGGGAGTTGCTCTGCTGAGGAAACATAGTATTCATGTGGGAATAAGTGTAGTTCCTCTCTGCAGGTGCTCCTTTGGATTTGTCACTAACGCTGGAGAAAATTATTTGAGTAGGATCTATACCTTCGGCTTCCCTCAGCTGAAGAACTTCTTAAAAGAAACACTTTTGTAATTACATATCAAGACTGCCAAATCTAAGACTACTCTGAAAATAAATTTACTGTGAGTTTCAGAGTTATAATGTCATCATGAAAACCTTTGTTAAAAAGGTGATTGAACTGATTCCATCTATCATGCTGGTATGGTGGCTAGTTTTCCTTGATAAGGATATGATATGGGTAGGGATATAAGAACTGAAGGCACAGTTCTGCAAAGGAAGATGATTCTAGTTTTAGATTGCAAAAATTAGAAATACTTATCCTAAAACATATATAAGCAAATTTTTTTTTAAAGTGTTGAGATTTTTCCATACTAACTTTTCCTGCCCTCCCCTGCCTTGGAGTATTCTAGTGTTGGGAATAATTGATTTTGGTATACTTTCTTTAGCATAGGCAACTTATAGAACATGAAAATATGTATCACACACATGGGAAACAGTACCAGTTCAAAGGGTGTTAATTCTAGATGGTCAGAGATCCTGTAAATTTCCTGTAGCATGGAAACACTTTATTTCTTTGGCAGGGAACTGTAGGAGAAAGACTAGAAGTCTTCTCTGGTGAATAGCAGAGTCAGTGGTTTCACCATGCAAATGAAGGAAGGAATACAGTCGCTCTTTCTTGAGATTGTGATAGCAGCAGAGCTTAATTGTGGTGAGGAGATGCAGTCTGTAACTGAAGACTTAGCTGTTCTTTTTAATGTAGAGAAGCTGTTGTATGGCATGGTAGGCTGAACTTCTTTTGAAAAGTACTTGAGGAACTAAGGGGGTATCATCTTTTTCAGACTTAAAGATTTTTGACCATAGTATCAAATTTGAGATATTTGACCCTAGTCAAGGAGACAGTGGCAGATGTAGGATACAAACCATTCCTTCTGTGATTTTCTGACTCGGTACAATAAGCTTTACTGTAGTGGATATAGTAGGTGTACACAAAGTCAGATGATAGTCTAGCTGTGTACAAAGCCAGAGACATTTTTTCACCTTCTGTAGTTTCTTTGTGAGGACTTTTATGCCAGTGTATATCTTTGACTATCTCTGGCAATACATGTGAGTTATTCTTTCCTGTAGACTTGAAATAAGCTGTGATTGATGGAGACGTACATGCCAGAAATGGAATTTCCTCCAGCTTGCGTGTGGCTAAGGTGCCCACTCTCTACAAAAGGAAAATAAATGATTCTGTAACAAGTGACAAAAATGGCACGTTGCAAAAACATGCCTGTCTGGACAATAGCTCGTGTTGGGTAGGTTAATGGAGGAATATGGTTAGAAATTTTTCATAGATGGTAAGAGACAATCTCAAATACTTATAATGAAGAAGGCACTTCAGTTTCAAATAAACAGGTTAATTTACAATGGATATTTACAGTTGAAGGTTTATGTTTGAGTAAGGTGTTGGTTTGTTACTTTTTTCTCCAGCAATTCTGACTCCAGAGATGGGGATGACAAGACCTGAAGTCTATGCAAAATTAGCAGTGATTCAAGTAGAGTTAAGGGACTAGATAACAGATGTTAATGCTTATGCTAGATAAGTTAGTTCTGGGTCATCTCTTGAGTCTGAACTTTCCTATTGTCAGTATCTCTGCAAATCTCTGGTGTTCTGATTTTATCTTTGAACAGCGTTATGGTATCATCAAGACAAATGGCTTGAAAATTTCTGTTCTTGGTCCTTGATCCCCCATGTGCAATGTCAGAGTTGCAGTAGTTCTTCCCTTTGGTATCAGATGAGGTATCAAGCAGTATTTTATTCCAAGCAATGAAGACAATATAAAGCAGCTGCTTCTAGGTTTTAAATTTGATGGTGCCTCAGCTCAACTACAGGCATACTGTCAGTTGATGTCTGGCAAACCTGATTATAATTCAGACCTGTGCAACACAGTTGCAGAAGAGTTCCTTGTGGACAAGAGTATGGTGTGCTTGCTTCTTAACATGGACGGAGGCTGCAAAGCAGCATTTGCATCCCAGGCTGTGATTGCCAGATGTTGCCAATGACCTTAGCTTGCTTTTCCACAAAAGATGCCTCTTGCAGAAATATGTGAGTCTCCATGCTACAAGACTGGAGTTTGCTCATTGACAAGTGTTGGTTTGGCTGTCTTGGAAAGTTGTCTTGTTGAAGCTGTTGCTGAAAAGCAGCAGTAGAGAGAAAACGTGTCCTTTGCCAAAGAACAGTGTTGCTGGAATGGGAAGAAGGCAACTAGAGAGGTGTAGAACGTAGTTTATAGGAGGCATTATTGCACTGAGGAGCAGGCAAATGTGCTGAGGTGGAAGTTGCAGTGGAAGATGAAAAGATAAGGGGCAATGTGCAGTTTGTGAGGTACTGGCCTTTATAAAAGGCATTGTAAGAAGACAAAGGAGCAAACAGTACTGAAAAACTGCAGACTTCAATAGCTCACCTTTCATATCTTCTTTACATCTGAGTACCAGTAGCCTGGTTTGGGATGATGCTTTGATGTAGTAACTTCTGTGTAAACTACATGTGTGGCAAAATTGCAGAGGAAAATCGCAGTTATCAGTACTTTACCACTGCATAGTTTTAAGAAACAATAGTTATGCTCGGAATCACCTTTGCATAGGATGCAGGGAATGATGTATAAGCTGTGTGTGTCTGCATGCAGAGTCACTAGTGACTCAGGCTACAACATCTGTGTTTCTTTTCCAGAGGACAGACAGCAGAAAGGCCATTTATATTTATGTAGAAGAAGAACATGTATACTTAACATTTTATTGACTATACATTCAGTCTGAAACAGTAATGTTTTTAATTAAGGATTATATTATCTTTATGATATTCAAACAGTATTTTATTGTAGTGTATCTTTATGCTTTACTGCCCAGCTACGATTTTTTGCCTTTTTGCTTACTGATCTGGGTATGGTGCCTTTTCAAAATGGGTACAACTTGTCTTTCCTTGGGCCATTCCCTGTCCACTTCTAATACTGTTGCCAAAGTAAACAGGACTCATGATCAGTACATTACAATATTTTTGGGGGCTGAGAGGGTTGCTGTTGTGTGCAGTGTGTCATGGCAGTGCATCTGTGACATCCTTTGGTGCCATTTCATGATGTGATTTTGCAAAAGGCTGTGTGTTCTGTGGCCAGAATGCTTATATACAGGAGAAACGAGACTAGCAGAATCATGCATTGTTATCTCAATGGTTAACCATACACTCATTTTTGCAACACTGAAACTCCAGCGGTGGATCCTGCCTTAGAGCTGTTGATCACCGAGGGTTGCACGTGGTGGTTGTTGCTGTACCTGCAGGTCACTCCAGTGCTTAGAAAGATTGTGTGTAACTCTTTCCATAAGCTGATGGTTATGTAGGGAAACATCCCACTGTATTAAAAGAAGTGATTTACTTTTCAAGAGAATATATAAGTGAATGAATCTGTATTCTGACAGGTAAACTAGAAAAGGTTTTAGGCTTGGTGAAACAAAACACCCCAGACAGTTTCTTTTGTACAGATACTGTACTGGGCTCTCTGTGGAAGTTTTTAGAAGTGATTGCCTGCTTTGTTCATTAGGAAACAATTATTTTAATATAGAACTTAACCGGTTGGAAAACTTACCAATTAAGTAGTGCATGAGGAGCATTTATTTTAATAATGAGCACCATTTAATCACCTCAGAAAGTATAAGGATTGGGATTAGCTTGGTAACAGATATTGGCCCTTTTTGTTTGTTTGCTATATTTGCTCATTTGAAAACCATAGTCTTGTATATACTGTGATTGTTTAAAGTAGCAGTGTGGTTTACTCTCTTACTCTGAAACCCTTCCAAAAGGGGAAGAGAACTTCTATTATCCTTGGATTTTTAAAAATGATTTTATTTCATTTTTTTATCCACTGTCTGAGGTAGCTGTAGCTTGGTGATGGGTGTAGACTGCTAGACACCTACATTTGTACTGGCCTTAAAATGTGAAGGACTGCATGTGTACTGAGTGAATGTGGACGGTCATAGCTGAGTGGACAAAAGGGGAAAAATATCGAACTGATTTTCTTGCCTTTCCTTCTGCTTGCAGAATGGTGAGTATCATCTATGCATCATTATTGCAAAGTAACATAGGTACATTTTAAACACTCAGCCATAGACTGATTCACCCTAGTTAGGGAGATTTCAATGGATTTTTCAGGTATTCCTGCTTTTAGTTTATATTTTCATCATGTGAATAATGATAACAGCAACATGCTCTCTGTCTTTACCATCTTACACAGGTATGACCTTATTCAAGACTGGATAAAATGTCCTGAACAATACTTTGTAATTTTTCCTGTTCTAATAAGTGCCATTTGCTTGTAGCTGAAATAGATGTCTGGGGCCTCTTGCCACTTCATTTCACTTTTGATACAAACAACCTTAATAGCTTTCAAGCACTTTCATCCTAATTCATTACAAGATTTTCCTGTTTTGCCTGTTCTTTCAAGTGATAACTTGTCATTCAGCATGTAACAATGTGTAAGTGAACTAATGATTCTTTTTGTTCCCATCTCATACTCCTGATAGCCTTTTCAGGCGTTACAGCTTATTTTGTCAATAGTATGAGCACCCTATGTCAAGAGCTTGAATCTTGTTACTCACTAAACGTTGAAAATTCCATTTCAGCATCTGCTTGTAATTCAATTTCAGAGGTTACTTTTTAGGATATACTCCTGTGTCTTTTGACTTGCACATCTTAAATTTAACTGTGAGAAAATGATAATTGTATATCACAAAATGAGGGATTTTTTGGTGTAAATTCAGAGTAAAGCATTAAGCATCAGAGATGGAATGTTGCTAATAACAAAAATAAAATTATTCAATTACATGCACATGCAGTGGTTGAAATGGGCTGCATTATGGCAGTGTGGACATTTGTGCTTTCTACTGATGTAAAATGTCATAGAATAGCTGATAGTGTGTCCTGGTTTGAGTCAGAACAGAACTACTACTGTTTTGTGATTACTACTTCTCAGTTAAATCTCTTCTAACAGCTCTTTCTGAAGTTAAGAACGTATTTTTGCAGTGTTTGCTTCTAGAAGTGTAACTCTTGATGTTCAGAGTTAGTACCAAGGACTAGTATGCAGAAAGGCTCATGCTTATGCTTTTTCCTGTGCAGACCAAGGTCACTGCTAAATCTTGTGTCCCCTTGGGGGTGCGGGCTGAACCTGCAGGGAAGAGGGGACAGGACAGGTGACCCTAAACTGACCAGTGAGGTACTCCATCCCATATGTGTCATGTTCAGTATAAAGTCAAGGGATCATGAGGTTTAAGCTCTCTTCTTCAATGGCTGGTGTCCGAGGAGGACTCTGTCCATTGTTCTTTTAAACCCAATCCCTATGTTTCTGAATCCAGCTCATGAACACAGCTCCCGGCTGCTGCTGCATCCAGTCCTTGACTTTCCCAGTGCCTGCTTCACAGCATCAGTGGTGATGGTGATGTGATTGCCAGTGGGGGGTTGGGTTAGATATTGGGTTGGTATATATTTGTATACATTTAATTTTGTTATTATATTATTAATGTATTAATATATTATTATTAATGTTGAAAGACATTTATTGCTAGCCTGCTTCTATTGGGCAAATAGGTAAAACGATTTCAATTGTAGCATTGGGTATTGAGCTAGATAAAGAATTAAAGAACAGTAAGGGACTTAAAATCTTCAAGATAGCTAAGTAGTATACTGCAGAGAAAGGAATGGATGGAACAGCTTGTTAACTGCTCAGTGAAATGTAAAGTCTATAGGTATCTCAAAATTACTGAGTCTAATGATGAAACCCTGAAAGAAAAAGAAAGAAAAGAGGCAGTTGAGTAGCATTATAGTGATATGTATTTCTGTTTGTGTTAAACCAGTTTTGTCTCTATGGCAAAGAGATGATTCTGGAGATCTTATATTGCTGTGTAACAGATTGATTGATTAAATTAATGAAACATTCGGAGAATGTTTATAGTGACCTTATAAAAAGATCAGCAAACTTGGAAGTGAGCTGCTATGTTTTAAGCAAACAAATAAACAAAATCTCTGCAGTGTTGACCAGGTAGAGAACATCACATTGAGCAACCCCCATGGGATCTATGGACTTCAGAGCTGAACCTAGAAAAACTCTGAAGTGCCTGGTAAAAGGAATTGTGTAGTAACACTGGCCATAAAGTAGTTATGTATTTTAGAAGTACTTTCTTTCTCTGAGCTATGGAAGTATTTAAGATGTTCAGCACAAGCAAGTGTAATTACACAGTCTGTCTCCGTTTTGCCTGATCTACACGAGCTTCTCAGACAGGAGTCAATATATATCACAACCACTTATTCTACCTGAAATTTTAGTATTGCTTGAAATACCAGAGAGGCAACAGAGGGTTAAGACTTGTATCCTTTAGCTCAGCAATAAGGACTTTGTTGTGTTCACAAAAGAAAATATGACTACAGATTATTTTTTTCTTAAATTGGGTTGCTAAGCTTACACAGATGTAAAATCAAAACTAGACTACAACTAACTTTCCTGTACTGATGATACTTTAAAAAGAGCTAAAGTTCCTTATATTGTGAGTGACTTGTCAAATTGAATTGGAAAGATTTATTTACCTGTGTTGTCGAGGTTTGGATAGTGTAAAGCAGGGATACTATCAGATCTGCTGAAAGTACATACAGGACTCGAGAACTTGCATCTGAACCTGTTAATTTTAATTTTCTACATGTATCCACATAATTATTTTTTAATATTTCACCTTTTATTTGCATTATGCTTTGACCAAGCACAACATTTTGTAAGCATTCAGGAACTGATTCTTTATGATGTGTGCGCAGAAATGCAAGGAATGCTAAAGGTAGGAAGATCACTAACACTTTTTTTACTCTTAATAGAGGAATAATATCTTCAGCTGTTGGATGTATTCTGGTTTTGGTCTCTTGTCTGTTAATGTATTCTGTTTCAAACTACTGAGGCCCATTGGAGATTTGGCTAGAGCTACCTGCTATAGCTGTCAGACCAGCAAGTCCTGATGAAACACCACACAATCTGGAGAGGGAGTAAGTGGAAGACAATGGGGCTCTGATGTTTAACCAATATTTGAAGCTCTCACACCTCCATAAATGCAAATCCACTGCTTATGTTAAACAAGAAAGAGAGGAAGGGCATCAGGCAGCTAAGACCAAATAGTATGACCTGACAGCCACAGAACAAGCTTGGAAGGGAAGATTAGTTACAGTTACAGGAATAAATTAAATTATATATAAAAAAAAAAGGAGTTAAGCAAAAGTTGATTGTATGAACCTTAATTGACATAACTATGATTTTGGACTTGATAGAGGA
Source organism: Chloroceryle aenea (assembly GCA_013399075.1). NCBI lineage: Eukaryota > Metazoa > Chordata > Aves > Coraciiformes > Cerylidae > Chloroceryle > Chloroceryle aenea. The sequence goes on from VWZY01012424.1 coordinate 124,092, forward strand.
ATTGGAGAAGCTGGAGAAGACAGGGACTAACCTAGGTATTGTAAAATGAGGAAACTAGCTAAAGGGGAGATTTCAAAGAAAGCTGGGAGGAATTTAGTGAAGTGCTTCAAGAATGACTCCAAATGTCAACATTGATTAATTATTTTTTTAGAAATGTGTGTTACAGAAAGTATTGTGCTAGCACAATTAAAATGGAGTAGAATATCACACAGGAAAAATAGCAGTGACTGATTAGAAAGGGGGAGAGTACAAATGAATACAAAGGTCCAGCCTTTTAATAACAAAATTTTGTGAGGACATAAGGAAGGTTTCAGAGGAGATGATTACAAAGTCACTCTGTTGGAGTGAAAAGTAAATTCAAGGAAAACTTCAACTTGAAGATTTACACAAAATTCCCATTTTTGAAATTGAGGTCTTATAGACTATAGAACAAATTAACTAGAAAAATGGTGGAAGCAGTTATTCTGAGCTTTTAAAATCAGTATAGAAATACACTGCAGAGTTTTTGTTATTAACAGAGATCAAGGCAGAGTAACAACAGTGGTTCTCTTTCCCGGTCTTGGTTTATTATTCTGGACTGAACATTGTTTAGCTACAAATTTGTAACTATTGTCTATAGCTTTATGCTTAAAAATAAAAATTTAAGTGATGCTCTTTATTGTTTGGAGCTATTTCTCCATAGTTGAATTTATAGAGAAATAAGCCTAAGTCATTAAAGCACAGTTAAAAAAAAATTAATAAATTCAGAGTGCAAGTGCATTTGTTTCCTTGGAAACATTCTATTGCAATTTCTTTCAGATGAGATGCAGTCATTTTAAGTAGCATGTATTTAGGCGACCTAATGAATTTGTCTCTGGATAGCATATAAATATGAAAAAAAGGCTGTAGAAATTGGTGGAGCGACTTCCACTTCTGGTTTCTATAGAAACAGCCACTACATTGTCATGTGCTGGTACTATTAGGAAGAACAATGTAATTAAAATAAGATGATTTATTTGGTGCTTTAGAAAAGTGAAGTTATTCTTCTCTTAGTCAGACAAATCCTTTACTGAATCTATGGATAAAAAGCTCAAGGAAATATGGTGAGGTTACTTGTGTAATGGCATTTGTTTTTAAATGTTAACATTGAGGGGTACTTGGAGTGGATCACATGCACAAGCAGTCTTGCCATGTTTATTTGGCAACCTCATGCAGTGGTATCACAGATGAGAATTGGAGGCCTGTCTCTGTATATGATCTATCAGGTGCTTCTGGAGGGACTGAAATGGGCCAGGAACTAAATGTGCCTCCTCCTGGCGCAGGAATATTTGAGTGAGAAGCTATCAGGGAATAGCTGTGCCAGTTTCAGCCCATTTCTAGACAAATTTTACACCCCCAGCAGCAATCAGTATGTTTTTTAAAAGCAAGAATATGAAAGCACAACAAACTTCTTTATCACAGTTCCCAGCAATGGTTACCCAGGGTTTTCTGGCTTACAGTTTGGGGACTTCCTGACCCACAGATAGCATCTTTGTCTTTCATGGCTCTTGTGTTTTTACGCTGTGGAATTTCTTGTTCTTGATATTCTATTTTGTTTTATTTTTTTAATGTCTGCAACATTCCATAGCAAGGATTTAAACTTAAATATGTACTGTGTGAAGAAGCATCTCATTCTGTGCGTTTCAAAGCTGCCTTCTGCTAGTTTTAAGTCTAGATTCTTATAATGGAAGAAACTGTTCATCTTCTCCATGCTGCTCAGACTTTGTTTCTGATTCTTCCAAATTCCTCTTTGTTGTCTCATTTCTGTACTGAAAATTCCTTGATTATTACTCCTCATATAAAAGCCATTCTGTACCTCATATTTTCCTTCTGTCTTTTATATGTATTGATTTCACTTATCTTGAGATGGGGAAATAATTGTAAATAAAAAAAATCTGATGGGGAAATTTTTCCCCCAATAAATAAATGACACTTTCCACCCAAGATTCCTGTGCCTTCTCAAGCAATCCAAAAGTGACCATAAAAAATCCTGTACACTGTTCATATCTAAAGTCTTACAGTTCAATACCAGATTAAGCTCAACCACTTTTGTTTTAGTCAATCTCCCTTTCTTTTAATTATTCTCAAGACCCCTTATTAATTTTGAGCTGTTTCTGAAAACAGAAGAGTTACAAACAGGAAAAAAAAAGCCCATAAATAGAAAAGGAAAATATTTTTCCATTACACACAGAGAAATACTGAAGTCTTATATTAAAAGTCTTTAAAAGAACATAAGACTGTAGCATGGTTATCTTCTTGTCTATGTTGTTGTCATGTGTTTTGATTAAAATTGTCATAGTTTTCAGGTGGAGATCAGAGATATAAATGGGATTTGTCGTGTTGTGGCTTTGTTGTAAACACATAGTGAAAAAGCAAATCGTAGTTGTCTGCTTCAATATTTTATTCTCTTGAAGGGCTTAACATAAATGGCTTACTTTGCAGTATATAAAAAAGCTTTTTTTTTCAAATTAAGCTTTGTTTTAACTTAAAATACACTTTTTATTATTAGCAATGGCACAGTACTGCTTCACTTCCCAGAGGAAACTTAAATCAGTCCCCCATTTGATTAATTACCCAACATGCCAGTAGGAAGAGGCAGCTTCATGCCAAGGCACTCATTCCAGAAAGACAGGATAAGTGTAAGAAAAATATATGGCTCTTTTTACAGGTTGGAAGCCATGGCACTGACTGGTTAAGGGTTTTTTCCATGACCATCCAGAATTCTTGCAGTCCTGTTAGATTTGTTTTGAGAACTCGTCTCCTGGTGCTCAGCACAATGACTATAAAAGCATGTTTCTTTCTCATCACTTGCATAAAGCTTGAAGGAGTTTTAGGAGAGTGCAGTGCATGTAGGTTACAGGTGACCAGCACAGAGCTGGGGTGAGCAGCAGTCTTGGAATTGCAGGAGGCCTTGAGCTTTCCTGACAACCAAAATACCAGGCATTGTATGTGCTTTATGCAGAGAAGTATTATAGAACACCCATCTGAAATATATACCTTGAATTCAGCTTCACAGCATGCTTTTCAAATCACCAGAACCATAAGCATCTGTTTGAAACTGATTTAATTTGCTTAAATTACCTTCTTGTCGAATGCCTGCAGCCATGAAATCTTGCCTCTGTGAAGAAGCTTTATTATGTTGGATTGTGTTGACACCAGAAACTATTAGGCTTTCCTTTGAAATTATTTCCTTTTACGTCCAAAAAATGCTTAGATTGAGGAAGTGGACTGTGGTTTTCCAATGCTTACGGCTGATAAAGCTGCAAATAGAAAAAGGGTAAAAGCTGTTATTAACAAACTAAACCCAGCAGGGCAGTGAGACTGGTGCTTTCCCTACACAACTTCCTCAGGCATGTCATGAATTAATTGTCTAAGGTAGAACAAAGCAGGTTTAATTATGAGTAATTTTTCTGAGCAGGGGCGTTAAAAATTAGTTATTTTTGAAAGCTATCTTTATGGGGGCATTTAAATACCATGTATATCAAGTTCCTAGCTGCTAATCAAAGTATTAATTTATTGTTCTCTCAGTCAGTTCTTAGTATGTGGTTTGAAGATTAAACAGCAGAGTTTTCCTGAGGTACATATCAAACATAAAGATCAACTTGTGTACTCATTTTTACAAAGACCATTTCTTGTTGCAGAACTAAGATGCACAGGTAATTTGTTATCCTTTTAAACAACAGAGAGCAACATGTATTTAGTGATTAGCAGTGAAAATGTTTTAAATGATAGTGGCAGTTTATGTGAAGAGCCCAACAGAATTTCAGCAAAAATTAAAAGCATGTGCACATTACCAACTTCATGATCTCTTCTTTTTCCTTACTGAGAGATGTTGCACAAGTTGCTTCAAAAACTGTTAAAAACAAGTATCAAACCCTAACCCCGTAACAGTACTGGGCACAGTGTGTCATATGGACCTACATATATTTTACAAGGTTTTTTGGACGATGACCAAACACTATTCCTGAGACTTTAATTAAGCAAATATTAAAGGATCACCATCATGAATCACTGTTTGGGACTTTATTCATTTATTGCTGTCATTCTTCTTTTCTCAGCACCAACTGGCCGCTTTTTTCTGCCTCCCTGTCCTAGTTTCTACACCTTTTTGTTACTCCATGTTCTGATCTTACCAACGCTTCAGTTGGGACGTGTCACTTGTGTGAAGGCACCTGCTGCTAAGCAGCTGCCTCCTTCAGTCTGCTGGGATGGTAGAGCCTTTTGTGTTATTTTTATGTTATTTTATTTCTTCTGCAGTTCCTACAGCTGTCAGCCTTCTGTATGGGGTTCCATTTCTCATTCTAGGCAACTATTATATTTCTGTAGTTGGGTTGGAGGTTTTTTGTAGTTTTGGAGGGGTTTTTAATAATTTTTGCTTCTACAAAAGCTTAATTTTCTGCTTTACTAATGAACTATGGACTTCCTTTTATAACTCTGTGAAGAAACAGCTATGCATGGTGATTTAGCCATAGAGAAAGTGGAGGCTCTAAGTATGCAAATACAACTTTTGCGTTTACAAAGTTAAATTGCTTTGTATATTATGCAGATTCTTAGGCTGAAAAATCTGACAGGAGCAAGTAACACATTTGTATATTCGCTATCTTAAAAATGCAGGCAGATTGCTGAAAAGTGTGGCAGGTTTTTTGAGTCTGCAGGTTTACATCTTGTTGATGTTGTTACAGGGTGTGTAGGGTGCTTGCATAACTGAGGTTCTTCGCTGAAGTCAAACATCGTGTTTCTAAACTGTGTGTTCCACAGAGCCTGTGAAAAGCAATTGGAGCAGCTGCTGCCATCTTTCTACATATTGAGATCATGGGAAGCAGAGTTGGGATAGACTTCAGGATATCTACTATATTGCTACCCTGAAGCAGGTTCAGCTAGTTCTGAACATTTCTGAACATTAATAGATTTTTTTGAGCTTGAGGCAAGAAATCAAGTTCTCTTGTTTGATATTTGAAATTATTTTTCTTGTGTTGGTTAAAATATAAAACAGAGGTATAATCCAGGGTATTTCACTACAACACCTGAAAGTTATGTTTTTTCAAAGATGTGTTTATAGGACCTGTAAACAGTCTTGGCCCTGAAGTCCATAGTCATGTGCTGTGCTGGGGGGGTAATAAGGTAGACACTGACACACCCCACAGAGTTGGGAACTGTTTCAATACAATACACTCTGTGCTCTGTTGTTTTTTCTAGTGACATTAGAAGGGCTAACGTCTGAACACCCTGGTGCAGGCTGCTATGTTTTAGCTTTCTTGGATAGGCAGAGATTTAGATATTAATAACTAGCAGTCTTCCAGTGTCCTAGTTTTAAGGATCACCATATTCAGAGAGATGAGTTGCTTTGATCTGGCCACTTGCCTTGAAGTTTCTCTTCACTGGAGGCAAAGCAAAGAAAAAAAGCAAAACTATTGATTTGCAAAACTCAAAGTAGACAACATAGATGCAGAATTTCATGAAGAAAGGTGGAAATAAAGGAGACAAAAATTGTTCTTGTATTCCCTAGAATAGTTCAAAATCTCTCTTCCTTTTAAAAATCCAACTCACGGGCTGTTTAAAATGTTGAGAATTCTGTGGCTGAGGACCCAATTCTGCCTGAAAACAGGAACTGCAGTGTTTTGGATTTGGAAAGATTGGGGAGCTTTGCTATTGCCTTTTACATAACAAGCTACTTTAGTGATTGTTCACATGCATTGATTACATGATGGGAACTAGTGGAAAAACCACATTATTTACTCTTGAGCCCAGAAGTGCTTTGACGTATTGATGACTCTTTCTTCCCCTGCTGCCCTGCATTTTCAGCAGAGTGACAGCAAAATGCCTCTGCCTCAGCAGAAGTAGCAGAGACTGCCCCTTGCCAGTACAGTCAGTAGTCCCATAAGGTGGAAGATGTGGGACTTAATCCCTACAAACCAAGGTAGGATCCTGGCTGAGTCCTTAACGCATTGAATTGTTTGACAGCAGCGCTACTGTCACATCCATCCCTCCCTGTCTGGCAGCACTTTAAAAGATCAAACTCTGATTCTGCTTCTTTTTTTCAGAAGGTGTCAGACTGAGTCCGTAGTGGGATTGAGGTATATTCTGCAGGGTGAATGGTGTAGCCTGCTGAGCATGTCTGTGTTGGCCTCGCAGTCAGTTTCTGACTGAGCATCCAATCTTTACTTCCTTGCCATGCAGTCCTGACACCATGGTCACACCACTTGCAATGTTAGTCAATGGCACACAGCAGCATGGGACTCAGAGAGCCTTGAGTTGTCAAGTTTACTCCTCTACAGTAATAGAGTGATTTATAATTGTCTGGCATGATCAACAAGAATGTTCACTTCCTGCCATGTCCCTTTCATACCTCTAAGTCCCAAATCCCCACTAAACTAATAACTTTCCTTTCCCCAGCTCTATAGCTAGCTGACGATTGTGGCAAGACCAAAAACTTACACTTCTGAATGCAGATATTACAATGTAGGTTTTCTTGGTTTGTGAATAGCAAGTCCAACATACATCTAACATCTGTCCGAGGAACCAGTCTGTGTTCCAGGAACTTGATTGATAATGTGAGCTGCTGTATTGTTCTTCCAACAAATGTCTGGATAGTAGAAGTCACACCGAACCAGGTTCTGTTGACCTGAAACTTAGTTAAGTGACCCAAATATTGCTTCATTTGCCTTTTCTTGGTTTGGAGGTTGGTAGAAAGTGCCTACTGAAGAATCCCCTTGGAGATGACCCCTCTGATCTTGACCCAGAGGCATTTGGTAGGGTTTCCACAGTCACCATAGTTAACTTCTGTACATTCAAGACTTTCCTTAACACAGAGCAGGACTCCTCATCCTCTTCTTCCCTAACTGTCTTTGCTAAACAGCTTATAGCCATCCACTGCAATCCTCCAGCCATAAGAGTTGTCCCATCATGTTTAGTTATTCAGATGATATCTTAACTTGCCCACTGAGCTCTAGTTCCTCCTGTTTGTTCCACAGGCATCATGCATTGTTATACATACACTTGAGGTGGTTGGTCTTCTGGTCCTCATCTTGTGAGGCAGGTAGGGAACATTTGCCTCTGCTCTGGTTGGTCTGGCTTATTTCCTAGTTGGTTTCAATGATGTAGCATTGCCACTTTAGACCTTTCCCCTTGAGTCCTTCAATTTAAAGCCTGCCTCACCTCATAGGCCAGCCTGCTGCCAAAGATTTCCTTGCCTCTTCTAGGGAACCTAGAAGAGTTCATAAAATAGAAGGTTTTGTGGAGACCCAGCTCCACAACATTGTGTTGTCTGAAGCTCTTTCTGGATCTAACTCTAGTTCCTTGAGAAATTGTAACAGAATTTTATTGTACAAACCAGTGCTTCCTTGTGTCTCAGTTAACTTGCCTGTGTGTGGACTCTTCACATACATTAACTATTTAATACACTAGTACTTTGACATTTAAAAACTAATTTTTTCACATTTTACAATAATATATAATTTTTGGAGATGGTTGTTAATACAGGGAGAAAACACTGGTGATCATGTTCTTCTAATCTGTCCAAAAAAACCCACCTTTTTTATCCGCTAGGTGTTAAGAGTGTACAAAGCTGCATTACAGCAGACACTGGATATCCTCTTTCTCCCTGAAGGAAGAGAATTTCTGACAAGCACCGACGCAGTAAGCCGGGACTCTGCTGATCGTACCATCATTGCATGGGACTTCCAAAGTGCTGCGAAAATCTCCAATCAGATTTTTCATGTAAGTTTAACGATGAGTGTTGTGTGGGGTCTTAGTCTTGAAAAAAAACCTGAGAGGTCTCCTTGCCTTAAAAATCTTTACATTTCAGTGCTCATTCACTGATGCTTAAGCTATAAATAATGCTTAAGCTTAAATATAACTTAAGCTGTATTTAGGCAAGGCCACTGCAGTGTCATTCTAGCTTGCCAGAGGTGCATGGCAGTAGTTGCTATAGTGCCACGTTTCTTTTCCCACACTTTTTCATGCATTTTTCATCAGCTGCAATGAGGGCTATTGACAAATTGAGTTTAATATTTGCATAGTAATAGCAACCTGATACATGCATATAGATATCTAGTATGGCATAATCACGCAGGCAAAATTTACTTTTATAAGTGCAGGTGCAGTATTTCTCTCAGTAATCTATCCAGGCAAGATACTAAATAGACTAAATTGTCTAGAAAGACTGACAGCTTCAAAGGAGATTACCAAGGCAGTTAATAGATAATTCCAACTCCCTGGGTCTTTTCTGAAAACCGAAGTCTAATATCCTATGTAATGTAATATGGTTGGATTGTATCTAGATAATTCTTGGCTGAAATGAACAGTTCTCTACTCATAAGGACATGTAGTTGATGGTCTAATGGGATTGTTTCACATTCAGTTTCCGTGATTATGTCTTTGTCCACTATTGGATTTATCAACATTTTGGATAGGCAGGGAACAGCTGTGAACGTACAAAGTACAGACCGGTCAGTTTGTGTATCAAGGAGTAAAAACCAACATGTTCCTCTTTGTCCCCTGACAAACTAACGAACCCCCACAGCCTACCCTCACATGACTACAGCTGCTTTGAAATGAACTGTTTTCCCCCTTTTCTGCACTATGAAGATACAAAACTTGGTGATGGTTTTGGTAGAGAATTCCTCATCTCTCCAAACAGATTAAATCCCAACAGGACTTGATCTATTGCTTGTATGCATTAGCAAATTAATTGTTAATAGTTGTTAAATAAACTATTAATAGCCTACCCAGCATCACAGCACAGTGCTCCTGCAGATGGCTTTTGCTTTCTGATCCCTTACTGTTAGACTCAGTTTCTCCACAGAATGTGCAGTGCTTTGTATTCGGCCACACTCCTAACCAGGCACACTGCCAAACCCTCTTTTGGTACCTATGCCTAATACCTTACAATACCTAGATCTTCCTTCTCGGCTCATCACTTCTACAACACACAGCAAAACCAGTCTGATGTAATTCCCACTCTACTACCTAGTCCATGGTGTCCAGGGGTCACTGTCATCCTGGTGTCCTTCATATGCAGATGCATCCTACAGCCAAAGCTCTCTTAGTTTGTATTCATAACATCATAATGTAGCACTGTGTCTTTAGGTTAGGCTGAAACTAGAAGTTTGGACCTGCTGGAAACCTTGTGAGAGTAGTTGATTTCTGATGCAGTCACCATGGAGAGTTTTGAAAGTAATCCTAATTTAATCTTAAATAGGAACACTAGAGCAAGGCCAAGTGTTATTTTTGCAGATATTTATGAATTTACAACCAGAAGCAGTCTACATGGCAAATCACTGTCAGAAGGAATTTCTGATTTAGTAGACTAATAATGATCTTTTTTTTAATGAAAACGCAGTGGTGAAAAGTGTCTGTTTAAACTGGCTGATTTCTATGTCTGTCAGTGTGGCCAGACCTGGGAGGATGGAAAGTTTGAGAACTGTACAAAGTAGCACGGAAGGCACAGTATGGCTGTGGAGGAGGGGATTTGTGAGAAGAGGGCTCACTTTCACATTCAGACTTCAGTTTCCCTTGGGCAGGGAGAGGATGAGTGAGTGCCATCAGGTGTGGCTCAGATGGAGATGGGAATTTGGTCAGCATGCAAGAAATCAGGGTAAACATTTGATTTAGTGTTCATCTTGATGCAAGACTTTCAGGGGACTGTAATGAGTTGAGGATCTTTATATGATTTATACTACAGCGATCACTTATGTACAGCTTGCCTCTTATGGTCTTTGAAATGTGTTAAAAGATAACCTGAGTCATTTGAACAAATTTTTGTTTTATACCTCAAAACTTTCTTTAAAATTCTTTTCAGGAGCGTTACACTTGCCCAAGTCTGAGTCTGCACCCCAAAGAGCCTGTGTTTGCTGCTCAGACGAATGGGAACTACATGGCTTTGTTTTCAGCCCAGCGACCTTACCGAATCAACAAGAAGAAAAGATATGAAGGACATAAGGTATCCTTCTTCACTGGGAACTTAGTATCCAAGTCTAGAAGGAAGATAGGTGGCAAAATACCTGTGCTTTGTAACATGTCTGCTAATAGTGTTTGATTACAAATCAGTGATAGATATTAATTGGCTTCATTTGCTTTCCCATGTGTCAGTCTATTTTGAATCATATGCACTCTGAAGAAAATGGTTTTTAGACTTTATTAATATTAATAGCTTGATTAAATAAGCCTGTGTTATAGCTGTGTCTTAAGAAACACCTGGAGAAGTCCTTAGTGCATATTTATTTCAAGATGTATTTTTTTAGCACTCTATTCATTTTCAGTATATCAAAATGAACTTTTCTAATCAGCATCAGGAGTTACATGGTTATTGATTTTCACAGGTGGAAGGCTTTGCAGTGGGCTGTGAATTTTCTCCAGATGGAACGCTTTTGGTGACAGGAAGTTCAGATGGCAAAGTGTTTTTCTACAACTATCATACTGCTAGGATTATTCGCACTTTGTCTCCACATAAAGAAGCTTGTGTGAATGCAATATTTCACCCAGTCTTGCCATCGCTCCTTGCAACATGTGACTGGGCTGGAGAAATCAAGGTCTGGCAATAACAAGCAAAGTTACTTTTCAGGATGTCTCCTGTTAGTCTGTCAAAGATGCAGGAAATAAATAATGGTATGCAATGTGAAGTTTTGTTGTGATGTGTTGTAGGCAGGAGAGACTGGTGTTGTCTTCTATGGCCTCTAAATGTATGCTGTCATAATGCAGTTGAGATGGTCTTGTGGTTAGCTGCTGAGCAAGGATGTGGTCTTCCTCTCTCCTTCAGTCCTGGTGATGAATTTCTGCCCCTTTGTTGTGCTCATCTACCCCACACTGGTTTCAGTGACTGAATTTAAGAAAATTTTTCCTGTTCCTCTTTCCCTGTATCTTCTCAATGCAGCTTGCTTAAGCCAGGTTTCACCATAGAATGAATCATTTAGGTTGGAAAAGACCTTTAGGATCATCAAGTACAACAGTAAAACTAAAAAATTGAAGTTCACCACTAAACCACATCCCCAGCACCACATCTACATATCTTTTAAATACCTCCCGGAATGGTCACTTTCCTGGGCAGCCTGTTCCAGTGCTTGACAACCTTTTTGGTGAAGAAATTTTTCTTAATATCCAGTCTAAACCTCTCCTGGCATAATTTGAGACTGTTACCTCTTGTGCTTGTCAAAAGTTGGTGAGTGTGTTATCTAAGAGGATGATGTTCAGATTAATTAATGCCTATTCGATTTTCCTGCAGCTTTTTTGTTTTCACTAGTTTAAACTAATTTTCATTATTTATTTTCCTGATCTGGTCACTGAAGACAAGCAATAGTGCAGTTCAAGGCAAAACATAAGAAGGGGGAGGATCACAGGGCAGGTGGGACTGCTGCTTTTGGTAATGGGTAGCTGTTACCAGCTCAGTTTATCATAAAGTACCTTCTGAGGGTCCCAGGGAAAGGTGTGCTAGATAACTTTGAGCCACTTTTAAAGTGAATACGTTTGTGTTCTTGAAATCCCAATGTGTAAACTTGAGTTTTAAACTTACATTTATGACTATACATAAAGCAAAACTATGTATAAATATTTTAACTTAAAAAATAAACTTTTTTTGTATATGTGGTGTCTGTATTTCAGTATTTTACTCCTGCTATTCTTGACAAGTTAGTACTAAAGATTGTCGTGGAACTGAGAGTTGGGAGGTAAACAATTAATATGCTACCCTAACTTATAGCAAACACATACAGTTCTGTATACTTCTCACTGTCACTAAGACACAGAAAATTGTCGTTGTGCTGTTCAGTGTAGGGGAAGTTCTTTGATATTCAGACAGGAGCTGGGATATTAGGCAGCAAATAGAAAACTTATTAGGCCATAACTGTGTATTTACATATGTATAAATTGCTTATATATGTAGTTAAATTTCCATTCTCTGCACTTGCATTGCTTGGTTCTCAAAATTATCCATTTCGTTTTTGTGTCTGTGGGTATCGTATATGTATCACTGAAAAAAAAAGTCTCTGCATCACATAAACAATTTTTATTCCCCACCTTGACTACATATAAATATGTGCTACCTTGAAGGGAGTGCTATAAGTTTGGCTTGCTTTTCATTTGATTAGTCTATAAAGGTATTTTAACACACAGGGGATAATTGTGTTGAGTAAATTTGTCATGGAATCCACAAGTCATGTATACTAGCAACTTCTCCTCTGTAGCATCTATTTTGTAATTCTGTGGGGTTTTTTTCTTTTTGGCACAAATACAAGAATAATTTTTTATCCATTTTTCACATACTCGGTTAAAACAGCTTTATTCAAGAAAAGTTTTCAGAACACCATTGCAAATGACAGATTTGAATTAAGTAATGAATAAAATGTTCTCCATTGGTTTGCAGTTTGTGTTCCTTCTAGCTTGTAGTAAGAAATAAACCTGTACCAAGACTGTGGATCCATAGTTATATTAAGTCTGGACTGAGACATTTTGACTGCATGGTTTTAATCCTCTTACCAACAGTTAGGATGGCTTTTAACACAAGGCATTAAATTATAGTGAACCATGAAATGTAGTTTGTTTTAAAGACTTGATTTTAATTTCTTGATTCTTTTTTTCAGCTATTAGCTGTTTGAGGGGAGCCCTAATTTTGCACTTCTCTTGATTGTGCCTGCAGTTTACAAACCAGCTGGACTCTTTAAATGACAACTGGTTCAGTGATTTGATGAGTTACTCCTCATTCAGGCTGTGGGATCTTCATAAATGTCAGAAGTTCAGCTGAAAGGGAAGCAGTACTTGCCCATATTTGGGCAGGTTGCATCACGAATGCATGGCATTTTCTAAAGAGGGTGGCTCTGTGTCCTTGCTTCCAGATGTTTTAGTTCAAGATGTGCTACTGCCACTTGAAAACTGGCAACTGGTGGTGTCTGTGTGAAGGATGGGCAGCACTGTGGCTGTGCTGTGCATCCACTTTTCTCAACAAGAGATATCTGTCTGTTATTTTATTAAATACAGTGGTGAGAAAGGCCCCTGAAGTAGGAGCTCATGATAGAAATGCCTTATTGGATGAGGCCCTGGCTTATATCTGAATGGGCTGATCACATTCCTCCTCAGCTGAGCACCTCTGGGTACAGTGAAAGATCCGAGAGCAATCTTTGGGAATCCTTGCACATATTGTGCAGAAAAGTAACTGCATTTTGTAACGTTAACTTATGTTGCTTGAGTTTAATTTATGTCCTGAAATGTGGTTTTGATAGCTTGCATATATCCCTCCTGAAACTATCTTGCAAGTATAAATTTTATACTATTTATATGAGGGGAGAGAGAAGCTTAAATTAGATTAAAGGTAGTAGAGAAAAAGAAAAGAAACTTGAAACTGTATAATCTTAAAGAATATTAAAATTGGAATTGTGCTTGTGTCAGATTTCCAAGACGGTTGGAATTTTAATTACTTAAGCCAAAGGTTTTACTACAATGAAATTATGTTCACAGCATTATCTTGTGTTAAAATCTTTTTAATATAAAACTGATTAAGACACAGACTGAAATTTAATCATTGGAAATACTTTGGTGCATCAATTAAGTTTTCATTATGATTCAAACACAAATTCTTCCTTGTAATCTTATGTAATGAACAGTAATCAAAAAATACCCACATTGCTCCATCATTCTGTAATTACCAAATACTGTTTGGGCTGCAAACAAGGATTATTATGGTCAGATGAAGCTTTTAGAATGTAATGAATTGTTGGTTATTTAATTTTACTCATAAATTGTAATCTAGAAATGTTTGAATCTTGGTTTAGGAGATGATCATCTAGCTATATACAAAGCTCTCTAGGGCATCGTATATTAGAAGCAAGGCAGAGATCATCAGGATTTCAGTATGGTCTTCAATGCGTAGATAAACCAGATTCATTTTAATCTATTTTGTACTGTACCAAAAAGGAATAATGCTAATCTCTACCTCTATTATTTTCTACTGGAGCATTATTAATTAGGGGTGTCAGAGGATGCAAGGTATTCAACTGTCTTTATCTCAAAAACTTGCTAATTAGCAGACAGTTACTAGAATCATTGTGTTCACTCAGCTGAAATACTGTGCATGAGTCACTCTGTTTCAACTATAGGCTTACCCATGAAAATAATGTATGGAATTACAATGGAATGACTCTGTAGGGAACAGGGAAATGTAAATCTACAAGGCTATGGCAGAACAGAACAAAACAGGAAGATCAAAAAAATATGGGATCTCAAATTTTCCATTATCCTGCTATATTGTTTTGGACTGCATTCAACTGCAAATATTTGCTCTGCTTTCTTTGTTTTACCTTGCTCTCTTAATCCCATCTTCTTCTAGCCACTGCTCACATCCTTACTATTGAATGTTCAGTTTTACTGCCCTTGCTTCGACACCTTCTCCTCTGCATTTAAATTTATAGTAGTATATTACTTTACATTCATCTTCCCTTCAATAAATTTCATTTTATTCTGAGGACTTGAGGCCTTCAGGCTTTCACTCCAGTTGTCATTAGAAACATAGTCAGAAATCCCAGAGTAATTTACACTATTTTTGCTTTTCTCTGTTTTCCAGTTTTAATGAGGCTGCTTATTTCTCAGGATTCTTTCATAGCCTCGCTTCTGTCTGCTTCTCTTTCTAGTTGTGATTACTTCATGGTTTTGCAGATCCTTTCTATTACAGCTGCTCCTTCAAGGTGTACTCCTACATCAGTGTTGTAGTTTGTTTGGAGTGAGTTTTTTGGGGAAAAAAAATAAAATAGACAAGAAAGAAATCTCCCAGTTATTGCCAGTTACAGTGCTTTGCTTGATAGAGTGCACAAATGACATTTCTTTCAAATGAACCTAAATGAGATGTGCTTCAGGACTGTATTTAATGTGCTGGAGATTCAGTTCAGAGTATTCTCTACCTTCCTCCAAAGTCATGTAGGTTAGGTGCTGCATTTTCAGGAGTGAGGCAAAACTACAGATTTGCTCCTGTTGGGCCCTATTACTTATGTTAACATAAACATAGCCTCAGGAGTTTCAAAGAGTCTTTGACACTTTCCCCTATCTTTGATAAATCTCTCACCTCTGTCTTTGTGACTCACCACTCTGCACAGAGCAGTCATACATCTGATGTTTTCACACTTCAAGGTGTAGAAATACAGAAAATTAATTTAGGGAAGGGGAAAATAAACAATTTTAGTAGCACTTGATCTCCAGTGCTTATAAGACAAGCTGGCCCCTACCCAGAGCTTGATGAATTCTGCCACGGATGTGGAATGACTGAGTCAGGACAGAGCAGCCTACTCTATAATGGGAATAGTTGGTCTCTAGATGAGAAAAGGACTCCATTCACTAGCTTTAGGTGGGGGTTTAAAAGAATTAATCTTATTCACCTCCCTTTCTTAGTCTCTGGGTATCCTTCCACACAGGCATATATAGAAACCTACCTGAAAGTACTTAGGTAATGCAGAGAAATGCTAAAGCTTCATCCAAATGTAATTCTCACTACATTTTCACTATTTTGGATAAGCACCTCTTAAAATCAATCTAAACACTCTTGCAGGAACTCTTTAGAGAATATTGAAGTTCACAAAGTTCAAGTTTGAAGTGCCTGATGAGTCCAGACAGCTTCAGCTTGATCCATTTGTCTCTGATTTCCATCAGCAGGACCACAAAATTCAGGTATTATTCCTCGTTCTTATGAAAGATTTATACTAATAAGTTGTTTGAAGTGTGTCCTTAGAAGAACAACTTATGTAACTGCTTGTGTGTAAGTATACTATCCCTGCTACAGACCCAGTTACCTTGAGAAAGCAATTTTCTTGGGTTCACACTGTTACCATCCTCTTATAAGCAAATAGCAAAGAATTGCTCTAGAATATTATTTAGTTATATCTTCACCCGTGAACTATATTGTTGCTTGTTTTACTTCATAAGCATCTCTTTTATTATCTTCACATTAAGCGGTGTAAATAAATTCAAGAGCCCTTCCACCTCACAGTACATAGGAAAGGTTTAAGTTGAATATTAGGTAAAGAATATCGCACCTTACAAAGCAAATGAGTTAGCTTTTTTACTCCTCTTTCCTTGCTAATGCAAGCTCTTCTTGTTTCCAAAGACAGTTTCTTGTAAGTAAAGATGAAAGTTCTATTAGCCCTAGCCAGTCTATACCATTGCTTTACATCTTTCCTATTTGTTTTAATACATGCAAATACTTGAAATGCAGAAACCATTTCAAATTATGTACTGCTTTTAGTACAAAAATTAAAATGCTTATTATGCCATTAATATGAAGCATGCAATCTGTGAACTCTAGACAAGATATGGACTAATTTTTTTCTTTTTTGCAACCGTAAGGTGATAATATTTTGACCAGATACATAGGCTCTGAATCTGAGTAAAAGCAATTAAGTGAAATCTTAATTATATCCAAATACTTATCTATACATCTTTAAGTTTTTCAAACATCAAATGTGAGAGATTTTCGTTAAAACAAAATTCATAGGAGATTGTAATACTGAATTTTGGATTCTTTCCTAATGTTTAATGCCTCAGAAACTAAATGGCTGTTGGTGAGTACTTATGTGAATCACCCTCTAATGTAGAAAGATCTTTGAGTCATTGTAGACTCTCCATAGGATGTGTGGTATGCACAAATGTGAATATATACAAGAATCCTCTGGTTTTGTTTGATGAGGCACTATTTGTGAATCATGGATCATAAAACAAAGACTAATAGCAAGCCCCCAAAATCCTATAGTCTGAGACTCAATTCTGCAGTACTTTGATGTAGCACTTCTATTGAGCATGTGTGTGACTTTCTTCAGAGCCACAGACCTGAAGGGGAGTGAAGGGTGGCAGCATGTAGTAAGAACCACCATCTGTGAAAGCTTTGTAGAATAGTAGGAGACTAGAAGGAAAAGGGAGAATGTGCTTGGAGGATGAGCAGCAATGTCAGGTGAAAAAATAAGATAAGAGGAGAAAGACAAGATGAAAGCAGAGAAGAATGAATGTGGCTAATCACAGAATGTGAGGAGGAGATGTGAAGAGCTTAGTTCTGTTCACAGAAAGGTACACAGCACAGCTCTGTCAGGCAGAGGAGTGGGCCAGGCCATGAAGGTGAGGGCAAATAGGAGACATGAATAAAAGCAGCACTTTGGCCCGTGAGTATGGATTTTTAATATAAAAATAGAGAGATTGCTCTTTTACTCATGTTCAGGAACAAAGAACAGGTATCCCTGAGATGAATTCCATGACTTCCTTTCTTCCCCTTTTTCTCTACCCTCCCATTTTCCATATATTTTAAAGGATGCTGAAACATTCCCCGGGGGACTGCGATCCTTTAAAAAAAAAAAGATATTGACCCTTTCAGTGTGTTTTGCACTGCCTTTTACTTCAATGGCTGTCAAGGGAGACCTTTGACAGAAATCATATTCTTCAAGATCTGCAATGAGATCTCATTATTCAAGTTAGGAAGCCTATCTGTACTTAACTTTCTACCAAACTCCCCTAGTTTAATAAATTCTCATTAGTCTTGCATTAATTATTTCTGTACCTGAGATCATCTTGAATGGTGACAACTCTATGAGGGAATACAAAATGGTTTTTTTAAGAGAATTTGTCAGAGGAAAATTTGGCAGTAATTTGAGTAAATTATGGCAAAAATATCAATGGACTCTTCAGATATTTTCTAGGGGGATGTTATTTTTCTTCATAACATAAGGGCTCATCATTTGCTCCTGAAATTAATAGCTCTGCTTTTATTTTTAGCATTCATAATTAGACATTAATTTGCTCTCTGAATGCTTATATTTCAAATTCTGCAATCATTCCCTTTTGAGCAAGTACTACTCTACATCTCTGTGAGAAAAATTCATGACAATTAAGTACATTTGAAGTGTTACCACATTATCTGGGTGATTTATTTTTACGTTCATGAGCAGCATAGTCCCATCCATACTGAAGTTGCTGTCAGACATAGATGACTCAAAAGGAATTCCAATAAATGCCTCCACACAACATCACTGTGCAGCTCTAACCCTCACAAGCTCCTATACAAGCTGGGTCTTTCTGCTTTTAGATGTAATTTCTGCCACATATCTCAATTTAAGTTGTCCCAACTTTTCTTGTTAATATTTCCCTCTGCTTCTTCGATTTCTGTTTGCTGGTCCTTAACAGATCCTCAGAACAAGAACCTACTGCATTGTTGAATGCCTGTAATTCATGGGCAGCACCACAAAGAAACCTGATTCTGGAAGATTTTCAGCCATCAGGATTTTTTATCTGGCTTGCAGAGAACATGCCTAAGTGCAGTGGTAGTAGCTGTGCCTGGGAAGCTATTAAGTACATATCAACACAACAGAGACATTGCTGATCTCTCTAATTTGAATGCTATCTTTCATCAGCTAGGTAATATGATGATTTCTGGAAAAGGCATACATGAAACAAACTATTTTCTGTTCATCTAGGTGTCATGCTCAGTTTTCCAGAAAGTAGCCTGTTCTGAATAGGCTGGCAACTAGGCAGCACTTTTTCTACTGTTATGTAATGTTCTAAAGCTTGGTATCTCTTTAATACCTCTTTGACTTACTGATCCATGTAACGCATAGATGATAGACTTGAACCTCTTCTCTTTCTTCCTCTAACAGAAGGTCTTGAAGTCATACCCACAGAGGACCACTTCACAAGAAAAGACATCAGGGTGAGAAATGCATAATGTACTTGCCATTTCTCTCTCCAACCACCTAGGAGAGCCCTGCTGTGGTCTTGCATTTCAGGTCCCTCTACTAGAAGACTGTGTGCCAGAGCAGTGGGTGTCCTTAACAGCAGAGCCCCAAGTGTGTCTGAGCAATGTGTCATAGTTGGAACAGACAGGTCTTGCACAGCTCCTCGCCATCATGCAGGGCTCTGCAAAAGAAGGGAGAACCAGAGGAGGCTGGAAGGTGCAGTAGACATGGGTTTTGCTCCAGAAAGTCTAACACCTTTGAGTGCTCAGCACTCCCCTGAACCCTCAGGCAGCTGAAATACTCTTGTGTCTGCTATATGGGAGAGAGCTTCCACTGAGCTGGTGAAGGTGTTTATAATTAAAAGTCTCTCTGCCTCTCAAATTGTACTTTAGAAATTACTCTTACAGCTTCTTGGAGGATTTGGTAGCAGATGTTTTCAAAGGATGTGCAGGCCCTGAACTAAACATTTGGCACATATTCATGTGCAATTGCAGAGAGCAGTCTTGCTGGCATTGATAATCCCCACTAGTCCTGTAGTCTACAGCACCCCAAAGGTATGCAGTGATGTATTTACTACAACACCTTTAAGGTTGATCTTTAGCCCATCTAAGCTGGTAGCAAAGCTGTCCCCTTGCAGAAATGCTGGGGAACAGAAGAAAGCAAGTATTTAGGGAGGAAAGCAAACTGCTGTGCATTTTTGTATTGGAAAATTCTTTTTCAGGAAGTTGTTTGTTTGGTTTTTATTTAACACTTTAGTGAAATAAATAAAAGTAGAGCCTTGTAGATTGCCTTGAACCTTTATTATGAAAAGGTAAATGATCAGTACATCCCATACTCCTGGAGGCTGAATACACCAGATGTCAGCCTGACCTAATGAAATCTCTGCTGTGGGCTGCACAAGAACTGTTCTGTAACTGGTAACTGTCTCAGGTAAAGTGCTTTCTGCAAGGTAAGAGCTTCAGGGGAACGAGTTCCTCATCTTTCACAGAATTACACTGCTTAACTGATACATTTGTTCCTCACTGTAATGTTATTCTACGGTTTTCCATACTAATTATTTTCTGTCTTTAAATTAGACTTTCATTTGTGTTAGCAGCCTGCATTTATTGTCTCTTCTGTAGCTGGGGTAAGAAATGTGCATCTAGCTTTTATAGTGCAGCAAATTTGCTTCTCAGGTTTCAGATCAAATGCACTTGCTGTAGGGTTGAAACTCATCTAAATTATTAATAGGAAGTTTTTAGTGGTAAGGAAATGGTAATAATTTAAGTATTGGGAATAATACATGTAAGTTTGCAAGCTTTATGGTGGAAAATACCTTCCTCCTGAACAGGTTATTCATATACATGCGAAGATAAATGAACAGCCCAGCAAATCTCTACTATTTTTCTAGACAAACAATGCAATACAGTCAAATGGAAATTCATTTTTGTTAAATAGAATTCAGAGCAGGTTGCTGTATCTGCCTAGTTATGCTGACAGGGATCAAGATGGGAAGTTTATCTGCAGTTTGTATTCTAATTTGTCTAAATTCCTGAATAATTCTAATGTGATTCACATTTGTAAGACAATTATATGTGACATTCCACATTCAGACAGCACAGTCTATTTATCATCAGTAGGCTTAAAATAAGCCCGAAACCCTTTAAGAGGTTTAGTGTGGGGGATGTCCCTAGGATGGCTAGAGGCATGAATTGAATGTACTGTAAATAAACTACAGCATGAAAACTTTCACTGGTTCCCCAAGAAGAGAGAAAATGCTGATGATTGTCAGGATAATAACATTTGAATGCAGTGGGTAACTCCTGCCTGACATACATAGGACTGGAGCAGAGACAAAAATTATGAATTCAGCCAGCACAGTGAGCAAGAAGCCTGACTTTGACACCAGCATTAATTAAGGAATATTTGGAAGGATATGTCAAGTTATGCTATATTTTTTTTTTCATCTTTGCTCTACATTTTTGAGGAACTGCTGCCCTGATGCCTCCCCTGCAGATGTGGGGCTATGACATGAGGAGACACAATCATTTTCTCAAGTCTGCCCTGTGAGCCTGTGGGAAAACTCAGAACTGATTCTCTGATGATTTTAAGCTCTATTACCTGGATGACATGCAGCAGGCTTAAATAATAATAAAACCTAACCATAGCTTGGATCACGAGGGTCTGGGAGGTCCCCAGGTCTGATTGCTGTTTTCTCCCTTGTTCTCTGGTGTGTCTCACTTCATTCTGGTGTCTGTTGTTTGTCACTGTACAATCCTAGACTAGGACGATACACTCTGAGACATGAAATGTAAATGTGCCTCCCTCTCTTTGTGCTCTTCCTCCCCTCCCACCCCTCACCCCAGTATTCACAGCTGCTTAGTCCCATGCATTACACATTGCCACAAATGTCAAGACCTGCTTGGACAGCCCATGGTACCTTTATCTTTGATGTAATGAGGAAATCCTGCTGTGTGGAGTACAACTAATGCTGCAGCATCCGTATAGTAACCAAGAGCCTTAAAGGAATCATTCTGGGTTTTTACTAATGTAAATGCGATCAAAATCTGTCACCAGCCTCTGAAACAGCTATTGAAAAAGAGACTTTGCTTGTTGCCATCTGTCAGCAATATTACATTTATGAGGCTCCTTCTAGACTCTCGCTAGTTAGCCACCTGCTGAAGAGAGTGAGCATGCTCTGCAATGAAGTGGATGCCTCTGAAAAGTCTTTTTCAGATGGTAGGCAGTTCCTTGGTGCCTTTTTAATAGCTGTAGCAGTTGTCCAATGAACTCTTGAGCAGTCCTGCCTCTTTGAAGACTTCCTTTTTTTTTTTTCTTTCAGGAAGAACTATTTCTTTCAACAGTTGTGTGAAGCATTATCCACTCAGAGGAGAATATGAAAAGATTCAAAAAAACACGTATCAATGTCTAGCAGTTGTGGATGGTACAAATGGAAGACTGCAGATGTGTCAAGGTAGTCTGTGGTAATCATGGTGCCTTTTTTGCATAGATCTTTTGTGGGGATTGGTAAATAGCTTTGGCTTGCAAGGAGGTGTAAATATAAATGGGAGAGTGTTAAGAAAGGTGATACATGCAATGTCAGCCTGTGGAAATATGAGGTGGAGCCCAGCTGCTTTGTAGTAATTTCTGAATACTGTATGCTGGGACATTTTCTATGTTTCAGTTTAAGGCGACTTTGGAAGAAGAAAGAACTGGCAAGAGGAAGGGAGGGCCCACAGTCATGGACCTCTTGCAAATACTGGAGGGCAGTCAAAAGTGAATTCCAGACCCTCTGGTTCTGGGCTCTGGCTTTCATCTTCAGCTAAGCCTAGAGGACTGGAAGGATTCAGTTGGGATCATGTGGGCTGGAGCAGTTTCCACAAAGGCTCTCTAGAGGCAGGGGAGTTTCTTGGGGGCAGTGGAGTGGAGTATAGGCAGACACGTGTATGTCAAAAGAAATCATTCTAGCTGAGGCAGGTCTGTGAGAGGTGAACATGCATGTAGCTGAGTAACTGCCGTGATCAGGATTAAATAATACATGGTCTTGGAAAGTTCAAAGTCCACCATATTAACTCTTGATCTTAGAGAAACGATGGGGACTATTTGAACTTCATCTAGCATGTGAGATATGTGTAGCTGTGTGGTGAGATATTGTAGTCCAGGCACTGGCCTATGAGTAGGAAATTTTGGTTTTCATATCCAAAGGGAAAAAACCCTTAAGGATAAGAAAACATGATACTTGGTGAAGTTAAGCAGATAATGCAATATGCATGGCCTATGCAATTACAATCAAGAGACTATTATGTCAAGTGCTATATAATCAAGTAATAAGAGACAATCCATCCTTCATAAGCTTACAGGATAAAAAGATAGAAGATTTATCCTAACTTTTCTAAAGGATAATATAAAAATATTGGACAAATTAAATATTTGGCAGGGCTTGGAATTCTGTGTGTATTTTCATGAGCTGCAAGTTAGGGTGTTTGAGTGGGAGCAATGCTTTCTCTCTAAACAAAGCAAAAATTTAAAGCTCAAAATAAAGTAGTCTTAGAAGTGAGAGACAAGTGGATCTATGAGAAGCTCAAGCAAGAAATCAAGTTTAATTGGTGCTGTCTAGAGTGCCAAAAAGTGCATTTCATCTTCATCATCAATAGATAATGAAAGAAAAATAAAGGCAATCTGAACCTGTTTTAAATAAAATAGTAGTTTGGGGTCTGTGAAGTGTAACTTGACTGGATTTGTTGTGTTTCCACACTTCAGCTTTCCGGGCTCTGAGATCTCAGTAATGAGCTGTTTACTGACATTCTTTTCAATTAGACCATTTGTCCTTGAGTAACAAATGTTTTTATGTTAAACTGATTTAGTCTTGAGAGGGCTTCTCCCTGCTGATATGAGTCAGGTCATTGTAGGCAGGACTGACAGCTCTAGAAAGAAAAACCAATACATTATCACCATAGCTTGCAAAACATGATGTGTTTTTTCTCTTTTAGAAAGAAGGGGGTAAGAAAGGCCAAATGAGAATGAAAGACAATAGTCTGTGTGGCTAAAAGCCTTCCCCTGGGACATTTTTATAATGTACCCTAAAGATCAGGAGAACACAGTAAGTGTTGTGACTGGAATGTTGATCCAAAACACCAAAGTTCAAGTTCTAAATTCAGTTACATATTTTCTCTGGGCAGTTCTGATTTGTGTATTCACTGGGCAAAGTGTCAAATAAAAATCAAAATCTGTTTTATTATTATATGGGAGCACTAATGTCTTAGAAATTATTTGGCATTTTAATAGTTTAGATGTACAGATAAATATTTTAATTTTCTTTCTTTCTGTTTCATGTCTCTTCTTCCTCACTTTAAGGCTATTGTGGACTCTGAAAGCACAGGAAAGTGGGGATGAATCAGAAAACAATTTTTCAGCTCCTGTATTAAGACTAGGCTTGACAACTCAAGGTTTCATTCTTTTTCTATTTCTCAAATTATAACATAAACACAAGGCCAAGATCCTAAACTAAAATAGCTAACTCTTCACGATCTCACTGGAATTAGGCATCACATTTTAGTACAACTCTCTGGGCTTTAGGGATAAGACCATTTCCTGAACTTGTGGAGGTTAAACTCTGTGAGGTGTTGAAGGTCCATTGAATCAATTTGTCAAATTATAGTTGAGTCATAAAACCTGGCTTATCTCCCTGACAAAAATAATGCCACCAGAGTCAACGCTCACAATTTCTTAGTTAGAAGTGCTGCTACCATTGTTCCCATCTCCTCAGGTCAGTGGCACTGGAGCTTTCTTCAGGTGAGAGGTTATATGCTGTTGGGAAATTCATTGTAGGGCTTCCTCCTCATACCACCCTACACAACTGATGTGCAGACTAAGAGGCTTTCTCCTGTAGGAAAAAAAGTAAATGAGGGCTTGACTGGGAGACTACTGAAATTCATAACCTCTGTGTACTGAGAATAGTTTTTATTCCTTGTCATCTGTTTTACGATGTCACATGCGAAGAACAGCAGTGGGAAAGGATTCTGACTGACACTGACGTTGCAGATTTCATTGATCTAGGACTTGCTACTGTTTCTCTTCTAAATCATAGAGCTCTCATGGCTCAGGTAGGCATAATAAATATTGCTGTGGCTCTGCAGCTCATATATGTGTCTGATGCTCTGATTTATAAATCACAAAGAAACAATCTAGATAGGGAGATAAATTTAAATATAATTTCATTAGAGCTGACTTCAGATATAATGTATATATGTCAGTGAAGGGTGTGCTACTGAAAAGGAATTTAACTTCCATCGGGGATCTTTTCCAATGATTGCATCTTGTATCAGTCACAGTTTTGGCCTCTGCAGGTAAAGACTTTCTCCCTGCTCTGGTGTGTAGTAACTGTCTGCAGGGATGATCTTTGCCTCAGCAAAGGAGGAGTAGAGGTGGGAGGGACCTTCCCAGAGGTGTAGGATGGGGGGACATCGGCAGCCTTGAGGAGATCCCATCTGGCAGAAATCAGAGTCCACTTCTCTGCAGCATGGATGTTGCAGAAACCTGAGAAAAGAAAGTTTGGGGGTTCTGAACAACAGCTTTCCAAAACCTGCATGGAGGTTATCAGGAAGACTAAGCCAGGCTCTTTACAGTGAAGCCTTAGATGCCAAGCTGATGTCTAAGTAGATCTTGTGGGGTGAAATGTTGTCTGGGGACCACTGGTGGATGGTGATCAATTGGACCTTCTTCCCAACTCCGTTGTGGAATCTGTTTACACTTTGAAACCAAAATTGAAGACTTGTTTGTTAAAATTGCTTTACTATGGGAACAGGTAGTTTTAACACTTTTGAGATAATTAAGAGGTTATGGGCTTTTGTAGTTAAAACTCAGCATCAGTGTATCTTGGCATGAAAACAGTTGGTAGTTATTCATTAGAGACAGAATATATATACACTTAACTACTGCTGTAAAGGATTACAGTATATATTGCTCAGGGAAATTCTCATGGCACATAGTGGATCTACAGATCCACTCCAGCCACATCATATAGGACTTTGTTCAGCAGAGCACTTAAGAACACACTTCTGAGGTCAAGTTTCTCCTCAAGCAACTTATTATTTCATTTAGAAAGCACATATGGGGGAATTAAGGTATATTGAGAATGATAATTGTGGCTTTGTAAGGAATGCAACCCTTGGATATGAGTTTTGTAAAAGATCTTGCACTGAACGTGAAGAGTTGCATTAGAAGGTTTCTCAAGGGAGGGGGGAAAAGTAGACATATTTTTCCATGGAATGAAAGTGTATAAACAGTAAGTGAAAAAGGCAAGAGTGAACGTCAGTGGAAATACATTCACAGTGCAAGCAGCAAAACCTTTCACTGCATGAGAACTCAAGTTATTCTTTTTAGTTTCAGCTAAACAAAAACTCTCAGTGACCATGAGATTTGCTGATATGATAAATACAGAAAATATCAAAGAGAAAGGAACATGAGAGAGGACCTGGGATGAATGAGAGGCTGCTAAAGAATGACTGAATTGCAAAGTTATTTTATAAGAATGTTGGTATTTAACAAAACATGGAAGAAAGATTGAGACAGCAATTAAAATCTTCTGGTAATGTTGGTACAAGATGGTGGAGACAGGAACATGCTGAAGTTTTATGCATACAGATCAGAATGCCTGGCTGATGGTCACTAGAAGCTGCTGCTTACAGTCAAGACTGTTTTTAGACTCAAGGTGCTTTTGAAAAATTGCCTCAGCTCTTTTCTAAAAAGTGGCATAGGTCTCTAAGGATGGAAATGAAACTGCTCTGTGGGGGTTACTGGCTTAGAAAACCTGGTATGAAGGAGCCTCAGGTCTATTGATTTTTGGGAGTGACATTAGAGCCTAACAAAACTGCAACTGAAATTCTGTGCAGGACTTGAAAACATCACAGTGAAAATAAATCCTCAAATTTACTGGTGATGGAAGTAGAATACAAATCAACCCTACAGGGCTGAAGTCCATCATGAGTAAACCCAAAGCTTTTGGAGAACATTCATGTGCTACTGTGTAAGTCCTGACGAAATGCCAGACAACACAGAAGGGAAGTGTGTGAAAAATACTTGCTTTTTAAATGCACTAATTTCCAGGAGATGAACTCCCATTCTAGAAACATGGTCTGGCATTCTTTACATCAAAATACAAACCTTACGTTTGGCTGTATGAAAATATATTTTATTTTAGTAAGGCTTTTCTTATGGATATCTCCGAACTGACAACATTTATCAATAATTTCAGTGCTAGGAACATCACCCATACAGTTGTTCTAATCTGTGTAGTCCCTTACTTTCCTTGTACTGCTTTTTTGTACAGTGGCTTTGAACAACTCAGTGTTCATATTACAATATTGTGGTGTTCAGCTGTAGAATGGTGAGGAGGGTGTTCCTTGAAAAGAATTAGAAACAGCTAGAGTTTTGAAGGGATTGTCTTCCAAAGAAAAAATGAGAGAACTACAGCTACACAATTTAAGGAATATTTAAGGAAGGGTACCATAACAACCTATAAAGATTAAAAGGTTGTAAACATGAATGGGGATAAGAATTTTGTAGGGACGTCTGCAGTATGTCAGTATTTTAAAATTAAACAAGGAGAAATTAATCTAAGTGGCTTTATAATCATTCTCTGTGATAGATGCTGGGGTGAAAATTCTTTTTAATTAAAAGTGCTGGAAGGGGAGAGGATTAGTCTGATAAATTTTCTAGTTTGAGAGGTTAGAAACTGTTGCACTGAAAACTACCTATTTTGTGGCTTGTCATTATTGAAACTTAGAAATTTTGAGCTATTTTTAGACTTCTAAAAAGTTTAAAGAGATATGTGTTATTTAAAATTAATGAGATGTACTTTTTTAACCTTTATTTGGAGTGAGAAAACTATTTTCACATCTGAAGAAATGCATTTGCTTCTTTCAGTATTTCATAATACTTATGCACCGTTGTTCCTAGGGAATTGTATCTTATTTCCTTGGTATCCTTTTTGTAATCTTATCTGTTTTAATATGTGATTTGATATGCCTCACTGATCTTTTTCAGTCCCCTTTGTTTTCCCTGATCAGTGTTCTGTGTCATGTACATTTTGCTTTCAGTTTTCATTCATTAAAATGACATTTCTCATCTTCTGCTTCACTGCACTGTTGAGGACTTGCCATTTCTTTTTCTCACTCTTTCTGTTCTTACTCATGGCAAATGAATAATTAATCAAAGTAGAAGTCCTGTTATAAGTACATAGCCCCCTACATAAAGAATTTGACTACTTCAGACATCACTTGGAAAGGTAAGGTTTTGTGGCAACTTGGAGATGCCTTGGCATTTTTACTATACTTAAGAGAAAAACGAGCATTTAAATCCTTGGGAAAAGGTATTTCAAGGCAAATTCTCAGCCACTGGAGTGGACAGGTCTGTGGTGCTTTTGTTTGGCTGAAGATCTGTTGTTTTGCATTTCTGGAGTAACTTGTTATTCAGTGAACAGTGTCAAGTTCATCAAGCCATACATACTTGAATGAAAAATGGAAGTAAGCAGTTCTGAGGACAATGTTTTAGATGCTGCTTTCCATCAGAAATGTCCTACAGAAGGTAAATGCTCTGAGGAACACAGTGGCAGACAGGTCTACCAGCCCTTTCACTTGGGTCAAAACCTATCTTCTTCTGTTATAGGTTTACTTTCCCACTCTCTACTACCTTGTTTATTTTCAACCAGTTTGAATCTCCTAAAACCTCAGTGACTATTAAATCTGTACTTGGGCCAAGCAGATTGTCTGGTGGCACAACAGAGCCCCCCTGAAGTCACAGTGCACCATGGTGAGGCTGGAGAGACCAAGGAAAGAAGTGGGTGGCCGTTTTTAAATATCTCCGATGACGTACTCCAAAATTCTTGTCCATGACAGGAAACTTTGGACAAATTAAACCAAATCATAGTTAAAACCACAAATCCAAGAAAACTTAGAAGAATTATTTAATCCTTTTTCCTCAAGTTCACAGAAAATTTGCAAACTTAATCTCAGTTTTTCTGACAAAGGAGAAATTAAAGTCAATGCATTAAAGCTGAGGAACTTTTCTAGCCATTTTGACTAACTCAGTTGAATTTCACTACAAGGCTACGTATTGTTCTGTAACAGAATTTGTTACAGAAAAATGCTACAAGGTCATAGGGTATTTTACAAAAAAACCCCAGTGCTAATTGGCTGAAAAGGTTTAATTTCAGTCCAAGTATCAATGTGCATAAACTGGGAAAAAGAGTCAAGTGACACATAGAAGCAGACTTTGAAAGTGTAATGGTATGAGAGAGTACGGTAGAGCAGGATATTAAATATTCATATATATAATATCCATCAGAAACTTGATTTTATATAATTGGCAAAATAGAAATTTAGTGTGAAATAATGAACTATATTATAAAAGAATTCGTCTGATACTGTGTTCTAGTTCATAAATGACATGATGTATTGTTTCATAGCATACATATTTTCTTAGGTGAGATAACTGTTAATTTTCACCTCTTCCATACAAATCCTTGTGTTCATTGAGCACAGAAATTAATGTCACCCTAGGGAGCCTGAATTTTATATATCTGATTGAATATTGAGTTTTTTTCACATCCATTTTCTTTCTTAGTGTTTTGAAGGGGAAACGGCAGTTGTTCTGAATCCCCAAGTCCATTTACTGCAGGTCAGATTCTGCCTTAAGAAGCAGTTGGCTTTTGTAAACAATCTTCTATGTGTTCTGTACGGACTCTGTGGAATTACTTGTGGCATGGCCTGCTGCTCTGACCATGAGCAAGTATGGGAGCATAAAAACACAGGGTGTGTTACAGCTTTTGTACTGAAATAAGCCTCACTTTCAAGTTATGTTGTGCCTTATCTGTGTGATGATATTAGTTACCATTGTTCTTCACAGTGCTGCTACAGATCTGGGAGAACTGAAGGGACTTGATTCCTTATTTTCCAAACAGCACAGCAAGTACTTGCACACATCAATAATGGTAAAATATTTATACTATCCATGAAGAATATGGAGAGCAGTGGGAATTATTGATGCCAAATGCATTGAATATGTGGCCTCATGACTTAAGATACTTACGTAGGAAATTGCAATTCTATATTCCTCGTTCATAGTCACTTGCAAGGGGACTTATTTCAGAGAAATAGCAGGGAAAATAAAAAAAATGGTAGGTTATTATTGTAGCTTTATAAGGACAGTTTAGATTTCCACAATGGTGTCTGTCACTGTTTACTACCACATATTGCACAAAGTAAAGTGTTTCCCCGTACATGAGCTGGTAAGAGTCAGTCTTTCAAGTATGGGATATATGTTCCTTGAACTGTTTTCTACCTCTTACCAAGCAACAGGTATTTACTGACACTGGGAAGGAAATCCACAGGATTTCATTTTCTTTTTTGTTTTTATCTTCTCCTTTTGCTCTTTCTCTTACGCTGCTGTCCAAGTTGCACACTCCCAAATATTGAGTAACAAAAAACTTGTTGGAGAAAATGGAAAAAGTACAGGTAAAACTATAGCTTCTCAGAGCCAGGGTGAAATTACCCTAGGCTACAGAAGGGCAGATTTTTCTTAAGCTTTAGAAAAATCTTTTTGTCAGAATTACCAAGCTACATATGAAAAAAAGGTCAGCTGTGGAATGTAAGTCTCCTAAAGACCTGAAATATAATGTCAAGTACATGTGTAAGGGAGAAGGAGCTTAAGTCACAAGCTTTCAAGTATTTTTGAATTTTCAGTGTGCAGAGCCCTGCATGGTG
The DNA here is from genome assembly GCA_013399075.1 of Chloroceryle aenea. Lineage (NCBI taxonomy): Eukaryota > Metazoa > Chordata > Aves > Coraciiformes > Cerylidae > Chloroceryle > Chloroceryle aenea. The sequence goes on from VWZY01012424.1 coordinate 154,033, forward strand.
AATTCAAGCCTGTTGATAAACAGTTTGTTTTCTTTGTGTACTTTTCACAGGCTGATGAGTAGCTGTCCTTTCACACCCAGGGGCTCAGGACCAAGAGAGATTCCTATAGAAAGCAATCTAAACCAGAAGCTTTACTTATTAACGTTTGCTGCACCAATGCCACCCAGAGCAATTCCATGTTCTGTTTTCTAGGGCATGTTCTAATGGAGAAAAAAAACCCCAAACCCAAAATATCTCCACTGGTGTCTTTTATTAAGTAATGCAAAATACAGTATTAATTATGACACTGCATGCATTTTAGACGGTATAAATGCAAGCCTACAGAAAATGTGACAAAGAAACCCTCAATTATTTTTGAGGTAGTATACAAGGAAAAATAGGAAAGCAGAAACACAGTGGATTAAAAGAACAAAATATTGGTATCACTTTGTGCATACATTAATCACTCATAAATACATTTGTATGAAATAAGATACAATTCCATTCTTGTTAAAAAATATACTTCTTCAAATTCACCATTGTTGTTTGTTTTGTTTTCACATGACGTTTTATGGTATTTTATCAGGTGGATTCATTTTTTATCACCGCCATCATGATTTTACCCTTTTCCTCCAAGAGTTTAGGCACAGATGGCCTCATGCACAAAAATAAATAAGAAACCATCTTGAAGGGAAAAGAATTCTGCTCAAATAGCTTAGGATAGTCTAATAAATAACATTTTGTTTATAAAAATATTTCAGGTTTATAAAAGAGGGGAGGGGATGGTCTCCCATGTGGAAAGGATGTTAAGTGAAAAGTGCTGTATAACATTTTTGAAGAGATTTTGTTTTAAACATATAGTACCATTATGAATATATATTTTATAATAATCCTGTTTCTTAGAACCTTATTGTTCTCTAGAAGTATCAAATGCTCTTTGCTTCCTTTAGTTTGTTGTCTTATTGCCATTTTGGAAGATGCCTAGTTCAGAAGGGTCCCGTATAATTGTGCTTTTGTAAGGCTGTCCTTCCGACTCAAACCAGTACTCCCAGTCCGTTGGAACTGCTGCTGTTTGCTGTGAATACCCGAATGGCTTCCTTGATCCATGGAAGACTGGTGGACTTCTGAAGCCTCTGCTGAACCCTGATTGAGGGACTCCGCTGAGCTGTTGGGGCTCACATCAACGTATTCTCTTTTCAGTACTGGGCTATTTTCAATGCTTTTGCTACTGCATAACTGGACAGTGATCCTTTCATTTTTTTGGTCTCTTGATTCTTTTGTTTTGTAAGTGGGCAGTTTGTCCTGTTTGCAGGTAGTGCTGATGTCAATATTCAGGCCACTGTCTGTTCTCAGGAAGCAGGAATCCACAAGTCTGCTTTGGCAGATGTCATCGCCCTCTGAGCAGCTATCTGCTTTGTAACTAGCATAGATTGGGCTTGTTCGGCTGTCTCCCTTCTTAATAGGGCTGCTGTAGTACTGCTCTGAGAAACTACAGGGTGACAGCCTGTCAGTGTTCCTGTAAGAGTACGCACCAATGTCCTCCACACTCAATTGTCTCCATCGGCCAGGCAAGTCTTCTTCTGAAAGGTGGGTGCTCCTGCACTCATTCCTCATTTTCTGGTTCGCTAAAGCCTGCTGTGGTGTTATGGCTGAGAAATGAAAAGGTTCATTTGCATATGGAGGCAGAGTCCTAGTAAAAGCCGGTGAATTCTCGTTGTCGTCAGCAAGCTCCATGTGCTGCGCAGGTTTGGACTTGGCAAACCTAGGACTTCCCTGATGCTCATAACCTGCAGGTGACTTTCTTTCAAATAGTTCGTCTCGGTTGCTCATGTAGATTGCTTGCTGAGAGGCTGTCAGAGTGTTTGTTTGGGCATTCTCCTTCTCCTCAGACGTGACGCTGAAGCTGGAATAGGAGCTGGAGGTTGGCAGAGAGGTAATGTACTCTGGGAAGGCTTCATGAGAGAAGCTGGAATGGAAACCGTCTTCTTCAACAGTGCTGTCCGTGGAGTTCTGGGACCGCAGGAACCCCACATCTTTCACCTGTGTGTCTACACTCTGCCTCCTCTCTCTCCTCCTCTCCTCGGGGCAGTAAAGGGCGGTGTCGCTGCAATAGATGTCTGACTTGTACTGGGGCCTCTGTCCGAGTTTTCCAGCAGAGTCTGGAAAATTGAGATCCCTTGTAGATGGGCTTGACAAGTGTGACGACAAGCTGTTTGGATCTGGTTTTTCCAGTACTTTGGCAATGACGCAAGTGGGTATGGTATCAGCATAAGACGTGTGGCACAAAGGGACAGAAAGGCTGCACCCATGTTTTTCCAGATGGATGCTGACTCTTTCCTGAAAGTCAGATGGCAACTGTAACATAAAGAGATGGCAAAGGGGAAAGGAGGAGAGAGTGCACATCAGTACCAGTGTCTGCTTGGGCTTGTACAACATTGATAGATGGGTGCTGTTTACAACATTATGTAGCTCACTAGATACGATTCTTTGACTAATGTGATGAGGACAATATTTGTGTATTTCTGAAAACAAATTTTTGTTTCTTAACATTTGGAAACTTTGGTTTCCTTCCCCTCAGAGAAAACACTGTGAAACTTGAACCAAGTTCGAAAGAAACCTTTAAGTTGGATAGGAATAATGTAAAGAAGGTAGTAAAATACACCTTAAAAAGACAGGGAATTTTAGCCTACACCAACACTTTATCTACTGTGCATGTCTGTGTTTTGCAATTGGAGTGTGGGGCTGAGAAGGTCTCTTCTGGGGTGAGGAAAGAGGAGAAAGATATCAGATCTACACCATTCTTCTTTTGCTTTTCTTTGAGCTCATCTTGCATCCACCACAGTGACAAATTGGATCACAGAATCACAGAGTGGCTTGGGTTGAAAGGGATCTTTAAAGGTCATCTAGCCCAGGATCTAGGGATCCTGCCCTTCAGTGTCACACCTGATAAACAATGCTTTTTGAAGAGGCAGGAAAGTTGGTTTCACTGACACCTGAAGCACTGGTACTGGCTACTGTGACAGGAGTGTTCCAGTGTTGGAAAGAAGCAAATCAAACCAGCTTCCTTGCCTCTGGACTCAGACATTGCTTGTCAGATCAACCATCCAGATAAGCCTCAATGGGCTTCCCTCTTCCAGTGGCTGCTAGCTGCCGGCTTTCCTAGTTTCTTACAACACTGACAGAAATAAGAGCTAAGACCTGAACTGACATTATGATCCCCGTGATAGACTAGTCAGAATTAGTAAGTCTGTTATACATCAGAAATCATACAGTTTTTGGAGAAAGTCAGGATCAGCTGCCTGGACAGTGGTTCTGCCTACTGTCCTGTCATGTGGACCAGAAGAAATTGAGACCATGTTCCTTGGTGCGGCTCAGAAGTCTGGTGGGTAACACTGGTAGGTACCTCCAAGCAAGTTTATCAGTCCTGTTTTATCTGCCTTGCTCATTTCAGATCTTGATCTATGATCAGACAAGACTATAATAGCTGCGTAATAGTTGTACCTCAGAATTTCTTGCTGGCAATAGGAAGAAGTCCTGTTTGGGCTAAGTTTTATATTTGTGACTATGATAACTCTTTTGATGCTTTGATGTTGATTTATGCCACTTAAGAATTTATCCCTTGCATGCTTGGCTGAACTATGATTTACTCAGCTCTTTCTTTTCATAACTAAAATTTCTCTTTACCAAATAATCAGTGGTTACCCTCGTAACCCTAACAGTCTCACTCCCTCCTTAACTTTGTTTCTCTAGAGAAGAGAACCCTACAAATACTGAACTGTCCCCTGCCACAAATTTTAGGAAAGGGAAATCTGAGGTGTTTACTTTTTGCAATGATCTCACATAAGATACAAAGCTCCTCTTTTAGCTTCACCGGGAAGGTTTTAAAGTTGGTTTAATCCCCAAAACTCAATGTATTCAAAACATGGCATGTTGTGAAATGGCATTCTTGTTAATGTGGAGTAGGATGAGTGTTTTTTCAACCAACAGACCTTCCAGGATATTTTGGATTAATCATTATGTTGTTAATTAGCTCATATGTCTTCCATTGGAAATAAAGAGTATGATATTGCCAGTCTGCCATCAGACAGTGATATTAGTCATAGTAAGTATAGATGCCACAAAGATTGAATAAACAGGTTGTAAAAATAGGGCTGCTGTAAATTGCCACAAAAATGAAACTGCTGTATTGAGCAGCTATTATTTTAGTATCCTGTAACACATCTGGTTTTTACATATTATTTAGATTATGAAATGCGTTAAGAAAAAGAACGTTATTTTGGGGGCATTGCACTGGAAAACAGAATTACTGAAATGATATTACTGTCACACTACTATGTACTATATTGTAGGCTTCTGGACAATATACAATAATTTTTTAGGCAGTATTCACATTTGAGGAATTTATCAGCTGTGACAGCACATTCATACTTGATAAATTAATAAATACTTGGGACTTAATGAGTGGAAACTTTGCCCACTTAACTGAGTGCGTAACAGTTTGGGCAAGTGAGGGGAGATCCCACTTTTGTGATCGTTTTCTGCTAGTGAACAATTAAGTACTTTTAAAGTCCAAATTCTTGCTAACAGGTAGGGTGTGAGTAGTGTCAAGATAATTCCTGGATATGAATTGCTAAGGGAAATCAGTTATTAGGAGAAAATAACAGGACTAAGCTAATGGTTAATGTGGAAGGTTTTGTCTGTTCCAGAAAATCATCGCCCATTTGACAGAAGAGTCTTGCTCTATCCTTATTTACCAGCGTTGTTCAATGCTCTGAAGCAATCTGCTGGCTTAGAAATGTTTTATACAATTTTGTATTATTCCATTGAGAATTGAACGAGAGACCATTTGCAGGGACACTAACTTGATGGGGCTGATAAAGGGGAGGGTTTTTTCCATGACCTTCACCAAAGCAATATACATGAGGAAGGTGCTATTGCTTTGTGCAGGGCATGCATCCCTAAAGACAGTCTTGTGCACTAAGATAATATTTGCCTCCCCTTTAAGGAGTCTGTTTCTCAAACCTAGTTTCCTTGGAAGCAGGGACTATTAATTAAAGTTTACACCCTGGAAATCAATACTGCTGAGCTCTGATTGCTTTAGAAAAAGGTATTTGTTCTGTCAGTACATGTTAAAATTCAGGTTTAGAAATTAGTTGGACTGGAAAATAGCTCCAGGAAGAAAATTGATTGTATCAGAATCTCTTATGCCTGCAGCTTGTCATTTCCCTGCTCTCACCCCACCATTCCCTCCAGCATTCTGGAGTTCTTAGCACTTTGGTTTCGCTAAAACCTTTACTTTTCATGGGATCAGTACAGGTCCATTCTACCTCATAGCAGAGGTTGTGGGGAAGAGAGTACCTCCCAGTTCTATTGCTGGCTGTGATTTTGTCAGTACCTCCCTCAGCTGCACAGGGTACCAGCCCTCCTGTGGCTTTAAAGGTATGGGGGTGGGAATCAAAGACTTCAGGGCAAACAGGTTCTGGAATTGATACATGTAAAATAACCTGGTTTCCATAAAATATTTGTCTCTGAATATTCACCGTTTGGTCACATTACCTCTGAAAGCTTATGTGCCCTGTCGTAATTCTTGCTGCACTGGAGCAACTGAGCAGCTAAATTGCAGTCCTTCCTATAGAGCTCCTAGAAAAACAAAAAATAGCCTTGTTTTTTAAAGTTTGCAAATAGCTTATGGCTTTCAGCCTTCCTCCCATGCCTGAGCAATCTTTGCCTCTTTGCTGCTGAGGGCTGCTAATGTTAGAAAAAAAGAAAATTTTGAGAACTGTTGCTATAGAATTGTAATCTGCATTTTAAAAGATGGATACTTACCAGTAGGAACTGGACTTTATACTGTTAACATGCATGGCACTATGAGGTCTGAAATAAACATGATCTTGTAAGCAGACAGAAAATTTAAGAACAGACAATTTTACTGAGTATTATCCAGATAAGCACTAAGACAGTCCTTTAGAAAATGCTTAAATAACTTTATGAGACTGTGGGAGAAATTAATTGCAAAAATATACATCGTACTGTTTTTTAAACAGAAAGCCTTTGTCTCCTTGTGAAACTTTCTTGCTGGTTCCTGTCTCCTTGCGTATCTTGTAGAACACAGCTATACAAATATATTAAATCTCACTGCAAATATTCGATGCTACAGAACTGGATATTCTAACTGGGTAAGAAATTACTGTGAGAATTCCACACAGGAAAAAAAGAGAATTAAAACAATCTGCTTATACTGTATTTGTATTGAATGCTTCCCACAGCCTATTTAATGGGAAAATTCAGTACATAGATTTGCCCTTTGTCTGAATTTAATTTCGCACACATGACTGTGTAACTGTATCCTTCAGCTAGTATATTTGGGACCCTGAGGGTAAGAGCTGTATGTTGTTTTTCCTGATATAGATGTCATTAAAAAGAAAGTTGGCTTCAGAAACTGAATTTATAAGTGGGTAAGGATTAGGTATATTAACCATAAAGGTACTATGGACACTAGACTGTGAAATATTTGGAAATGTTTATAGAGAAAAGTTGTTGTATACTGAAATGATTTGCATTTTCTCTGGTATTAATATTAGAACTTTATTGCATGAAGATTTTTACTGTTTCACCTGTTCTCTTTCTATGAAAAAGAAAGGTGGAAATTCTTTGTTTTGAAATGCCATTTTCAAGGTGTTCTGCAATGACAGGTGCAACAAAGTGTTCTGGGAGACTGAGGCATGAGGGTAGTAAATGCAGTTTTTCTGTAATCATTAGTTCACTATCTCTCCATATTCAAGGGGTTTTAGCTACTCCTGGTTGTGTGTGTTTTGTTTTTTTCTTGTTGTTGCTTTTGTTTGTTTTTGTTTTGTTCTGGTTTTGTTTTGGGTTTATGTGTGTCTGTATGAGCATTTATACATGACACTTCTGCCTTAAATATACTGAGGAGGCACATTAATATATGTAGGTCTGAAATGTTATGTTAGAACACACTATTTTTATTCCTGAAAACAGATGCAAACAGTAGGAACCTAAGAATTCAATTTAAAAGCAAGATCTGTTGCATGTGATCCTGACATGTTTCATGCACATTGAACACAAATCATTTTGCTGTACAATGTACAGCACAGGCAAGTACTTCAGTCCCATATGGCATTACTAGGCACACAAAAATGAAATCACTCCAAAATTGAATCTTTTCTTCAAAAGCTATGCCTCTGTTTCTGGAAGCGGTTGTCATAGAGAGTACAAAAAGTATTTCTGAAAATTTATTTTTAGTAGCTTTAAAAATGACTACAGAAAAATTACATGTGAGTTAAATGTGCCACGTGTGGTTTGTTCTCAATATGCTGGGACATGCCAGGTGGCTGCAGTGACTTTTGGTCCTTTAATGTTTATCTGACTGGAAACCAGCCAGATTGGTGGCAACTAGAGCAAAACCCAGCAATTAATGCCAAAAGTGTTTCCCATAGTCAAAAACATGGTTTGCATCAAAAGTGTCATTTTACATATCTGTTGGAAGAATACCAAGAAATATACTTGGAAGAAAAAATATGGACAAGACTCCCTATCTCCCTATGTTGGCTTCTTTAGTTTAACGCGGTCTCTACTTATTAGGCATAATATTAATGGTTTCTTTCACAGTTCTTTATTTTAAAATTTGGAATTTAACCTTTACTTTCATTAGTGATGCTACATAACTAAGGGCAGAATTTGGTCTGTGAATCAACCTTAAGTATGAAGGAGTAGTGCTGTTATTTAAGGCTTTTGGGCAGTACTGTAACATTCAGAGTGGTTCACAATAATTCATGGAGGAAGAGTACTCTGAACTCCACTCCAGTCTAAGCTGTCTTTTAGAAACTTTGAATATTGAAAACAATTCTACAAATGTGGGCTCAGATCTGACTTCATTAAGTAGTGTAAATGCATGTATACTTATTGGGAGAGTTTTACAATGTTTTCTTCTCTATTTTAAAGATGAAGTAACTCCACTGATTTCAGCTGAATTAGTCTGGTTGTATACCTGTGCTTCTAACATAGCCCATTTCATTTAGCAGCTTCCATTACTTATAGGTATTAGTTATGAAGTTAAGTGTTGTTTCAACACAATTTCTATAAAGGTAAAGGCTCAAACTGTGAACTCTTTTTTTCCGTTGGAAAGCTATTAATCACATAAGCACAATTCACATCAATGGGCATATTAATGGGATCAAATGCTCCATGCTATGATTAAGAGTTCATATGAAATATGGGAAGATTGAATGTAAGATGCTGAAAAATAAGTGCTAATAGAAACATGTCTTCTGTAGATGAATTTTTTATTAGGTGTCTAAGGAATGGCATAATAATGAACTAAATGCCTGCAATCTTCCCTTCTTTGCAGTCTTTTTAGGTTTGACCCTGGAAGGATTTAATGAGCTTGGATGCCAGCTGCATTATGCATGCCAGTGTTCAGCAGTGTTTAATGAGATGCAGAGTGACAATTGCCAGAGATGTTCCCCGTTTTGTTCCACACAGAGATAGGTAAATTGTTACATGTGAACCATAGCTGGGGAAAACCTGGCTTCTGCTCCCTGCAATAATCTGCATGACCAGGTTGGGTCAGTCCTATCTTCTGCTAGTAGAGCTCACTTCTGCTAGGCATCCCATTTCAGTGAGCAAAGGCTGACAGGTCAGAACAACTGCAGGAAATGTAGGGCTCTACACCGCTTAAAGTCCTTATGATGGATCCTCACTCTATACACATGTCCATGCAATAACTGAGCATGTGCTTCTACCAGTTTGCTGTACTACACTGAAACTGATGGCAAAATCAATGTGGAAATATTGTCATTTCTTAGAATATTTTTTTCATCAGTTTGAGGTCAGATGTAAAGAAAAAAAATAAATTAATGAAAAGTGTCAACCCAACCCCATAGCGTAAGGATAGCTGAATTTACAATATGATGGGAAAAATCAAACATGAATCTTAACTGTTGAGGTGACAAGTTACAATTTATGTAAACAATAATAAATTATTCTGTAATTTAATGGGAAGTGCATGGCCTAATTTATTTCTGAATATAATCTCAAGTTGTATCCATAATTAAATACTTACATTATCTTCTGACAACTTATCTATTGTCACCTTGGCCTCTATTAAGTGATTATTGAGTGCAATTATTTCATGGCTCAAAGCCCGTTTTTCCTCTTCGTAATGTTGACCCTGTGTAGAAAATGGAGTAGTCAGTAATTTTTCTACTGTCAGAATATTTCAGAAAAAGGCCCAAAGGTTGATCTCATTCCAAATCCAGGAAAAAGCACAACAGTCAAAATTATTTTTTCTTTTAATTTTTTTTTTTCACTCAGCAGATGAGACAAAATACTTTGAAAATATGGTGGTCAAATTGAACTCACATTAGGAACCTTCAAAAAAGGCTCTAGCTAGCCTGTGCAAAAGCATTCAACTGAGCATCAGCTACCCCTTTGTCATAAGGCAGGGTTCTTAACATGGAGGGAACTTAGGCTGCTCTTGGCTCTGCTACAAGAATGTTTCACTTATGCCATTAGCTCCCATTCTCACTGGGGTGGAAGAACAATATTTAAAAAGGAAAGTAGCTGTGTTTGAGCCAATTTCTTTTTAGCTGTTGACTGTGCTGGCTGCTTTAAAAGCCCTGAATGAGGTTGTTCATTTCTCAAGATGAATGTTGGCTGATTGCTGGGTTAACACTCATTAGCAGAATGTGACCCATTGTAGGATAACGTGAAAAAAGTCTGATTCAAACTTCTTGCTGACCACTGATTTAACCTTGTTACCTGTGGGCCATAACTCTTTATTATAAATGCAAAAAAATCAGTGGGAAAAGTACCACCAGCCCTCCCCATATCATGTCCCATTTTCATATTGCAGTGTTTGTTGCACTGCCTCATATATAAAAAATTATTTTGCAACAATAATTTATAACCCTGCCTCCAGCCTTACATTAGTATTAAAAAGTATGGTAGTTTCTGCATTCTCTAGCTGAGAACAAGGCATATTCCTTGTGCTCAGAACTGTACAAAACCATGATATCAAAAAGTTTTGCCAAATATTTGAAGGGATCTTTTAGAAAGCAGTGTTCAAAAAAGAAAAGAAATTATGGTGAGCTTCAATGTACATCTGGTTTTGTTTAGCAACCTCAGCCCAGTGACAAATTCACAATCTCACTTTCCATGCTAAAATTGTTAATTTGTGAAGGAGTGTCTCCAGCGGGATGAATTTTCCCAAATGCCATATTGCCACGGTCACACAAAAATCTTCCATTGACACACACTTGACATTGTCAGCTAATTGACAGCAATGGGAGTTGTGTGTTTTGAAATCTGAATCAAGGTTAATTATCCATCTGCAAAGCACCAGACTGTATTAAAGAAGGATGATTTAATTGGAAATAGCAATTCTCAGCCTAAGTTTCTATTTAAAGAAAACCACCTCTTCTGAAATGATCTAAGCAATGCCACAGCTTGCTTTGAACAGCACAGATGTGATTGAAGTGGCTTTGTGAAGGTCTGGACTGGTCTGTTTTAATGTCAGCTGTTCTATGGACTGTCTGTTCAATGCTGTTACAAGATCTCCATCCTGATAGCCCAGCTGTCACACCACCTCTCCCATCCTTGTTCCCTGGTGTTCCTGCCTGGGGACTATATTATGGAAAGTCAAAGTGTAACTTTGAGAGCTTGCAAGAGCTCCAACCTCACTAATTTTAACAGGACACATGATCTTATGGGATGTGTTTTTTAGTTAGGTAGATCGATGTGGTTTTATGAGGCCTTTAGCTCTGATTTTATTGTGAACTAAACAACTAGGCACTTTGCAGACCTCCAGGACACCTGTACAACTCTAGAAATCAGTCTCCTTTGAAAATAAGAGTGAAGATAACATTTTTCAAAGGTTTTTTTAGCTGTGTAATGAAGTAGACAAGGAACTACCTAAGTACCTGGGAAAAATATGTCCCCTCAATTTTCCAAGTAATTTCATGCTTTTGAAGGTTTCAGGTCCACTGAGTACAGACTTAATCTTCTAAATTACCATTCATACTGAAGATTTTATTAGTCTTTGTATGGCAAGTTGTCAATGTCAAGGGCAGCTGATTTGTAGGACCCCCTTTTGCTCTGAATCTCTCTGATTTCAATAAATGTTGCTCTTGCTTAACCAAGCTGAATTTGACTCAATGTATTTTATAGTTCAGGCAAGATCTGATGAAGGATTTACATCCTTCAGCAGGGTGAAACTCATAAAAGGGCAGCAGATTCTGGCTTTGGAAGCAGAGTACTTTCCTTTGTATTGAGTAATGCTGAATCTGACTGAATTATGGTTTCATTTTATTTCAGTTATGATAATTTTGGGGCTGGTGTTTTCCAGACTTTGTATCTGACCAAGTATGACTTAAAAAGTATTTTATATTTGTTGAACTGTAAAACTTCCTGTAGCACAAATTTATTCTCTGCAGCTCAGCAGATAAACACCAAAGGAATACATTACGCAGCAGTGCTATGGAGAAGAATGAAAAAGGAAAGCCTGTCCCAGTCCTCTTGCACGTTCGCATCTTTGTCTTGAAATCAGTGTTGCTCACATGAGCAAGCTGTGTCTCACTGTGGCAAAATGAGGTACCCTAAGGGTGGGTAGCACCCTGAAAGGCTTTTGTATATTGACCACATACTGTGTGTCCATCTTTGAAAGTTCAGGGTTTCAGTCAGATGATGTTGTGGTCCAGCAGTAGCAAGAATAGGACAGAGACTTAACTGTGACACCACCTCAGGGAAACTGGTGCAGCTGGAAGAGATAGTATGGTAATGCTGGATCACTGCAGTTAAGGGATTGCTGGTTTCTGGGTACTGCAACTTTGAGCTCTCCAGTTGCAGTTGGACAATCATACTTTCAGCAGCAGGTGTAGATGTCAGAGAGGGATGAAAGGAGGACAGGAACCATCAATTAGATGATTATAAGTTTAAAATATAAATGCTTGTTTTACTTAAAACCACTTTTGGCAGATCCCTCTATTTCTGGCAGCTTTCAGATGTTTGGTCCTCCTGCTTCTCCATAAGCATGGTGACCTCCTCTCTCCTTTTGGCACTGCTTTCTGCTCTGCAAGCGCTAACAACCTCTCTCTCAAAATCCACTAACAGTTAAAGTTAATGGTGTTATTGACATGCCAACAGCTTGCAGCTGGGCTGAGAGTTCCTGAAGTCCACTTCAAAATGACATAGCTATGGGATTCAATGGGATGAGATTCTGCTGGATCTTTTTTTTTTCAGAAATTTTTGCTGAGTCAGCTTGCCCCTGCCCCTTCCCCCAGCACAGAGCCAGCATAGAATAATACAGCTCCATAGTGTCTGACTCACATGAAAGAACTTCATTCTTGTCCCCATATCTGAGTCAGATCAAATTCATACAACTGGGTGACTCCAGCAGTGCATAGCACTGATATTAATGTCGAGGGAACCAAGTGCTTGAAGCCCTTGCTCCTTAGCCTGGACCTAATATGAGCCTCTCTGCTTCCTTCCGATCTGATGAAGGATTGGGTATCTGCTCTTCACAGAGGGAACGAATGATATAACAAAAGATTTAATCTCTCTTTGGAACCATGTTTTTCTTATAATTTTTATCTACCACAGTGACAACATCCCTCATATATTTACAGATCCATAAAAATATAAAGTGTCACTTTCAAAATTGTTTGGTATCACCTAGTCCCTGCATCTTTTATCTGTGATATAAGTGGTGTGAAGAAAACTTTTGTAGGTTGACACAGCATGAAATAATTAATATATAAGTGTATTTTGTTTTGTAAAAAATTCTGGATGAAAAGATCTGCTTCTTTTGCACATTAGTGGATCCACAAAGGCCCCTGCTCTAGTCACAAATGGAGCAGCCTAAAAGTTGGCTGTCTCTCTGGTAATATTTCATTCTCCCTTCAATGCTTTCCAGCAGCTGGAGAGTGTCCTACCGTAAAGCTGTGTCAGCCTATTAGTCAAGGCTAGGCTGCTTACTGTCATCTCTGCTGTCCTGTGGGAGCTTTGAGCTGTGCATAGACCTTTTGAAATCAGTCTCAATTTTGCAAATGAGCAGTGCTGGTTTGTGGAAATGTCAGCCTTTTCAAACATGGCAGAGTAAATCTGTTCTTCATGTTCCCATAAGGAACATTTCAATGGGTAGCATTTCAATGTTATTGTGAGAATACCTTGATGTTCACTACTACAATTATGTTATTAGTGGCCAGCAGCATTGCTTTGGAAATACCTCTTAATAAGTAATGCCCGAATGACAGAAAGAGACATGGTACCTGAATGCCTGGACAGAGGTTTACTGCAAAGTTTTTGGATGTGTAACACAGGCAGAACTTTGTTCCCCTTTTTCTTTACTATTGTGCTCATCCAGGAAGATAGCACTTCCACAGGAGAAATATCCCACCTTTTCTGACCAGTTATGAAATTGTTAACTCTGTTACTTTTCTCACAGCGCACCAGCCATGATCTTTTCATTGCAATGTTAATAGGTGCTCTAAGGTATCAGCTAAGCACCTGCAATGTAGTCACTGTTGTTCTGTGGATCACAGCTGGTGAACAAGTTGCTTGTGGGGGTATACTTTTAAAAACAAGGTCTGTATATTCTAATGTGGTGCTTTTTAATCACATTGAAATCATCTTCTGAAGGTTAGAACAAAGCAGGGAGGAGTGGCTGGTACACCAGATGTGTGTGCTACCATCCAGAGGGATGTTGGCAGGCTGGAGAAATGGACTGGCAGGAACCTCATGATGTTCAATAAGGGGAAGTTCAAAGTTCAGCACCCAAGGAGGAACAACCCCATGCATCAATGTATGTTGGGGGCCGCTTAGCTGGAAAGCAGCTTTGCAAAAAAAGGACCAGGAGATCTTAGTGGACATCAAGTTGAACATGAGCCAGCAATGTGTGCTCTTGTTGCAAAGGACAAAGGTAACCAAGACTACACAGTGTTGACAGCAAATTGAGGTAGGAGGTGATCCTTCCCTTCCACTCAGCACTGGTCTTGTCACACCTGAAGCGCTGTGTCCAGTTCAGGCTCCTCAGTACAAGATGGATATGGACATAGCGAAGAGAGAGGCCAGGATGATGGTTAAGGGATTGGAGTAACTGCCTTTTGAGGAAAGACTGAGAGGTGGGACTGTTTAGCCCAGAGAAGACAAGGCTCAAGTGGGATTTCATCAATGAGTATAAATATCCAAAATGAGGGTGCAAATGAGACAGAGCCAGGCTCTTGTCAGTGGTGCCTGGTGATAAGAGAAGAGGCAATGGGCACAAAGAGAAACAAACAGCGCCATCTGAGCATAGAAAACACTTTTACTGTGAGGGTGACTGAGCACTGGAAAAGTTTGCCCAGTCATATCTCCATTTTTGGAGATATTCAAAAGCCATCTGGACACAATCATGGGCAATCTGTTCTAGGTGCTTGAGCAGGTGGATTGGACCAGGTGACCTCCAGAGGTGCCTTCAAATCTCAACCATTCTGTGAGTTCTGTGGCAAATTATGGTTACCATACCTCACTTGACTGCTATGATAACTGGTATGTAGTATCTGGGATTGTTGGTATTTTTAAAATCCTGATATTGGCAAACACTGACCTTTGCTATGGAAGTAAATGATTCTGTTATTCAAAGATTATCTAATATACAATTTATCTACCTCTAGGTCCTAATGAAATAAGAAGTGGTATAAATTCTCTTACGTTTCTCCCTGGTATTCCAGCAAGACTTCAGACAGACCTGTTCAGACTTGGTGCATGTGAATTCAACTCTTCTGGAGTCAGCGAAGCAGCATCTATTTATTACTGATAATTACACTAATAATGGAGGGTGAGTGTGTGTTATCTATCACAGAAAAAGGGCAGCTAGATGCTCAAAGCATTCTCAGTGATTGTTTCATGACAGTACTTCAATGATGAGTGATAATTAATTTGTTTTATAGAAGCTGTCAGTGTATTTCTCATATCATGGTGAGAAATAAATAACAATGATAATTCCTTTTGCAGCTGAAGGCTGAGAGAGCATGTAATAGTCTCTCCTACCAGGTGTGGAAACTTTTCACTGTTGCAAAGGATATTGCAAAGGGTAATAATGTAGCTTAGTTCAAGCTTATGTGCATTCTTCTTCCCACCCACACTTATCATGATCTCTGCTGAGCATGTCAGAGTTTTGAAATACAGTGTTTGAACAAAGGGACCTCTTGGCTTGCTGGAAGAGTCTAAAGTAGTAACTGGGTTGGATGACTGGGCCAGGGGCATATCTGGGAATGTAAAGAAAATAAGAATGAGGAAACTTGTGGTGGAAATAAGCTCTTTTTTTTCTGTTATAACTCTTAATATTAACAGGTGTTTTATTTATAGTATTTCCCCATAGACCATATGCAAAACACGTCTCATTAATTGGATCTTAAAAAAAGCAAAATGTGGTTTAGTTTATTGCAGATATTACTGGGTATTCTCTGCAGTACTTCACAATTTTAAGCATTACTGCATGTTAGTTTCTGCTTTGCAGATCTGCATGTTATTATGGCAGATTACATATTTGTGTGTGTGCATGTTGCTTAGGAACATGGTTTATCAGTTGGTGTGCAGAGTAGGGTTAATGGTAGAGCTTGATCTAGAAGGTGTTCTCCAACCTAGGGGATTCTGTGATTCTATGTTTATGGGTGCTGTGAAGCTATGTGAGTTTATCTGCCTAGCTATGGATGTCCCCACTCACACTTGCAGCATGGGCAGACACTGTAATAGAACAGTGAGCTGTTGAGAACAACAGATACAAATAATGAAAGAAATGTCAATAAATAATGAAATTTCTATCAACTGATACTAGTTCATTATATAATCCCTGAGGTGAAGGTTTTGGTGTTGGTCATTGCTTGAGAGTACCATTTAATACATATGGTATTTTTGGTTTTACTTCTTTGTATGACTATCTTATTTTGGTTTAGCAGTAAAATGATCATCCATAGGAGCTATTTTCTTACAGACTCACTGAACCTACAAGTCAGTTTAAGAATGTGCATCTTTACAGGCAGCTAGAGAAAAAAAGCCCAACATCTACTTAATTTATTAGGGAATTCTCTGTCAAGTTAGAAACAAAGCTGTAATCATGTGTAGGGACATATGCAGAGGCTGTGGCAGCGTCCTGATTGCACTTGATGATATACCATTGTCTCATCTTTGTTTTCCACTGCTGTAATCCCCAGGACACACAACTGTGTCTCAACACCTGCTGATAGACCCTGGCTTTCAGGAATGCCATTATGTTACAGTAAGGATTAATGACTAATTCATTATACTTGTTCTATGGTTTATCAGATATCTATTTGAAGTGATTTTCCATTTCCATGCTGCCAAGGGTGCAGACAGGGCTTCATTCTTCAGAGACAAATTTATGGCATTAAGGATTTTAAAATGCCCATTTTTCTAGGAGGGTCAGATAAGATAAGTTGTTGATGTGTCTTGTGCCTGTGACCTTACCTGCTTCCAAAATCTATCTCATGTTGGAGCTCTTCCACATAAAGGAGATAGTGGCAAGAGCATCATTCCAATGCAACAGATCTTTCTTAGGATGAGCACATGGGATAAAAGGAAGTGACAGCTGTATGAGCCTTGTGTTGGCTCAGAAAGAGAATAGACTGTCTGCTCTTTCCATAGCTTAAGCTTTTTTTTTTAAAGCAATTATTTATTTATCTATATTTTTATTTTATTTTGTAATTTTGCCTAGGAGCTAATAAGAATAAATGCAAATAATTATATGGTCATAGTGAAATGCAAGGAATAGAGGCTTCAACTGAGCTCCTGCTACAGATCAAAACACTTTACAAAAAGAAAAATAAGTTATGTGAATGGGTAGAAAAGGAGAAGTACAGTTACTGGAGACTACACAGGGTAGGCTCATCAGGCTTGTAGGTTGAAGCTGACACTCTAATGACTGGTTGTTTGAAGTTCAAACTTTCTAGCCACACATTCATCTGTGGAAATGGAGACATTGCTGGAGACAGGATATTGCTTAGACTCTATTTAAATGGACTAGGAGGAGAAAGTTGCATTCATTTCTCTGAGTAATTAAGTAAAATGGCCTAGGAAAGAAAATGTGAAATTCTGAACTCTGGCACCTTATATTTATTCATATTAATTGCAGAACATTTTAATTGCAAGTGAATTCTAATTAGGCTTGACAACCTAAGCAAGGACAATTTCCCAAACAAATAACAAAACTAAGGCTAGGCTAATTATCATTCTTTGCTCTTTATTATTTTGTTTTGCTCTAGGAATTTTAAAATTCACATTTCCTGTCACCTTTTCACATTTTCTTGTTAATAATTAGTTGGGTAGAACTAAAATTAAACTCCCCTCCCGTTCCCCTTCTAATTGCTGTCTTAAAATAACTGTTTAGCTAAATGCTCTTTCTTGGGAGTTAAGATATTTCTCTCTCAGAAAAATTTGTTCTGATTTATCAGACAACTGTGGCAAGGCTGACTTCTCCTCTCGAGGTTTATACTTGCACTACGGTGCACAAGAGCTGTTCTTGCAGTGAAGTGTTGTGCTGATCCACATTTGTGTCCAGGCCCTGCTCAGTGATGCCTGCCAGCTCAAAGCCAGCGACCACAGGTCTGCTGTCCCTGCAGAGCGTGTCATGACGGTAATCTTGGTACTAGTCTTATTTCTGTACGATTTTTACCCTATAGCCTTCAGTCCCCTGACTACCCCAGTTCATATCTAGGGCTTTTCCTCTTGTTGAATGTGATCCTTATAAACTTGTCCAAGTCCAATGTCTGTATGCCTTCATATTCTGCTCTTCTAATCTCATAAATCTATTTAATATATATTGAAACACCAGCTGGGGTATTGATTGGAAAGATTTGGAAAGCTGGCTGAAAAATCACAAGTGTCGTACAGGGAATAAACACAATGTGCTTCTGTCTTTTCTGTGTGAATTAGTTCTTCCTTTTTTATTAAAAAATCTCTGCTATTTACTTTGCAAAATCTCATGCTGGGTAAAGCTATTTAAGGTTTGTTGTTTTTTTTACCTCCCCTAATCAACCTCATCTTCTTGAGAACATTGTGAAAAAATCCTTATAAGCTCTTTTCAAGTCAGAGTGGGGAAAGTTCATTAAAGCAAAATGCTCTGTTCAAATATCCAGCCCTTCAGACCCTACTAAATAGTGTCTTTCTGGCAGCATCTCAATTCAAGCTGCCATAATGAAGTATAATGACTATATTAAATAACTAGTGCAAAAAAGTCTAAAAGAGAAGAGTCATTATGTAAATTGTTTGAATAAAGATAGAGTTCTGTTTCCAGTCCTGTTAATATATTACTCAAGTCTCCTCTGCCTCCTAATGCAGTTCTCTGCAAAGCTGTTTTGGTGGTTGTTGTTATAGTAGTTTTTTATATGGGTTTAATTGTGTCTCTTTGGAGTTGCTGAGAAAGCCTGGGTGAAGGGATAGGCAGGAATGTGAAAGAGAGCTGGATTGACATTTGCTGCGTGGTTGCAGTCATATGAGACTTTGCTAGGTACGGTCACATTCAACCCTCATATGAGGGCTATTGTTCCTCCTGGCTAGTGTTTGAGGATTAAACTCTTGGTATAAGGAAAAGCTGCAGAATGGATCTCTTGTTATATTGATTAAGCTTTACTGTAAAGGAAGTGCAACACTTCCTCCCCATCTGACTGCTGGGATCGAATCCAAAGAAAATAAAGCACAGATATATTTTCATGAAAGTATTTGCTCCTACAAGCAGGCAGGAAACTCACTGCTGCCTGTTCCTTATGTTGCTCTTCAGAGTGGTCACTTTAACCATTGCCTCCAGAGTTTGTGTAGACAAGAGAGAGTCCACCTTTTGGTCAAGAGCAATGTTGTGATGCGAATGATGCTCATCCACAAGAAAGGCTGGAAGGAGGATCCAAAAAACTATAGACCTGTCAGCCTGACCTCAGTGCCTGGCAAGGTTATGGAGCAGATCATCTTGAGTGCCATCAGCTGGCATGTACAAGACAACCAGGGTCTCAGGCCCAGCTAACATGGTTTTAGGAAAGGAAGGTCCTGNGGGATGTAATTCACCCCCTGTACTCGGCACTGGTGAGGCCTCACCTCGACTACTGGGTGCAGTTCTGGGGCCCTCACTCCCAGAAGGATACTGAGGTGCTGGAGCTGGTCCAGAGGAGAGTGACAAGGCTGGGGAAGGGACTGGAAGGAAAGTCTTATGAGGAGAGGCTGAGGGAGCTGGGGTTGTTCAGCTTGGAGAAGACTCAGGTGTGACTCAGGGAGGTGGTGGAGTCATCATCCCTGGATGTAGCACTTAGTGACATGGTCTAGCTGATGTCATGGTGTTGGGTCATAGGTTGGACTTGATGATGTTGGAGGTCTATTCCAGCCTCAGTAATTCTGTGATTCTATGATAAAGTTTGGGAAGGAATGGGAAATATTTGTCAGAGAAGACCACCAAAAAATTAAAGGTTGGAGGCCAGACCCAAAGGCACCACTTCATAAAAGTCCATATCCATCTCCTGTTGCTTGCCTTCTAATTCCTTCCACCCTCCATCTCACTGTTGTTCAAAAGTATTTCTAAGAACATAGTTTGAAATTCAAGGAAACTTTTCATGTAGTTAGTCTGACTTTGCCCTCAACATTTGGTTTATGACTTCTGGTTATGACTTGGTTTTTCAGATTTTGCTTTCCTTGTGTTTCTAATTGTTCTGTTTGAATGTATCCTCCACACAAGGCAGTATATTGTACATACAAGTTGTCTTCAGAGTGGACATCTAATTTACTTGTCCCCTTCTAAGGCTTCCTGTCACAACATTTTGTGCTTTAAGGGTAGAGATATAATTTGCTTTTCAGCTACTGAAGTCTATTTATTGAGAGAAACATGCTAATGTGGAAGGACACTGAAGAGCTGCATTGATTTTCATTAGTGACAAACACTTGTGTCAAATCTTTAGACAAAATTACTGGATTGTTAGAAGGGTTCTTTTATTCTAATTTTTAGTTCTGTCTTTGAATCTTAACAAACACCCTTTTCATTCTGCCACTTCACAATAAGAGAATCTTAGTTAAGTAATGTTGGGTGCCTCTGCACTAGTCTCAAGTTTCAGCAGAAGTCATGGGAGTCATTCTTGGAGAAAAGGAGGTCAGGTACATTCTGAATCAAAACTTCTTAAAATCCCCTTCTGTAACCTGCTGTGGTAGGGAAGGTCTAGGTATGCTCCCAAAACCAGTTCTAGTAAATGGATTAAAGACATCAGCAAAACTACATCTTATTTCCTTCTCAATTTACCTGTTATAGCTGTATGAAAAAATAGCCCAATATTGATATTTTTAAATATGTTTAAAGTATAATTTGATATAGGTAAGTAGGAGGAAAAAACCCGCTTTTGCTGCAGGCAATGGGAGATATGTACTGTTTAAACCTCATCACAGCCTGTGCCAACTGTTTGTGGTGATAAAACTAAGCACTATTGGAAGGTACAGAAACACTTCCTACCACTCTGGCATGATTTCAAAGTCCATATTTTCCAGCAGATTAGATACAGGATGTTGATTCTAAGCAACGTCCTAAGTGCTATTTGATAGATAAAAAAATTGCAATTTAAGAGCTGGCATGAGGCACCATGTCAGATTTCAGGTTCTCTAGATCTGCCTTGTGTAAAAATCCAGGCATTCATAAATAATTTAGGTAATCTAGTCAAAAGAAGATGTTTTTGTAATAGGTTTTCTATGCCAGCAAGAAGACCACTGTGATCCACTCATCTGACCCATCTAGCATATGACATTTCAATCAGCGATTCCTGTGTTTGAAAAATACATTTTTTTTTCTATTGGTGAGTAGCTGCCTGAGGATTCTGCAGACAGCCATATAACATGTCATGAGATGCTTGTCACCTAGTTGAAGACGACTGAGGCCATACATGACCCCTGCATGTCCCCTTTTCATAAGAACCACCTTAGAGGTCTCTCACTGTTCCATGCTGCTGAAGGTCATGACCAGAGCAGCCTGTCTACTCCCTCTGTTTGGCATTTGGTGAAAGCTTAGAACTGTGGTGGGCTGCTCTGAATGGCCATATGAATCTGTCCATTCTTACCTGGGAAGGCCTTGGCAGGGATCACCCCACATCAGCATCAATGAGAAGAAAGGCTGCCATTGAATGGGATATAGAATCATTGACATGAGGGTGAATGGGAGTGTGAGTACTGTAGGAGAAATGGAAATGAAAAATGGAAGCCAAACACTGAGATCTTTAAACTGTACAACATATTAATTGTCACTATTTATCACTGTCAAGTGACCATGGACCTGTTAAAAATTTAGAATTGAAAATCTTAATGTATTCTTTACAGGAACAAAAGCTCTTGAATTATGCAGCAGCTGAAAATATTCCTACTACAGGTGACTCAGCTTCTCCATGCATTATTTAAAGAGTACTATGATATCAGGCTGCTGATATGTAACTGCAATCTACACCATCTTTTTTTTTTCACTGGAATGTTTTTACAGATCCCTAAATCTAATTGCAATCCTTGGAAACGGTGTACTAATGGACTTCTGCAGTATGCATTCATCTTCTAGGCTTGTGCCTGTCTCCAGTAGTATTTTAGATATCTTGTAGAACCAATGGTGCCTCCTTTCTAATTTTGGAGATTGAAAGGTGGAATAATATTTGCATTTCTTGTCTAAGGAAAGACATTTCAAGAATACCTAAGCTCTATGCTAGAAGACTGAAAGTTGTGGAGCAGCCTCAAACAACAGGTTAAGATGCTCAAGCACTTTGTAAATATGAAGTAAGAGGTAGAAGCAGAACCTTGGAAGTGGTTAAAATCTCTGTGAAGTCTGAGTCCTATACCCTGACTCAGACTGGTGTTTTAATGTTACTGTGATGCATAAAAAAAGCTTGAGTTATGGCTTGTATTCAAGCTTCAACCAGAAAATCACTGACCAGAAATCACACATCTCGTACTAGCTCAACATCTCTGGAAGATGTGTATTTTGTTGCTGTTATATTGTGGCTTAAAGTGACCTGGACATTAAAAAAAAAATACCAGATTTCCTCTAAAGTTAATATTCCATTTTCCATGTGTCAGTAACAGGTGTTTGGGTTTTTTTTTTCAATTTATCAGTATAAAAACCTCTCTTCTCTATTTAAAAACACAAGGGACAAACCAGAGCTTTAAAATAGAATTTGCTTTCCAGGCTTAAACCTGAAAATTATTACTTTGTGCTCATAACATGAATGAGATGCTCAACATATTTGTTTAAAGAGGATTAAAATCCAATAATATCATTGGGAATTATCTTTTCTAAACAGAGTTGATAAAATAACCATTTTATTATCATACCACTTGTGAGGATGAACAGGAATTTCCAAAATAAAGAGCCAAGGGTGTGAGTAAAATATACATGTGTATATGTATAAAGGAGCCTGGTTTCTTTTAAGAGAACCCTATATGATTCTTGATGTTACATTTGCATCATCCCTTTGGATCCATCCTTAAAAGATGATTCTCAGACCTTTTCAGCTAGTGGAAAATCTGTCAGGTTTCTAATAGGTCACTGAAGTTAAACACATTTTCTATAAACAATGCTCAAGGAGTGATGGGTGGTGTCTCCTGCCTTGCACAGGAGACGATTTCACAGATGCTGATGCTTACCTAAAAATGTGGTTACATGGTGGTATGCAGAAGAGGAAAAATTACCTTTTATGATCTGTTTTAGACACTGTTTCTATGACTTCGGATATAATAATTTTGTATCAAAACTGAGTATGTTGATTACTCACAGTATCTCCTTTTAACTTCTGTCATTGCTTTGCTTTCTCTCCCTCCCCTACCTCCTCTTTGCAAACAACCAGCCTGTGTCACTTTTGCCTTAGCCAGACTCAGCCTACAGCCAGCTGGCTTTCAGCTGATTCCCTGACTTCTGTGAAATATCAAGGAAACGAGGGTCTCTTTCTTATGGCTTAGTTTATTTTCATTGTAAACCCTCAGTAGGCCTTTATTTTTATTTCTGGCACAGAAAAAAAAAAAAAGAATTTAAGAAAGAAAAGTCTTCATCTTCTTGAAAAGTCAACACACCCAAGTAGGTGTATCCAAGGAGGGTTAGCCCTCTGACAGCAGACCACTTCTGATAATTTGACCTTTGTCTCTGTGAGGCACAAAGGTCTCTGAAAGGCTGGCATTGCACATATAAGTATATTGAATATAGAGCAATGTTGAGAAAATGCTCAGTTCACAAAGAGAAATGCTTGAGGCCAAAGGTGCCTTAAGAAATAACCTAAGCTACAGTTACACTCCTTGCTGTTGCAGACAGCTGTGCTGTAAATCCTAACCATAAACTGATCACACTTCAGCATCAATGTAACTAACTCATGGAGCTGCCCCTAATAAAAGTTGTTTAAGTCCTCTGGGGATTTGCAGCCTTTGTCTAATATTCAGGCTAAATTTATTAACCGCTAGTGCCTATCCATTTGTTACTGTAGCAGCAGTGTCTTTTAGTTTAAATAGCTCTTAGCCTCTGCTATGTTTATAGAACCTTAGACTGGTGAGTTTTCAGAAAGCAGTTAGAATCCTCACAACCTTTATTCTCCTAAGGTAAACAAGCCAGCATCTTTTAATCTCATTTCAGAAGACAAATTCTTCATTTCCTTGATTATTGTAGTCCTTTTACAGACTGAATTAATCTTCCTTGCATCTGCAGTTCCCCGTCCGGGACTGCATATTGTATTCCAGATGGCCTCATCATGGCCTTGTTCTCTAAAAATGCCTCACAAGGGACATCTGAAACAAAATTACTTTTCCAGCTATGATTGACTAATCAACCCAGAATTTTCTTCCTTCCTGGCACCTCCAGTGGGTGATTCCTAATTCATAACAGGTTTTTTTCATTAGTTTGAGGGCATAGTACCCTGCCTATGGGTGGATATGTATCTCAGAAAATGTTGAAGCACAGGGCCCTTACTGCTCATGCAGTCAGTTGAGTAACAGCCAATTACTCCAAGAGCCTGATTCATGTTCTAACTGATGCTGGAAGTGCTCATCAGTCCTTGTTGACTATAGAAGCAACACAGGAATTGCATGTTCTGAAATTGAGTTATCTGGTTAGGTGTGCCAAAGTCTGGCCAAAGATGTGCAGCACACACCTTTGTAGTGTGTGCTGCAATATCTCATCTTTCTATGACCAGGGGCATCCATTCCCTTGTATGGTCTCCAATTCCCACCATGGTAGCAGAATTGCTGGAACTGATGTAGGACGCATGTTCACTGATTGTAGAAGGGCCTTATATAGACTTTCTCTGACCATAAAACTTCATCCTTGGTTGCTTAGAATGTCAATGGTTCATATGCCTTTTCCTTAGCATGATCATGTCTTGCTTCCATGTGGTAATTTTCTATTTTGTATGTTCATCTGTGTGTTTGTTTATGCTTTTTTTCCACGAGTGTCTGCTTCATTTCTTTTTGAGCTATCCTGAACACCAATTTCTCCTTTTAGATGACTTTTTTTCTTGTTCTACTATATAGCTATACAAAGTCCCTTTTGCCATGTTTTATCTTCCCTTCTGAAGTCTAGTTCACCCTGAGTTTTGGTAATTTTAACTTTATTTCTGTGCTTTGTGACATACAAGCCCTTCAGATGCTCTGTTTATTCAAAATATTACCTGCAAGGCAGTTCCTCATTCAGTTAATCCCAGGACTTCTCTCTATAATACACACACACAAAATTTGAACTGCATAATCTTGTATCTTTGACTTCAAGAATTTTGAGGCCTTTTCCACATTCCAAGTTCTTGATTTTTTTTTTAGTCCAGTTAAATAGTCCTCTTAATTAATCTGAATTCTATCAGTCCAGATAAATGCTACTCTTAATTTAACTGAATTCTGCTGTGAAAGCCAAAGTCAGAGCTGCACGTACATCTTTGATGTTACTCTCACTCCTGTCTCTCAACAGAGTGTTTTTTAAAACATTGATTCTATTCTTTAATGACAACCATTTGATTGTTTTGCACATTAGTACCAGTTGAGCTTCTCAAACTACTTTTCCTTAGTGCAGATATCCCATTTACAACTGTGTGGACCTTTTCCATGCACAGATCTCATAGTGCCATTGTAGTGACTAAGCAATCTCCTTTAATTGCACTCTCTGCTCTGTGTGGAACATGCCTTCAATAGGTATTCTGATGAAAAATTAGTAACAAATAGGGAAGAAAAGAAATAAACTTGTGTTCTGTTGTGCTTCTAACTGTGGCTGTAGCTGTTACTATGACAACCAGTGAACTCATTCCAGCCTAACCACTATACCACATTTCTGTTTACTGGATTTTACTCACTTTTTTCAGTTAGGAGAATTATGGAAGAAAATATTTATAACATGGTAACATTTCTTCCAGGCAATTCTCATCACTATGGGATGAAAAATTTATCATGTTTTTCTCTAAGTTTACAAATACAGCTCAGATGAAGTGATATCTTTTGTCTTGGTAAGGAGAGAATACAATAAAAAATAGATATTTCTCACCCAGATCTTGTTATTTAACTAGATGACTTTCAACTAGATTAAACTAATTGCATTGAAATTACAAGGTGCATAACAGCAAAAGAACTTGGAGAAATTACAGGTGTACTTAACTAGGTTTACAGTGCTACCCACAGTAAATGACCATTCCAGCTCTAATTTTTTTCTTAGCGTTTGTTACCCTGTTAGACCCATTCCTTACATATATGTGTCTGTCCTGATACACCAAACACTGAGCAGAGGATCTTTAAAAATGGAAGACTTGAGGTAAAAATCTTCCTGTACATGTTAAGGTCTGAAGCAGACTGGTGGCATCCAGCACACACTGACCACTGGGCTTCAAATGCTCATTTAAAATAAACTTTGGATTATGGACTTTGACACCTTATTTGTCTGACAGTAAATGCTCTGCTGTGCTCATGTCTGTGCACTTCGTCTCTCTCTTCCTTCTCCTTTCCCTCCTCTTCAACAGCATTAAAGCAAACACCTTGGAGATCCATATTTGATCACCCAGTCAAACTTCTGTGAGATGTTTTTTGATTTCTTTCATAGCTTTTACCTTGGGATTTTTGGCTGAAGGTAATTTTAGCTCCGTGAACCATGTTAAAACAGAGCTGGATTTTCAGCTGTCCTTGTAGGAACTATTTAATAGGTCATAAACACATCACTGGAAGCAAATGTTTACTGTTAATTTTGAAAAGAAGGTATATTTGGAGATTTTTTCCATCCTCACAGGAAGAAAAAAGTCTGTTGCAACACCAGTTCTATGTATCTTTTAATTAGGTTATTTAATCAAGATGCTTTTGATCTGAACATTATTGTTTTGTATTGCAGTCCAGAGGGACTGATCAGTCTGAGGTTCAAGTTGCCATGGATAACTAGCAGGAATTGGCTTCAAAGCAGGATGGTCTCTTAAACTACCTGGAAAATTCTCTTCTGAGCTGCCTCAAAACATGAAGATAGATCTTGACTGTGTATTTCAGCTCCATTTAAATTCTTTAACTGTTTTCTTACTGGAAAGGAAAAGAAAACTTTACTGCCATTCTGAAGGGCTGTTATGCAGGTATCTATGCACTTCAAGCACATAGGAAGTTATGTGGAATACAAGCTGGTAATTTAAATGGGATTGTGGGAATAGCACTGGGAAAGGCTGAACAAATAAAATGGGGCTAGTTCATTTATCATTTTAATAGCATTTAACTTGCCTCATAAAGAAAGCGGCAGCTTTTATTGCTCATACAAGGACTTATGCCACTAATAAAGAATGATGCTTCAGCTACTTCTGCTCTGAGCTGCAGAGTGTGACAAACCCCAGTGGACTGAGTTCTATTTACTACTTAGCACCTAAATGCTAACTGATAAAGCAAAGTGGAAGGGCAGTGTTTGGAAACAGCAATTGCAATATTTAAAACCTCATGGTAAGGAGAATAATAATACTTTTGGAACATTTGTCTCAGCATGTTAAGAGACAAGGTGTTTCCAGGTTCAAATCTATTGACTTTTATAACTTCATGTTGCATTAAACCAGCAAGGTATAATAGGATTAAATCTTCATCAAAACACAATTTCTGCTCTAAAAAGCTCAGGTGGTGCAACTGTCAGTCATTGTGAAGAAATCTTACTAGATACAGTCCTAACTTTTCCTAAGCCTGCCACTGTTTTTCACCCAAAATTTTAAAGAAAAACCTATCAGCCCTGATAAATCATCTAGGCTCCCGCAGATTCAGGATTTATGCTGCAAAAAATGAAGGATGAGGGATAGGGGTGAACTCCCTGTTTTTGGTCCAAAATGTCATCTCAGAAGAAGTGTTTCCTCCAGAGAAATGCAGTGTAGATAGCTCCTGCATGGTTCTGCTTTGTGAAATGGAATCCCTAGGCTGCTGATGTACTCTGTAGCCTGTTTTGGCTCTGAATCACTGCTGTAACTCCTGGGAACAGTTGTTCATTCAGGGCAGATGGTGCAGAGAAGTCAACGAGACAAGGACCCAAATGACAAATCCCTGAGACACTTTGGTGCCATTTCTGACACAGAGTGTTCATTTGAGTTTACAGTTACAAACTGAACACCTCTCTTACTGAACACCAAGTTACTTTTTTAAATGAAGAGATGAAGTTTGCCCTCAAAGATCTGACACTGCCTGGAAAAAAAGTCCTATATCATAATTTTGGAGATCAAGCATCAGACTGGGTAATTTTCCACTGAAAAAGAGGTTAAAATGAAAGTTTTCTACCAGTCTTACAGAAGGCCTTTTAGACTTTTATTCACTGTTTCTACTGAGTTAAAGTTAACCACTTCTCTAGAGAGCAGTGTGGATGTCTGTCTGTCTTGGATGTTTTTAAATTGTATCCAAACTTTGATTAATCTTTATTGATACCTTGTCATGTGTTTCCTCCTTGCATAGCTGAGGATAGCTCCGAACTAACTCCCGGTCCCCTCAGTATAAATGGGGTTGCAATTTGTTAATAGACTATGTAGAAAAGTATGAAGCAGGAAAAGCTGTGGGAGATGGATATAAAAATATCCTAGTAAGGTATGTAGCCAGGAAGGAATGAAATAGAAGCTGTTCCTCTATCGGATTTATTTTGTTTCTGTGGTTTACCAATCTGTCCTATAGGTTGCATCAGCTTACATTTTCCAAACTCATTATTTTATTGAAAACAAGAAAAGATCTAAACAACAGACGAAGTGTTCTAGCCAGGCCAGAGGTGCATCTAGCCTACTACCTGTTTTGAAACAGAGGTGCCCAGAGTAGTGTATAAGAACAAAGCACGCACAGAGTCATGGTTTCCCAGAATATGTCCTAGCCTCTGGTAATTTGCAGTTTAAGGACTTCCTTAGTTTAAGTGATACTACACCAAAGCAGTATCTTCTTAGCACTTTCTTAACCCAGATGTGATTTTAGCATCCATAATCTATCCTGTGTCAGGAAGGTCTTTAACTAGATGCTGTGTGGATAAGTATCATCTCTTTTTAGTTTTGAATTTGTCACTGGCTCCTGTCACTTGATGCCTTCTGATTTTTTTTTATTAGCTGGGATGAGAAATCATTCCTGTTTACTACTTTGTTTTCTCCTAGCTTCTTAGATGTCTTTCCTGAGATCCTCTTCTCTCTGTCATTTCTACTACAAGCTGAAGAGTGCAATCTTGGTGCACTTGTATTTTGCATGGAACACATTCCACACTTTTCTCATCCTGTTTCTCTTCTTTTTTTTTTTTCTCTTTTTTTTTTTTTATTCTATACAATAATCAGCTTATGGATGCACCATTGAATTTTACTAGGGCAAAATGTTGTGCCTACTCTGTTCTTCTTGGGGCAGTAGTACTGGATGAAAATCTGGACATGATCTGCAATGTGCATTCACAGCTCAGAAAGTCAATTGTATTCTGGGTTGCATCAAAAGGCTGGGGAAGGTAAGTCTTCCTCTCTAGTGAGACTCCTTCAGAGCACTGCATCCAGCTCTGGAGTCCTCAGCATAGGAAAGGCATTGTCCTGTTTGAGCAGGCCCAGACGAGGGCCACAAAAATCCTCAGAGAACTTCAACACCTCTCCTGTGAAGAAAGACTGAGAGAGTTGGGGTTGTTTAGCTTGGAGAAAAGGCTCCATGGAGACCTTATTGCAGCCTTTCAGTACTAAAAGGGGTCCTATAAGAAAGATGGGTACAGATTTTTTAGCAGGACCAGTTGTGATAGTAATGATAGAGGAGATTTAGACTAGATGTAAGAAAGAATATTTTTATGATGAGGGTGGTGAAACACTGGCACAGGTTGCCTGCCCAGGGAGGTGGTAGATCCCTGGAAACGAAATTTCAAGGTCAGGTTAGACTTGGCTCTGAGCAATGTCATCTAGCTGAAGATGTCCCTACTCACTGCAGGGAGTTTGGTCTAGATGACCTTTAAAGGTCCCTTCCAACCCAAACGATTCTCTATTCTATGATTCTATAATATACAGAATAGTTTTAAACTGGTATTTTAGAAGAAGTATCTATTATAACTGAAAGCCCTGAGTGGATATCTAGTTCTGAATCTCTCAGGGCATGTGTGAGATTAGAGCTGGGTTTCTGACATGCTGTCAGTTGCTGCTTGGAAATCCTCCCATGGATTGTTGCGCTTGCCTTTTAATTCCCATGGCCCTGAGTAGCTCACTGCTGTCAGGGAATGCTCTTATTGTAATTGTCATCTGCCTTTTACAGGTCATGTCTAAACAGGCACAGGCCTGAAATCAGATCTGCCATTGATGGTGCAGACAACTAGAAATAAGGGTTATGAAGATATGAGTCTAGTTTTGCTAGTTTGTTTAGACATACAGCTGTATCATGACTGTCTATGTCCACATTATCCCGTCCCCCTCCCACTCTTTTTTTTTTATTTTGGACAAGTATTGTCTTTAGCCATTGAAGACAGCTTGGAAAGCAAAGGCTATGACATTGCTTCTCCATCCACCAGTCATCTGCTTGGTATCACATTCTGATTAAGTACGTGCACTGACAACTTGAGAGCTTTAATTTTCATGTTTTGCTTAGTGTTTGGTTGGAGAAGAAGTAGGAATAATTGGCTGTAATAATGGACTGTTCATGCCTGCAAAGTAAAATGAACACATTCATGGTTTCACTTCATTCTGCTGTTGGTGCAGACTGCTTTATTCAAGCTGCTTTGCACTGGAAGCTTATCTCTAGGTTCTGGCTGTGAAAGGAAAAGTAAATAAGCCTAAGCAATTAGAGTAATGTTCATGCAGGTGCAAAAAGCCTGCACAAAGCTCTATTTACTCTTGCCTTCAAGTCTCTTTAGTCATCATTGCAGAGCTTAAGTTGTACATGAGGCTTTTGTGTGGTGTATTTCCCACATAGAATATTTGAGTGCTTCTATTTCACTACAGAAATCCTCAGCCCTAGAGACATATCTGATACCAAAATAGCTCTGAACATCATCTCAGTCCTTGATGGAATGAGCCACCTCAGTAATGAGTGGAAAGCTGTAGAGTCTCCAAGGTCATTCAAAGGTTTATAGTACTGCTTATCAGCACTGTAAAAAAAGTAGTAATAATTCTGATCTGTGACTCTCTACAATAGATAAATAGATAAAGGCAGGAAATGTAAAGCGATGGGAATTAAAGACTTCTGAAAAACATCCGCACTACCTTGGTAATTATCTGCACATCTAATGAAGTGTAATCCCCTATGGAAATCAATACACCACTGGGATTGTCTTTTCTGTAATTTATTTTTTAATATTTTTTTTCCTCTGGTAATGGAGTTTCCTTTTGTTTGCTTGCCCTATTGCTACTTTAAAATTGAGCAGTTAAAACCGTGTTGCAAGTATTTCCCAAAAAAAGCACTTTATTTGTGCTACTGAAATTCACAATAATTCCTTATTTCTTTCTCTTGGGGTGTATCCTAAAAAGTGAGTGAGTTATCCATTAGGTTTACATTAGTGGTGCCCTCAGAGGATAATTTCAGTCAGAAATTCTACAATATTTTCTGAAGCAAAGCATTTCCTTTAAGGGCAGAAAAATCATAAGGATATTGAACTGATGCTTCTTTTCTCTGGTAAACTACAGCAAAAGAGCAATATGTACTTTAGATTTGGATGAAGGCCATGTGAAATAGGCTGAGTTTAGGGTTTTAGGTTTAAAGTTAATGTTAATTCTTCTAATATAATCTCATCTGTAAATCAGATCATTGAATTCCAGTCTTTCATTAAGACCAATAACATATGTTGGCAGTGGAACATCTATAATGTATGGAAACCTGATTGTATCTCCTGTCAAAATAATCCTTGAGTCCTTGTGTTTGTTTCTCTTTCCTTTGAGGTTTGTGTGTTTTTTGTTTTTTGTTTTTTTTTTTCCTCCCCAACTCATGACTAATCTCAGACACAGAACTTGAAGGTAGGTGAAAATTTGGGCATTTACCATCATCCCTGGTCACTTATCAAACTTTGCCTCCATCCGCTACCACATCTCTCATCACATTTAGTCTCCTGTGAAAGTCTCAGTGTTTCTGTTCTGTTGGTGTCTTCTCCCAGACTGACAGGATAATACAAGTCAGGGTATTATGGGGAGGAGAGATGAAAATACTGTTAACAAGGGAGCTAGAGAAATAAGAGAGAAGAGCCACCATCAAGCCAGTATTTTAAATTTAAACAAATATGTTTAAATTACCCTCTTAATAGTGCAAATGTAAGTTGTTTTTCTAGTTATCATGAACAAATTAATCTTATAGACACTTATCTACTTACTATTTTGAATTATTTGACTTTTACACTTGTTTGTTAAAAATTAAAAAATTATATATTAAACCCATAAGCTATTTTTTTTGAGGGAATATGGAGCTGAAAAACAAATTTGAGAGTCTGGTCAGTGGCAAATGCAAGAAACTATTCTTTTACATCTTGGCCATTTTTCATTCTTTGTTGTGGTAAAGCAGGTGTCTGCATTTCAGACCTAGACCTAGAGGATTGATGCAAGTGTATAGCCAGTCACTTATGAGTAACACAGATTATGCTTAAGAAAAGAGTGAATTTAATACATTTAATGGAAATTAAAGTACATCACTGACTAGTTGAAAAGTACTAAGCTAGTTGTAATTTTTATTTGTGAGCACACAGCAGCTGGAAAATGAAATTTGATGGACAAAGAGAAAGGTGGAAGACACCAACAGAAATAAACCTGAAGTCCATGGAGGCGATAAGACGACCATGCATGGGAACTGGTGAGTGAGGCTGTGGTTCTTCAGATCCAGTTAAGCACTTTGCCATTCAACTCCCACACTTCAGAATATCAGGAAGTGCTTTGATAACAAGCATCTCTATAAGACATACCTCTGCTCTAGAATGCATTCTTTAGCCTCTACTTATAGGAAAAGTGCTAGTGAAGTCACATACAGGACAGCAGAAATCTCAAACTAGATTTAAGTGAAACAATGCTAAAACCCCTGTGAAGTGAAAGTTAATTGGAAAGAGTTCAGATGGGAAGACCATTTTACTGGGATATCTCCCAGGGAGCAGAGGTAGTCTCATGAGAATGAATGGCAGGATCTGCTGATTAACTGGAAGTGTGTTAGCATATGCTGAGCTTAATGGGGAGGGCACCAGCAAGTTTCAAAGTGTGTTCGAGGCTTTTCCTAGCTCAGAAGGATAAGATCTACTTTTGTGTTACTATTGTCAGAAAAGATTTTATTTAGGAATGAACCTTATCCAACTGTTTTGCATAGAAAATCTTCCTTCAACCAGCAGATTCCCCAACTGTGATATAATAAGGGAAATATATATATTTTTGAACAGTCAGACCATCTGTCTTCCTACAGTAGATATAATTAGAGATAGCTATAAGGTACCTTAGCAGGGAGAGGAAAAGCAATTCTGCTGTAGATGGACACAGCAGACAAGATAGGATTGACAGATGCTTGTGATATTTTAATAGCTATGTTCCTAGCCTTTCTACTCTGTCTGCCACTGCTGGGTGCTAAAAAATTATTCCTACTCCGACCACTTCAGGGACTTCTGATTATATTCTTAGCTTTATAGAATTGTTAAAACCTCGGCTAGATCGTGTATAAAGTTTTGCCTTCAAAGTTCCTTTAAGTGTCATGTTCAAGATAAATCTCTAGTCCTTGCTTGTACTGACTTTCCAGATCATTTGCATGTGAAACAATGTGTGTTCCTCTAAAATTCTTGGATTCCTAATTTAATATAATTCAGAAAGTCATATATGCTGTATGATGTCATATGCTGTGCCTTACTATCTATTGATGTTGCCCTTTGGTTATCCTTGATTGCTTCTATAAAGTCACTGAGGTTAAGAGCTTTTACTTTGAGTTTAAGAATTCTCTCCTGGTACAATAATACCCTGCTGAGAAGGTTTTGATTTAAGACCTCCCTCTGTTTAACTTGACTCATGCTTAAATATTTGTACTGCTGAAGTTTAATTCTTTGTACTCTACCCAGCGATTCAGGGCAAAAAGTTTAACAGTAATACAAATGATTGATACAGCCTTTATCAAAGTTGCCGAACTTGCTAATCTCTGTATTTGCAATGTTAATGTGTTCTGTAAAATTATCAGTTAACTTGTCTATTATGGTATTAAATAACCCTAGCTGCCAGAGCCAAGCTGTGCAGAAGGCAGCTGCACAGTTATTAAACATCTTAAAGTAGAAGAACCCAAAAAAGATCATTTTCTCTTCCTCCTGGCACCTTTCACTTGGTGCAGGTGTTTGATTGTATTTCAGGAGCTGTAGTAGAAAACAGGTTATTCTCCAGAGTCCTGTTTTACTATAAAGACAGCAGTTTATACCACTACTCTGCTCCTTCTTCATTTCCACTGTCAATTCCTGTTACTTCTTCCCACTTCACAATCTATTGCACTCTTCCTGTGTGAGATCAAACCTCCCACTGTCAAACTATGCTCACGAAGAAACCGTTCATCTTTTCTCTCTAGCCATCATTTTCCAACCATCAGCTTGCTCCCATGAATACTGTCAATCATCTGAGACTTCTTGGATTCAACCCCCCCCTGTCTTTTGTCTGGACACAAAGCTTTCTTTCCTGTCAGTGACATCCTACTCTCTCCTCAGCCCGCTGTACGCATGATTTCTTTACTTTTGCACTCACAATTTCCTCTCTAGGACAGTAGCTGGTCCTATTCTGTAACTAGGCACATACTGAAGCCATTTTTCTTGTTCACATCATGCTCTAGCTTCAGCTTTCTTCTACACAGGTGACTCATGTGACAAATATACAGCATACATTTCTAAACCAGGAGGAATGTGAAAATACTGTTTCCTACTCCATAAGAAGTAGTGTGACTTTATAAGGATTTACAGACTTTTTGAGCTTATACAAACATAAAAAAAAACCCAAAAACAAGCCACCAGCAAAAGCAACAACCTCCTGCCAAGAGCCCCCTAACCTTCTATTTCCTGCAGCAGGTATATGCCAATAAACACATTTCATACTCCAGGAGAGATGTGAGGTGGAGCTTTGTGTATTGAATAGAAAATAATTGATTTTTTCTTCTTCAGGCGAATACTTGCTTGAAGCACACTTGATACTGTAATGGCACAAATAGAAATTCCTCAAAAAGTCAGTCATTTAGAAGACAGAATCAGGAGTCCTGGTCTCTCCTAATTGTATTAGCAAATTTTGAAATTATGAGCAAGAACTTCCCATCCTGCAGTATTGGAAATCTCTGCAGAATTAGTTAGAGCATCTGTTGTTGATGCAGGAGGAGGGAAGAGTCTGAGTGGGATGGGAAGAGATGTGTGGACACACTGCGAACTCACACAGCATAGCACTACAGCAACTCCCTTCAAAACCCAATATGCTGCTACAAACCTGAGCTGGCTTTAGTGTGTTAGGCAGAAGGAGGATTGAAAGCAAAGATAAGAGCAGGTGGAGGCTCAGAAGATTTGTAAGAAGATCTTTGTAGAAATGACATTCCTCTGAGGCTTTCTCCAACATTTAAGACCTTAGGAGAGGATGATCTAAGTCCTTAGAGCTCATCAGATTCTGATTTAAAAACCCACAGGCTTTAACCTACAGGGATACCCTTCAAGTTCTGCAAAACCTTTGTTCGCTTCAGGTTAAATCTGATCTCTCCTTTATAATGAATACAAGTCTTTATAACCTCAAGCTTTGGTAAAGGAGCTGTTTTGTTTTAAAAAGCGCTGTTGGAACAATAGGAACAGCTAAGCCAGGAAAGAGCAAACTGAGATTTTGTACCTTACTACACAGAATGATATTCAGGGATGCTACTTGTACAATATCTTGGACCATATCTTCTCACCCCAGCATGCTGCCAGTTACTGACATTGAACTGGGAGAATCATGCCTGGAATATGTGTATAATGGTCACATAATGGATGTAAAAGGAAAAGCATCTGAAACTCTCACTATAAATGCCCTCGCACTGGGTAGCTATCTGTTAATTCTGCAGTTCTCATGGCTTAATTGAGCACACTAAATAAAACCATATTTAGAAAAGACAGTATGCTTCAGGCCCTTGAGGAAAGCTCTGCATACTTAAGCAATGATTCTTGATTTGTTTTTAATAGTTGTTTTGCTATTTTTCCCAGTCGGAGACATTATTTTCATGAAAATCCATTTTCATGACACAACTTTTTAATGGATTGAGCTTTTTTCCCTGCTCTACTTAAATTTGTGAAGTATTCAGTCTTTTTTTCCTCTCAAGAAGGATCATTTCCAGTGTTTAGGATGCAAAAGAGGAAACACAAATATCCAGGGTGAACATCAGAAGGGATTCATAGCTTTGAATGACAGAATATTATCACAGTCACAGGAGCCTGGTATTCATCTCTCATAATTTAACTTCATCACCATCTACAAGTAAGGCACTGGATAAAGCTGCTTGTCTAGTCTCTAGTCAGTGGAAGATGGGCTTCCAAAGGATGTTTATGATTGTGTACTTAGACACCTGTGTTAAGATTGCAGACATGCTGTAGAGATGTTTCTATCTCTTACCTGACTACAGAGCAGTCTTGAGATTAGCTAAACTCTTAAATAATAAGCTAGAAGTAGGTGACATGATGCACACATGTTGTCTTAAGTTTAAACTACCACTTCCTTACATTAACTTTGCTTAAAATCTAGGTGTCTGAGAGTGAAGCTCTTAAGATATATATAAATAAAAATAATAAAAAAAAAAGACAACCTCTGCTTCACTGCTCATTGCATTTCCTTTTGTTATATAATGGCATATTAGTTTTCTTTCAGTTGTCTGGAAATTCTCTATGGTTCTCAGATTTCTTAGTCATACATATTCAAACCTCAAATGCATGACTAATATGGTCATTTCAAAACATGAAAGTGTGTTTTCACAATGTTGCTAAGTTGAACATATCCATTTTTAGTTATCTGTGTTTCCTATCATACTCCATTACTGTTAAAATATAAAATATTTTGTCATCTCACGATATGGAAATATCTTACTTTCCTGAATACAAAAAGCTCATTGATTTTCCCTCCCTTACAGTACTAAAGCCAATGTACACTCCATGATGCATAGCAGGTAAAATATCAAGGTCATTGTTTAAACTTCATCTAGTTGTATGAACTTCAGGTGCATTATTATATCTAATACCTTAGTAATTATTTTCCTTTGTCTTTTTGCTTCATTTTTCTATTGTCTATATTTTTGGTTTTGACTGCTATCAGTTCTTTCCATTAGCACTTGCACAGTTTCCACTTCACGTCGCAATTTTTATTTTTTCTCTAATTTTTTTATCATAGTTTTCTTCTCTTTTTGTGCCTAAATAAATCTGGTTTTAGAAAAAAAATATGAATGGTGATTGATGTGTTTAAAATCTTTTCTTCCAGATAGTTTAGATCAAAATATTTATCAGGTTTTCAAGATTAACCCTTTTTTTCATTAACAATATATATCATCAGTTTAGGTTTTATTCTGTGTGCAGATATCAAATGTAAAATTAATCATCTCCCACCCTTAAGCTGCAACTTCTTTTAGTTCAGAAATGAGTCCCTGTATTTATCATTATGAGACAAAGGGAGAATTCCCTCATATTTAATGCAGCATTTTAATAATCAGGAAATTGTTATAATAATTGTTTTTTACCACTTCTAAGAAGCTCTGTACTGGCTATAAGTGACCATCGGAATAAGTCATTAAAAGTAAAGATGGCAGCATTTTCTCTCCTGTGTGCTATGAATAGCTGTTTATAGAGATATTGCACAAGTCATTGCAGTGTTATGGTCTGTAGCAGGCACAGACCAGCATGTGATCTGCCTCTGCCTTCTATTAATAATTGAGGAATATTTAAAACTACTAGAGTTGCCAGGCAAAATACAGTGCCATTCCCAAGCTCTGCAATCCACTTGATCTATCCCCCAACAGCTAATTTAATCATTTTAGTCACACTGGTCTTTTCCATGAGCTTCAGTCATAGTTTGGCACCAATACACACGTACTGCTTCCAATTCTTCTAGTGTATTACTAGATTCTTAGTGCTAGCCTATAGGCAGCTAGAGCTTCTTTTCATACCCCTTGGTAACTGGATTGGTTTTATCCTTAATACCTCCATTTTATGGCAAATAAGAATGCTGGTTTTTCCTTTCAATCCTGTTTTTGTTATTTAGGTTGATGTCTTGCTGGTATAGTTCACCAGTCCCAGAGACAGTACTTTCCTATTTGTTTTAGCAGAGAATGACTAAACTGATCGGATTCTTTTGCTCATAGCAAATGGATCACCATTCCACAGAGACCAAATTCTCCACCTAAAGCCTTGTGCCTACTTAGCAACTGTCTTCCTGGATATCCTCCTTTTTATCATGTTTTTCTTGTAAGCTAGGGAGACTTTCTGACTGGAATTATATGGATGGTTCCTGTCTTTCAGTAGTCTACTGGGAACTCTTCTTTTAAAGACAATAAAACTAGCTGGCATTTGGCTCCGTGGGGAAATTACCATTAAAACTTCTCATTCTAATCTCTCAGCATTTAGAATTGTGTTAAATCATCTTAAGGAAGAGTATATGCAGTTAAAATATTGGAAGAAGCAGGAAGGTCCATGCTCCTTTGTCACTCTCTTCCAAAAGGGCCTCTGGCCTTTATTTCTGCTTCTTCATGGAATATATTCTCACTCCTTATTTTCAGCTCTGGCTATTTACCCAGAAGAAATTTTCCTGGAAGCTAAGCAATGAAAAGCTGTGGAAGACCAAGTAGTGAGTGTTTATGAAAATCTCATTGCAGCAGATAAACCTAATTATGTGTGTCACCATGGGGTAAAATAAGCCTTGTTCAAATGAATTTCCTCTCCGTGATGTTATATGTACTGAGTTCCTGTGTCACTGAACTGGGAACCCTGAGATGTACATACATTAATACAAAAGTATGAAAATTCCCAGAGGAGCAGAGCAGGTACTGGGGAGGCATGTAAAGGGGAGGTAATTGTTCAGTCACTCTGGGAAGGGGAAACATCTGCTTTCCTTGGTGCAGAGGGTTGTGCAGGCCTATTGACATCTCTTCTGCCTACAGACTATTTCCTGCTCAGTGCACTCTAGGAAGAAATATGTAACTGTAGAAAAGAGGAGTGATTAATCATATTCAGCCTAAGGAGGAAAAGCCCTGTTTTCTCTGACGCTGGCAGTACCCAGCAGAGGGGTCTCTCTCCTGCTGGCAGAGTGGACTTGTCCCCAGGCTCCAAACAAGGACAGAGGGGTATCACCACTCCTGGGGTTGCTCCACGGGAGGGCTCTCCTCATTAGTCTTCCTCGTCTTGTCAACCCCATGAAGTCAGGTGGCTTGAGCTTGACATGTGGGAAACTTTAGCAAAGCAGGTTGACACAGACATATTTTGCACTTCCTACCTTTTCTTACTAGTCTTGTTTTGGAGATCTAACAAAGCTAAATTGCTCTTTGAAACAGCTCTCGTTAGCATCTTGGGTATTAAGCATTGAGCTAAGTACTGAATGGCTGCACCCTGTGAGAAGGAAATGAATCTATCTTGATAAAATAGATTTAATAATTGATAACTTAGACACCTCTGATAGCCTTTAATCTGCTTTCCCAGAGTTTTGTATAGAAATTAAAGTTTTACTTTGTTTGATGTCTTTTGTCTATGTAGGCACTGCATTCTTTGATATCTTTGTATCTACGGTAGAAATTTGAAAGAAAAAATGCTAAAATATTTAAACAAGGAAGTATAGAAGTTTTGAAAGAAACCTTAAAATATCAGGTAATTTGAG
Source organism: Chloroceryle aenea (assembly GCA_013399075.1). Lineage (NCBI taxonomy): Eukaryota > Metazoa > Chordata > Aves > Coraciiformes > Cerylidae > Chloroceryle > Chloroceryle aenea. The sequence goes on from VWZY01012424.1 coordinate 193,227, forward strand.
ACAAAGACATCCCAGTGTATTGTACTGGGCTCTCTTCAATTAGTCTTGCAATACAGAAAACTATGTTTTGTGACACAACAGAAGCTATTACTATTTTAACATCAGCCAACATCGAAACAAACTTGACTGAGCTTACTAAAGCTGGTGTGTAAAGGTCCATCCAGGAAATTATGCTTTAAACACTGCATTGAGAGACTTGGGCTAATTTTATTAGAGGCTTTAATTCTGATTCTCTGTCTAGTAGCTGGGTAACTGTAAAAACTATTTATTAATTTAAAGCTCATACAGCTGATTGATGCATGCTAATGCTTTTTAGATTTAATAATCACGTCTTCCTTAATTAAATTGTATTTTCTCAGACAGAGCATATAATTAAACCAGGTCTTTTCTAATCCTTCTTATGCCAGATTATTCCATGGTACATTGGGGAAGAATAGTCAAAAGTATGAATGTAGTTAATTTAAGCTCATTGAAAAAAATCTGTAATTACATTGTGAAGTTTGGGGAGATTCATCATTTTCCAAAATAAAGAGATGTATTTTTCCATACATATCTTCTGCAATGATTAGGAAGTAAATAGAGACATTAATACTGAAGATACAGCTAGGAAAGAAACAGTTCTAAGAAAATCCATCAAATTTATACAGCAGATAGTGAAATCTGCATACCACATGACCAGCAAGCTTCTTTAGGCAACTGGTCTCAAATACCTTTATGGAGAACAAGGATGAGAGAGAAGACACAGAAAAAAAAAGGCCAAGATATAGTTAAGAAACCAGAGAAGACAAGAATAAGAAGATACTATACTGAGATACTCTGGTATGCTTTTGTATACCTGGTCAGTTGTTTCCAAGATGCAAGTCCAGGACCAAGGATATTCCAAGATATAAAAGATGAAAAAAACCTGTCTTGAATGAGGGCAAAAAGTAATTTATACCTGGTGATGGATTTTAGAAAGACACACTGAGGGAAAGACAAAGCAAGAAAAGAATTTGTCAGGAAAGAGATTTATGTTAGCTGAATTTTTTATAATTCCCTTTGCCCTTCTACTAATAACTTGCAAGAGGAGTAAGAGTTTAGGCGTACAGAGGTTTACATTATTAACAGAGGTTTACCTTTTTCTGATTGCTGTGGACCTTTTAATAGAAGTAAAATACAGAGCTATAAGTCATAGTGAAATGTTCAATTTTGATATTTTCTTCTTGTCATGATAGCTCAGAGGAACTGGATGTATGGATGTGCTACCAATGCATCTTCTGTGTCCATAACACTTTAAAAGATTTATTCTGAACAACGGAACTATGGAAATGAACAGCATCTTTTGTCTGATAAAGGATGTGGTGCCTCAGGTCTAAATTACTGACCTGATCTCATTTGTCCATCAGAGTTAAATTGTAGAATTTATCCTTTTTAACAGACAACACCGGTTTTTGATAAAAACGCACACCCCAAAAAGGCCAACCAACAACCCTCCCCCCCAAAAAAACCCCACCAAAAAAACCCCCTGCATCAGAATTTTATTTCTCCTCTTGATTTCCAAACAGTACACCGTTATTAAAGATAACATTATGTGGCTATAGTGTTTTGTCTGAGGACTTTGATCGCATGCTCCATGGCATTTCACTTGAAGAATGATTTCCTCTTAATATTATAGTCAAGCTTGTACTAGCAAAGGTCTTAAAAAGATTTGTTTCCTTGACTACCCCATGTCACAGCCTTGAAATGTAATTCCATAGGAGTAAAAGTAAAAAAAAAAAAAAAAACACCGGTGTATAATTAATAACATCTCTCAGAAAGAAATCTGCCTCGCCAAGTGCTGTCAAGGTACTGCTTGTGAGGGAAAGGCAGGCTTTTCTTTACAAGTGATTTGTAAAACACAGGTAGGCTGATTATTTTTCTGCCCAGTACAAAATCATACTGGTGTTGATCTTTAATGTTTATTCATGGGGGAAAGCATGCATTGACTGAGGTCAACAGGAATATTGCTTTTCTGAGCAGGATATGTCAGTTCATATGACTTATCACTGCTGTAGGGGTTTGATCCTTATTTGAAATAGGGCCAACCTATAAGGCATATGCTGTGTAAAAGGATATTATAACCAAAACTGCTTAGACTGCACCTCCTGTTACAAGTTCTCTTGTCACAGTGTCATCTGGAAATTTTTCTGAGGTTTTCAGTTCAATGAATACTCTGTGTCTCATGTGAGCTCAGGGTAAAGACACCTTTTGCCTCTCATCCACCTCTTTTGGAAAGGAAATCTGAGCAGCAAATTTAAGTTATGAACAGAGATACTTTATCTAAATTCAGTGAGTGCAAACAAGATGGGCCCTAGGCTGGGGAAGGGTCTTATCGTTCCTTGACTGGGTTCTGCTTAGATGTACTCTCTGATATAAATGGATGGACAGGTTATCTCTGCACCTGCGGATAGCTCCTCTAAGCATCATCTAGATGGCTGTTCATCTTTTTTTCAAGTGGTTAGGACTTGATACTCCAGAACATTCTCATGGCAAAACTTTTCTTAGTTTACACCTGTTTTATGCTGATGACTTAAGACCATTTCTTTAAGAAATCAACACCACTGAGGAACTTCTGTTTGTAAATGAACAGAATTGGTTCATTGCCTAACCCCACTGAGAGCAGGACCAACTTGCTGAAAGCCAGAGGGGTGGTTTTACCTGCTATCACTGTCCTTGCTGTTCTCCAGCATTGCAATTATGCTTGAAAAAACATCTTAACCTATTAGCTTATTAAAAGCCTTTCTAAGCTGGCTAGTCAGCTTCACAGCTTGTGCTCTTTCTGCGACCAGTTTAGATGAAGTTGAAAAAATGTGTTTATAGTCTTTCTAGACACCTATTGCCTCCTACATTTCACGTCAGCTGCATGCCTTGCCAAGGTAGAGCCCTGCTGGATAATAAAATGCTAGATAAATTATAGCTGGAGGGGATGGACATGGTGTTGATTGATGCTAATTCCATGAAGTAAATGTGATAGTATCTTCTGAGACTGTGCTACTGACACCAGGATGAAAGAATAAATGTTTGTTTCTGAAGGAAAATAGAAAAAAAATGCAAGATTACATAGTACATCTCTAGTGAGCAAAGGGGACTGTACTGGAGGTACAGGTTATTTGTGATAACATTCTCCAAAGATTATATTTATGATCCTTCACACCTGCAGTACTGTTCTGTGAGCATAAGGGATACACTTAGAACAAGACAATATACAAATCAGTCTTTCTCCATCCTCGTTTCTTTTTCTCTCCACAAAAGATATTGTCTTCTTATCTCAATTAATTCCACATTCCCTCCTATACAGACAAAATGATATTGTTTTGAGTTCTGTAACTGCTATACTATTTCCAAAAAGTAATTTTCTTTATTTAGAAATAAAATAGGTTATTGAAACAGATGACAGAAACCCCCTATAGGGACCTGTACTAAATGGACCAATACTCCCCCTGTATACGTTTTTTTAAAATTTTCCTTTCTTTTACTTTTTTAAAAATGTGATAAACCTTGTCTTTGCCATTTTCTTTTCATTTTGTAAATAGAAAATAAGTAATTGGCATCATGTATTAGATTAAAAAGCACACAGGAAGTCCATTGATCTTTTTTGTAGGCAGTGGATTTGGATAGGGATAGGGAAGACCTAGAAGTTATTTGGAAATTTGCTTCTTGATGAGCTTGGCCAAGATACTTCACTCTTCTCTGCCTTGTTTTCCACATTCATAGATGACACCAGCTTTCATGAAGGACTCTGAGATGTGAAGTGTCTGCTATGGAACACATTTTCAGACTTATTCTTACATCCTCTTGCTTTCTCTTTCTTTGTATTGAATTGGCAGTTAATCACAAAGGACCAAAGCACATACAAGGAAGGCACAGGTCAAAGATACATACCGGAAATATTTTTATTATTTTTGGCTACTTTGAAAACAACAGTTTTTTTTCTGTTCCCAGCTGGGCAAAATGGTAGCCCCAGGTGTGTGTGTCCTGAGAGACAGAGACCAAACCACAGAAATCAGTGAAAAGAGTTATATAAAAAACAATCTATCCAAAAAGGATACTGGTGGCCAGGAGATAAGACATGCTGAAAAGCAAAGACTTCTGTTGCCATCATGCAACAGAGATGATGTTGGAAGTGAAAACTAACTCTTCTAAGAAGGAGAGACAGAGCAGAAGCACAGTCCTATGACTTTGGAAAGAATGGAAAGTAGTAAGTAGTTTCCTGAAGAGTTTCTCATGATGTCATATTCATCTACAGCAATTAGCAAGAGGCTGGACTGCTTTGCAAGTCTCTTGGGAAGCAGGATCACCCTGCCAGCCACATAACAACGAGATAACAGTGGGAAATGAGTCTCTTTACAGAGAGAAAGAAAGGACTGAGAATGTCTGAAAGCCTGTTTGCTCATGTGAGACAGAGTCAAGTTCCTAATTTACCCAGGAGGATTCACTTATTTGACTGCAAAATAATGGATCTACTCAATCTGACCCTGTGTAGTTGCTACAGGTGTTAATGTGTGTAGGTTTAAAAGGCTGGTCCTATATCATATTTGCCCGGTATTTTTTTTTTACCTGGGAAATGAGTGTGAAAAGAGTTAGTGAGAGATGGAGGTCTTGAACACAAAATGCCTGTAAGCATAAAAAGATGAAACTAAAAGTCCTCTTAGAAATGCACTTTTTGAACTGCTGCTTTTATAAATTACTTGCTTCTGTTGCATTTATGGTCATTTACTTCCTCAGAAATGTTTTGCAGTTGTTTTAGTCTATGAAGCACAGACCTTCTCTGGCTTCTGCCTTAACTAACCAACCAGTATATATTTCTCTTGAAATTCACAGCTGTCTTCACTGAATGTGAGCAAATGAGCCTGTCAGGTTGAGCTGACTCTAAACTTTTCTTGCCTTTAGGATGCAAATCATTTTAAGTATATTTAGGTCATCTCTATTTGATTTTCATGGGACAAAAAGTGGGGAGGGAAGTAAATGATTCTTCATAAAGGAAAGAAAGTGAAAAAGATGTGCTTTAAATCACTCAGTTCAAAGTCATTGTCAAAGTCGTTATGTTCCATGCAGGAACCTAAATATACTGGGCTTCTGTTTTCCTTGGGTTTGGGTCAGAAATAGGCTTTTTCTCCATTGTCTTCATTGTTCCCTTTTAATTTAAATGATATTGGGGGATGAATGGTAGCTGTCATAGGAGACTCAGGTGCAGTCTAGTGACTGGTTTAAATTCCAAAGCACTTGGCTTACACTGGTACTTAAATGCTTTAATGCCTAACTGAAACTGTTCATCAAATTCTTCACCATTTTCTATATTCTTTACCTTCCTGGCTTGGACACCCAGCAAGCTACTTCCTTTAAAATAACATTCCCCTGGCAAATAGTTTCAGAGCACCAGTTAAAATTGCCCACCTCATATTTAATTCATCTTTGGATTTCCCAGGCTGGAGATGCTTAGGTATCTATTATTGCCAGCAGACTGGAAGGGTCCATATATTCAGGAACTGGATAAATAACTCTTAATAATATAGAACATAAAGTGTTTGATGTACCTCTCAGTCTTCCTCAAGCTCACAGGCAGAGGAAGAAACAGGATAAAAACCAGTGCAGTGCTCAGATAGTACAGTGTTTTGGACCTGGTTGACGCTAACACAAATTCCTCTTTACAGCTGCTTTATGTAATATTTTCTTCCAAGTTTATGGCTGAGTCACACCCCTCCCAGCCTGCCTTAATGTAAATGAAAAATCAGGCATTAATGTGATGTAACACTTTTCATCTTGACAGGTGATAAAAACTATAATGCACACTGTGCAGAGGAATGATGCTGGCTTTGCAGAGGGAGCACCCAAAGCTTCAGTGGCTGTGGCTGCCCTGAGGAGACTGACAGGTCTGGTGGAGCCAGTGACTGGTATGATGGAGTAATAATTCATGAAATGAACACACTGGGTTTTTTCCTAGTTCCCATGATCATCAGAGGGTTCTGTTCATTACCAGAGAGCAGTCACCTTCCATATCCACTTCAAATGCTACCTGTGTATTTTTGTATTGGATGCAGATAACATGAATTTTAGACTGAGGAGAGGTTACATTCTGGCCTCTTGGAGGACATTACATGAGAAATAAGCTTATAACATTGAGCAGTCTGTCTGTGAAAGTGTTACTTTCTAGTTACAAAAGACTTATTTTATGGTGTTTCTGGAGGATAAGGTCTCACGATGTCTTTGCAGATGGATTTCTATCATCAGGTTTTCAAGAACATTCAAAATGCAGGTAGGGGAGGAGAAATGAGTGTGATCTTCATTAGCAGTTATGTTTATTGAGCAGCTGTTATTAGGTATCTGCTCTTCCCCAATAAAGATACCATTAAAAATCTAGTTTATGACTTTAAAGGTAAAATTACAGATCTGCAAATGAAAGCCTTAAAACTTCAGAAGCTTTTTAAAATACATTACTTAATTCCAGTGAGGATCACATGGGGGATAGAGTTGGATTAAGACAATATAAAGGATTTCTTAACATGTGGTTGGGATGACTTGCATAATCTACTTGTAATTGATGTTTGTGAGCAACAAGACTGTGGCAGAACATCCTCATGAAACGCAAACAAGTGTAAGGCAAAGTTAAGAATATCAGTGACAACTAGAACTTGATATTATAAAAAGTTCTTTAACTGAACAATCCTGTGGTGGAATCACAGTGCAAAATTTGAGGACTCTGCTTAATCTTTTCCCATGTATTAAAGGAAAAAGAAATTATAAAGCTTAATTATTTAAGGAGACAGCCTGTGTATCTCTCTGCTTAACCAGTGATTACAAGGTGAAGTAAATCTTCTTCAGTTAAAGAACCTGATTGTGGTAAGAACAGGAGTTCTATGAGTAGTGACAGCAAAATTTTAGTTCTGTACTACATCTACCTTTGCTGTGCTATGTGTTTAGTCTTGTACAGTTTAATACAGCAAATTATCCCCAGATTTCAGGTTTGCATTTTTTTTTGCTCTTAGCCAATGCAGACACTGTGGTTTATATTTTATACTTTTATGTTAAGTTCTAATGTGACAGAGGTTTCAATTGGATACCATTTGCTGTGATCAGAAGTGTGCTTTCAAATATTTTTAAATATTTTATAGATTAGCACTCAAAAGGAAGCAGAGCCTAGAAAAAAATAACTGCTACTTCAGCTTTTTTTTCTGTGACTGCTGATGAATTAAGGATTATTTTTTACATCCTTTATACCACTATCAGTCATGAAAGGCTTTAACATTCAGAAACCCAAACCATTAGAAGATGGAGGTCAAGCTGAAGTCTGGGATTAGTTGTGATGAGCTGGGGTCAGTCGGTGGGAGAAGGGGAGTTGTGAGTCACCTGTAAGGGCATGGAGAAAGTGGTTTCCTGGGAGCATTTCAGGTCACTTGCAGGCAGAAAGAATGGGGGAATACTGCCCTGGGGGTCATCTTTTTCCTGCTTGTTGTATTTGGGCACATTAAATGGACAACACATGTAAGAATTTTAGTGCATATATGTGTTTGTGTATATATATATGTATGTGTATAGAGGGATTGGGTAGGGGAGAGAGAGAAAGCAAATGCATGGTTTATATGTTTGGATTTATATGAAGGTATCAAAATCAAAGGCTTACTAAACTGGAAAAAAATAAACACAGCTCTTCCTCCTAAGCAGGAAAGTGAAAGAAAAGTATCCAAGAGCCCAGTCCACGATAAACTGTTGATAAACTAGACAGCAGTTATTTAATCTAACTTTCCTTTAACTGAGTGCTGGTGGTGTGCTGTTTGTTTAGGTTTTTTATTGAATGTTTTCTTCCAATTGAGGATTGATGGTTTTGTGGGCTTTATGGTTTTCTTTAATTGAGGGTTTTTGCAATACCCTGAAAATTAAATGGTTTGTCTTACCTAGATAAAATATGGTATTATTTTCCTCATCTTTTTGCTTTTAATAGAGTTGCCATCTGACATTGGTTTGGTTTTGTTTTGTGTCTTCACTTTCAATGTTTCAGAAGGCAAAGCAGTCTAGAATTAAGTGGTGTACAGAGCCCAGTTAATCTTCTTCAAGCCTCTAAAGCTACCTTTGATGACTGTCATATTAGTGGGATAACGGTACAGTGCTCCATAGAACCAGTCGTCCTTATTTCTAGGCTGTGCTTTGAAATAATTTTGCAGGGTTTTAAGTGGATGCCAGAAGAGCAGTTTAAAAATTCTTTACTTTGATCTGATAAAAAAGCATGGATTTTCTGGAGGCCTTCTTCCTATGTTTCTAATATTTTTATTTCATTTACCAGTCAGTATACCTCCACTTTATTTATTTTCTGTAGCACATATGTAATAAATATTAGGCCACAGATGAAGACAAAATCCTGAAGTGATTTGTGCAAAAGTTGGAAGAATATAATAAAGATAGAGCGGAGAAAGAAAATGAATAACACGAGATCAAATGTTATTTATGCTTTTACAGTGTTTATATATATATTTATGAACAAATATATGCTGTAACACAGCTGTAACTTTGCCCTGTAGTTAGTGAGCTACAAAGCATTAGTACTCTATTCATCGTCAGCGATTTAAACAGGCTCTTGAGATAAGAATAATATTTTAAAAAATCTGTTTCCTGTTCCTTAGCAAAGGCTAGTTTCTTTCCAATATGTTGCCATAGTCCCTATTTACTCTTGAAACACAATAATATGGTCCCTTCATCTCAAGCTGCCCACCCATACAAATATTACATACAAGACTTGTGTAAAATGTGGGCTTAACCTAGCACCTTATAGCTGTACATCAGGACTCTGTCTCGACCTATAAACCATGTGTTTATGGGTGTGCACTGTGCTTAATAGGGCCATGCTGGTTATGGGGCTGGGCAGAAAGGAGGCAGGGAACCACTGATCATACTGAGCCAGGAGATGAAAAGGCAACTCAGGCTGTGAAGATCTTTGGTAGTTCAAAACAGTCTTTCTTTTTTCTTTAAACATTACCCTCACAATTTTCTGTAAATTTTCTCCTAAAAGTGAGTATGATGTCCCAGCAGCATGAACCAGGGCACTAAAGCTGTTGCCATTTCTTTCTAACATTTATTTTCACTGAGTCTTGTAATATTATTGGACCCAATAACTGGTACAGTGTTTTCCTCACTTGGGTACTAAGTTGTCCTGTGACAGTGTCATTGACATTGTGGTTGCAGACACATACAGATCAGAAATTAGTACACTGATATTGATAGTTATCACAGCATATAAGAGTCATATCATACAAGTTCTGTTAAATCACTTAATAAAAGTTCTGTGAAAGTATCTAAGAGGTATTATAAAACCTTCTATTGACTTATTTAAATTTATTACTTAATAAAAACATAAATATTTTAAAACTATGAAGTTATTAACTAAAGTAACCAGAATTATTTTAAAGGTACAATTTATTCAGCTATATTATAAGCCAATGTAATCTTTTAAATTGATGGAGCTATGATGTTGTATACAGATTGAGCTCCAGGTCATGATACTGATAAAGTCATATATCTTTTTTTAAGTATACTGCATTTGGACTATGACTTTTTCTTTTTTGGTTAGAGCCACACAAATTTTTGTCCTATGATTTCAGAACTATATTATCACATTTAATATTAAAAATAAAAGTTCACTTCTGATAACTTACCATTCTGTAAAGTTTATCCTCCAAATCCTGATTAATTCTCTGTAAGGCTAGGTAATTGTTTTGTATCCTAAAACAAAGATGATATCATGGAATTGAATGTATCATTTTTTTCATGCTGCTTTTTACCTGTAATTTTCATGTCAGTACAAAACCTTGGCTTGCACTACTTGAAATCTATTTTCTTATCACTCCTATTGCTGGTCAGTGGTTGCCTTTGAAATGTAATTACCACCTACTTCTTTCTTTAGAAAAATTTCTTTGTCGTGTTCCCTTACTATATTTAGAAGCAAATTCCATCACGAAGTGAAAATGTTTGCCCTCTGCACTTGTGTGCAGATGTGCATAGCAGCATGGGAACTTGCACAGAGAGATTGTAGCTCTACATCAGGCTCAGGAACCATGTCAGAGCAGAAGCCTGAGATATATGCTTAGAAAGCATAGGGAAAAAAAAAAGTAATCATGGAGCTCTCTCAATAAGGAGAATTGCAGCAGAAACCTAATGACTGTAGCAAAACCAACATGTGGGTATCACCACATGACTTAGAAGAGAATATTCCTTCTTTTGACGCAAGTTTAAGGAAATGCCTGTTCTCAAAAGCTAAGCACATCCTCTTCAGGTAATACAGTTAGCTTAGCCTGGAAAATGTGAGTATTTATTCCTATCATCACCAAGGGACTGAATGGACTCATGAAATGAGATTTCTCTGCTTATTCCAGAGCAATACACCAAAGAAAATTTTCAGTCTGTAGAGCTTTAGGTTGCTTAGATGGGAACCTTGGTATTGTACTGAACAAAATGCACAGCCTGTAGGTAAAACATACTTATTTTGATAGTAGCTGTGCCTTTCTCTTCACAGAAGGGGTAGCTCCTTGTTCTTGTTTGTACATACCACCTCAGCAAGATATATACAAATGTAAAGCAAATGTTAGAAGTCCAGCTGTGCAAAGTTTGTCTGAATACATCTGTATGTTTGTACTGGGAATATCAGGTCAATAGGTTGAAGTATTTTCAGTGGTGAGTTGATTTTAGAAAGTGTACTACACATTCACTCAGCAGAAAGCCACTTTGCCTGAGATGCCTGGATCTGGATTTAATTTCCATGATGATCAAGAAGGGACTGAAATTAAAGAATCCCCATTATCTTATCATATGGTTAGGAGTGGCTGTTTAAATCAGAACAGAGACCTGCATTCAAACCATGCCACAGCCGCAAATCAAGGGGTCCAGCCCACCCCTTCCTGGCAGTGAAGTGTCCCTGCTTCTGTTGCCATGGAGATTTTCTTTTCAGTTAAATGGTCAAAATTCTCTTTTTAGGGACAGGCCAGTAGCATTTGGTGCCCCTCACAAGGCATGTAGAGATCCATCTGAGGCTCCCAGTAATCCTGTAACATCTGCCACACAGACTAGAGAGGAGAGGTCTGTGCCAATGACAGCTGCTCCGTGGGCATAAATAATGACATCTCCATGGGTGGAACTCCCCAAGGAACTGATGGTCAGCCCAGACTCAGGGCAGCCTTTTTAAACATGCAGTGAGAGCTCAGGGCAAGTTTCAGTGTCCTGTACATTTTACAAAGCTGCTAAGCAGAGATTTCCTCCCTGTAAGGAGGATGTGTGGCAACAAGAGTTTTCTAAAGGTGATGACCCAAATGGGCTTAAAAGCTGAGAGATTTTTAGTAACCTACCACATGGTCATTACTCATCTATTCTCACAGCATCACTGTGTAAATGTCCAGGTGATTTAAAAGGTTGACTGAAGTTTACAGATCTTTGCATTGTCCATGATCCATGGACAGATGCAGCATTTGCTACTAAGCCTCTGTAGGGACATTTAATTGTTTAGTTCTAGTTGTACCTGGGATTTTCACAGCTATTTAGCCAGTCAACACAACAGAGAGAAATCTTAGGGTACCCTAAGTTATCTTTTATGGTATAAGATACCTTTTCATGGTAAAGGGGAAGGCAGAGACTATCTTGGTAAACCAGTGGAAACAAGGAGGCTTGAAGGGGCTTTGCCTGCAAACAGCTACTCAGAACTAATATAGTTATGTTTTGCTGGTAAGGCTGCACACTGTGGTGCAGGGAAGAAGAATTTAGAAAGTAAGATAGGGTCTGCTGGCTGAGACTAGAGGTATCCCAGTATCTTATTTGTCTGCATTTTTCTCTAGTAAGTCAAAATACAACAGGTTAAACATGCTTTGCCCCTAGGCAGCTTGTGGCTCAACTATCCAAGATGTAAAACTGACATAAACTTTTAGCACCTACAATCTCCTAAAAGTTTGCAATGGTTCAAAAGCATCTGTATAAATTCCTGAAAGAAAAGGGGGGAAAAATTGCTGGTTAAAGACTATTCTGTCTCAGCCCTCTCTGTACTCCAGGCTGTGCTGCAGTATAGATCTATATGGAGAGATCAAGAGAGATATTAAAGCTCTTTCCAGAGCTTTTTTTCAGACCCTGAATTGCCAGCAGTAATTGTTACTTGGATATCTATCTTATGACGGTAGCAATATATCACTAGGTTTGCTCCTCAGGTCCTGCTGACACTGTTTTTCTGTTGATATGGATGACTGCAAGGTTGGTTACCATTAATGTAATTGTTCTTGCCTGGCAAAACTTCCATGTCATAGATCATAGAGAGGGCCTGCATGACCTTAATACATTCTGCTTCTCTGCTTGTAACTTCTTTTTTCTTTGCCCACCAAATTTTCCCCTTTGTTTGTTTAGGTAAAAGTAGCGCACAAACCCTTGTTCTCTAACTCAGTTTTGCACTGAAAAAAATTGAGATTCCCAATACAATCAAATTAAATCTAAAGAAGAAATCCATATTAAGTAGGAAACTGAGCTTCAAAAATTGTTTCTATTGAGAACATTATGCAAAGATAGTCAAAATAAGCCCAAACACACACACATACACAAGCACGTACACATGCACATATACACATAAAACCCAAACTAGAAATCCACTGTGCCAAAAGAGGTGTCAGCAAATGTGGGTGTCAAGGAGAGAAATGGACCCAGAAATATATGGAAGAAAGTGTTAAAGGGATAAAAGAGGAACAGGGTAATCAGTCTTGAGGCAACACTGTAAATTGAAGGAGGAGTAGGGATAATAATGCCAATTTGAAAATGATCAGATAAGCAAATGGTAACTTACCCCTGTCTGCAGAAAAAATATACACAGATAGCCTGAACCTTGTGATGTATGAAATATTTTAGTGTTGTAAATCTGCTTCTTTGTAAATGAAGTGAAGACTAAGTCAGCTTCACTACCCTGTGGAACTGTTTTAATAATAGATTGCCATGAATCAATAACTTATTATTTTTGATACCTTTTAGCATTGTTCATATTATTAGGTGATACCCACCTGTCTCCAGGGGCATTAAACACGTTTAGATTCTTGACTTAACTAAGGCCTGATGACGTAGTCTGACCAAATGGAACACTACATACCTGTGCTCTAATCCAGTAAACAACACACTCCTCACTTAAGACTTCAGATCACCACTAAAAAGTAAGGCTGCAAAAGCCTCTGTTTCTCTACTTCACTCAGTTCCAAGCCCTCTTAAGGCTGTGATATATAGATAAAGTCAGTGTCTTGGGCTCACTTTCTCTTAAGAAGAGAATTTTACCCACAGTGCAGTTCAGCTTTGAAGGATGACTGTTAAAATAGTAACTTCTTGTTCCAAAAACCTTTTCCCTCTCTGTTACCACAAGTTACATTAACTTCCTTATGAAAAACAAGAGAGTCTTTCCTTCATTTATTCCAAAACTAATACAACTACAGAATTCCTGATCAGTACACCTCTTCACTCCATGCAATGCCTTGCTTTTGATGAAACAATTACCTGTGTGGGTTAACCTTAGTGCTAAACATACACTTGTATGTGTTTACTTCTCGTGTCTTTACTCTCTGGTAAAAGTTAGGATAGGGCCCTCACCAAGTTGTTATCCTAGGTAGAGTCTAAAGGAGGGAACACAATATGACCTTTGGAGATCAGTTATGGTTCCCAGATTGGTATATGAATATTTTTTAAATATATATTTTTGTTTAATATTTTAAAAATATTATTTTATTTTATTTTTAGAAAAGACATGTTATATGTGTTATATAGGGATCCTTGTTATATATGAAATCCCCAATCTCTTTTCAGTCACTTTTCATAGGTGAACCTATGCTTTAAAGTTAATATTTCTAAACCTAGTCATCACTGCCCTGATCTTGCTCCCACTGGGCCCAAAGGAAAAGGCCACCTCTAAAGGTAGAAAAGGTGACCATCAAGCCACATAAATGACCTTGCTGCTTGGGTAAGAGAGGGGAGGCCTAGCAGCAGCACAGGCAATTCTGGATAAATTAAGACAATAAAGGCTTTTAGAAAGAAGTAGAAAAGGATGGCCATTCAGCCTCTTGGAGAAATTCTGCACTTAACAGTAATGGAATTTTAATAACAGAAATATTCTCTAGTATGCAAGTGGGATCTTGTTACTCAGGACTTATTTATTAGGGGGTTGAATTTCTCTCCCTGTGCAGTGAATAAAACAAGAGACACATTATTGAAACTAACTCTAGTTCCTTGTTTTTCTCACACTGATTTTTCTTTTGACATGTTGCTGACACACTTTTGGATGACAGTTTTATTTCAGATATTATTCTTCTTCAGGCTGAGAAATCTAGTTGTTCAACTTGTGGTATGCCTTGCTATTCTCAATAGAAACATTTTTAAAGCTCACCTCGTAAAATATTTTGGGCTTCCAGTATGATATGTCTTCAGGGGAGTAACCACCTGCCTGAAACATAATTTTGAATATAAGTTTTCTTCATAATATGGTACAATGTTCTATCAGAATATTGGAAAGACATGTTTACTGATCTGATGTTTGGTATGAGTGCTAGACTTTGCCATGAGAAAAAAAAAATATTTCTGTCCCAAGTTTCAAAGGCTACTTAACTTATCAGTGCCCAATAAATTTGATAAGAGGCTTCCTACTGATTAGGAAGACCCTTTTTTTTTAACAGAAGTGAGATGTTAAATATGTTGCAGGATTTATGGCAGCCATGGCTGAAATAATGTTCCAGGAGAAAAAACTACCAATGTTCCCTGTCCATTAAGCTGAAATATATTGGAACAAAACTATGTCAAGAGCGAAGTAACTTTCAATAGCTCTTCTCTAAGTGAAGTGATAAGAAAAATACTGTTGGCAAGAAAACGATATGGAGAACCTTTACATTGCTCGTTACTGATATGTGTAGAATTGAAAAGCATCATGACACCTGCTTATTCTGGCCTTTTTTTAAAGAAGCCTCTCCAGTTAGGGAAGAATTTCAGTCATAAGACCACACTAGGTTGTTTCCTAATTTTGGGTCTTACAACCTCATTTTTAAAATTTCCATAAAATGGTTTGGTTCACTCGATTTTTTGGGTCGCTCCTGGCTTTGGTTTGGTTTGGGTTTTGGCTTCTGCAAGAAATGAAAAGATTTCTTTGGGTATAGCCCTGGAATGAATAATTCTGAATTTTGTTTTTACTCATCGGATGAACTAAATCAAACAGTTAAATTATCTATATCAGTTTAGGAAAGTCTTCACAATAAACAGAAATACATTCCTGCATAAATGGATAATTGTAGCTTGAAGTTTTTCAAACAAATGAAAATAATCAGTGCCAGGAATATCAGGAGTACACATTTATGATAATTTGACACTGACATTAATTGGGCCTTGATTTGCAAATAGCACTGTATCACCGGTTCAACAATTTTAAATAATAGGTTTTCAGTATCATTACATTCTACCTAGGACTAAAAAACAATTATTTGCAAAAGCATAAAGTGAAATATCATAATATTTAAATTGAACACGGTCTCATCTTTGAGTGGTGGAGGGCCAAGTTCTATTCTCTTTTTCAGTGTAGTAGAGTAACAACAGAAAATATGTAAACTTATTAAAAAACATTTAGCTGTATATACACAGTATATGTATCTATATGTACAGTGTTTATAACCTTTGTGTGTGTAACATAATGTGACACTAACACACCTCTATGTTTACACATAAACAATGTCATTCAATCACCTATTTAGGTATTTGGCATATTTGCTTTCAATACAGAAACATCTTACATACCACATGTAAATAGCTTCATGTGTTATGTAATATATGTGTGAAATATATACATTCAGAGTGAAAACAATAAATACCTATATTCAGTGTGAAAACACAATGTGTAATCAATAAATAATAAATGTTTTTATATTTATATAGGCTTATATTTTTACTTACAATGTCTTTAACAGTCACTTGTAAATTCCTAATCACTCTGTTTCAAAAAGTTAGTTACTAACCTTCTCAGTTTTTCAGTTACTTTTTCAAGTTCCTCCTGAGCACGTCTCAATTCTATTTCAAGATACTGACGTGTAGAATCAAATTCCGTTTCAAGCATTTCCAGCTTATGGGTAGTGTACGATAGGCGCTTTCGTAATTCCCCCTTCTGTTCTTGCAAAGTACTAGAAAAACAAAGACCACAGCTGTAGATTTTAGCTGCTCCTCAAAAGCTTTTCATGATCTACTCTTTGACCAATTCCCTAAAGTATAGGTTGGCATTAAGCCAGAGATGTGTAGTTAGTAATTTGTTTACTGCACTTTGAAAATCTTCTGATTTAGACAGTTCAGTATTTTACCATCTGTCCTTTCTAGAGCATTTGTTGCTAATATCTCATTAGCCATAACAGAATATTTTGTGAAAAAATTCTCATTGAAGTACAAATACAGTCTAGAGTTTGCTTTCACACAGGGCTTTTCATTTAGAGTTATCTTAATGTACAATGACTGAAGTAATAGATATCAATAGAACATCAACTCTAAACTGTGCAAAAGTATTTCCTTGTCAATAATCCAAATTATAATAGATTTTGTGGAGAAGGCATTTTTTCTTATTTGATTAAATTTCCACCCTAGTTCCTGGCCATAGATCTGCTAGAGAAGTTATTATGCAGCATTTTATCCGGAGAATGGTAATAAATTAATATTATAGTAATTTTAAAGTTATTACTCTTTCCTCATATTCCCACTTACATGGGAGCAAAGAATTCCTGAACTCAGGTAGGATGCCTAATTTTTCACAATTCTTTCACTAATAAAGAATTTATATTATGCTTGTAAACTAGCTTCAGCTACATTCTTTGACGAAACAAAGCACTAAGCACAGAGAGGAGGTTTTTCACTTGGGTGTTTTCTGTTTTAGAGATAACAAAATATAACATAAAGCCAGAAGACCCAAGCAAATTTTTTTATTGTAAAGGACAAAGTGCCATCTGCACCCAAATAGTCCATCTAGATTTGCAGTGATGAACCTGGGAATCCTTTCCTTGCTTTACTTGAACTCTTACATAGTCTGACTTCAGGTAAACTAGTCTGCTCTTGCCTCAGTTCCTATCTGCACTGTAGAGATATTTTATTCTTATCTTATTTAGTCTGTAGGCTCCTCAGTCTTCTAGCATGTTTGCCAGTTGCATAGCAGAATGAGGTTCCAGTCAGAGCTGTTGTCTCCAGAGATGACTTGTAACTTGGTCCAGATACTGCAGACTCAGTATTGAGCAGATCTCTTGGCTTCAAGTGGGAGCTCTGAGGCACTACAGAACTGGAGTCTGCCATTACTTAGAGACAAAAGTGCTACCATGTTATGCATTGTGAACTGTCTCGCTTGTTTTTAAAAATCTGATAAAAATAGTTCTTCATAAAAGAATGGCAAATATCAATTCCCTTTGATGTCAAGTAAGTACTGCCATCAGTTTCAGTAGAATAATATTCTGGGTTTTTAATTAGACAAGAGAGTTGGGAACAACATGCCATTCTTCAAGAAGTAGTTAGCTGAGCTGGATTCGGTGTGACTGCCTTCTCCTCTGCAAGCTGCGATAGGAGCTTCTGGAAGTTAATGAAAAAGCTTTACAATCACTACTTAATCCATGCATTTTAAATCCAGGAAACAGCCTAATGTTTTGCCAACACAGTGCTCTATTTCAAGTACACATATTGTGTGGTTACAGTTATACTTAGATTACCACTTGTAGTCATATTCTCTTAAAATATACATCCTAATTCAGACATTTAATGTAGAGCTCCAGGTAATGCAGTCATTTAGTTTTTATATTTCATTTGGTGAATAAAACCCCCAAATTATCTAGGAAAATGAAAATTGAGACCCACACTGCTTATTTTAGCACATCCTTATTCACTGATGTTACCAAATCTACCGTCTTTCACTTGCTCTGTTTCTGGCCTGTTGTTCTTGCTACTCCTCTTCTCATCTTGGGAAAGAAGAGCGGTCAGTTTTCCTTCCTGTACCCTGGCAGCTTGGATTTTCTTCTGTGAAGTGGGAGTTACAGTGTCAAAACTGTTTAGAGTGAAAAGAGATTTGATCTCAAGTATTCTGCTACTCTAAAAATCTATCCACTAGGATTTGTACAAAAAGTAGACAGTAGATCCTCTAGCTACAGTTTTGGATAAAAATGCCCAGGGTGATTCTCTATGATGGGCAAGTGCAGTTAGTGCAAGTTAAGCCAGACTGGGGGAGGTTACAACATTCTGTTGCACTGGGGAGTTTTGGCCACAGGCCGGGTTTGATCTCTGGGAGGAAGGGCTGTAGAGGTACAAATATAATGGGGATTCCAGGGATGTTTATGTCAGTAATAGCTGGGGACTGATTAACAAAAGAGGAAAAAGAGAAAAATTAATAGCCTCCACTAGCTTTGTCTTCCGCTTCCTCATGTAGGTACCTTCCTGCTTTGGGTTTCAGTTGTGTGAAGATCAGGTAGAAGCAAAACACCACCCACTACTCAAATGAAGTTGCTTCTGCATATACCTGTCTGCCTAGACCTGTCTATGTGGGGAAATGTGCGGTTTAAAATGTGAGGCCTGGGTAAATCGTAATCTTCAGGTAGAAGGCACTGCTGGTCTGAGCTATCAAAATGTGCTTTGGGATTCAGGTCTGGATGGCTTGGCAGGTTTTAGCAGCCTGAAGCTTGTCCTGTAGGGCCCAAATTTGGCAAAATTTTGAAGGAAAAACTTAACTTCCAGCTGTCAAGGGTTAGGAGCTCTGCCAGCTACTAGACAAATGACAAACACTTTCTATTAGCCCCTCTCCCTTCCTTGAAAGGAGAAAGATGAGCTGGAGAAGCTCCAGCTCTAGGCTCAGCAGATGAAGAATGAGGAGCAAAATTGGGAGAATAAATTAGAAAAGACTTAGCTGAAAATTAAAATCACTGAACGGAATTAATTCTGTTCTAACTCAAACCAGGACACAAGTCCAAACTTGTTTTCCCTTCACGAACACCTTTAAATGTTTGTATTCTCGAATTCTTTGCTTTGAGAATGGGATTATTAATTTCATTGAAATCAAACCCGTTTTAACGAGCTTTACTAGAACAGTCTACATACGTGCGCTCTTTCACATACCACTTTGGGTAGTAAAGCATAGCTGTAACATTGTAAAAAGTAAGGAAAAAACCCAAACAAACAACGGTGGTTAAGGCATAAGTCAGGGAACTTCAAAGATCAAAGTTATTCTAATTCAGCAAAACAAAATTCTGAAAACCCTCTCCTTATCTCCACCCAAGCTGAAAGATCCTGAAACCCTCCCAGACCTAGCAGAACTCCTGCTCAGTGTGTACTTTGATTTGCTTGATACACACAATGTTGGCTGTTTTTAAAAAGGACTTTTTATTTTTAGACAGGAAAAATAATACCTGGTTTATGATGGGATTATTTGATGCAGTAGTAGGTATATAACAGTGAATCATTATTAATATACAAGTTATTAGACCGAAAGGGAAAATTTTTAAACCCAAAGAAATCATGTTCTGACAAGAATATGTTTATCTAAAGCATTAACTACCTGCTTTAATATCCTTATTGAGCCAAGCAAGTTCTGAAAAGATAGCTAACTTTACACAGTGACACAATGAATCTTACAGTTGTGATTGGCACACGTAGGGAAATTTCCCTGAATCTGGAAATGAAACATTGAATGGGCCCTAATAGCTGCAGTGAAAGCAGATTTCCCAGGCTTTCCAGGACAGTTTCAATTTCTGCATGACTTGAGCCTTATCTAGGTACACTACTGGTTTAAGGTAAAGCTTGCTGTTTACAACAAAAAAAACACCTAAGATGGCAAGGCAAGAGAGTAGAAAAAAGAACATACAGCATGTCCGATTTAGTATCTAATAGCAGGATTAGAGGCTCAGTTTTTGTTTCATACAAATGTAAGGGTTTTCATGCTTATTTTTTTGCTTTTCTCATGAAGCAGATATTCTTACTCTGAAAACTTTCCCCTTGTTATGTGGCATCACATAATGCCATGCCTGAGTCCTCTTTCCTTATGAAGTGTTGTGTACTTTCTTGTTCTAGAAGTCTGGGCTTTTCATAAGGACTGTTTAATTTTATTGTCTACCCCTGTAAATTTGGTAGCGGTAATTTAGACAGGGTCGAAAAGAAGGAAAAACTAAAAAGTCAAAATATGGAGTCATGAAGTCAAGAATTACCATTTTCCCTTTTCTCCAAAACGAGCAACTCCATAAAGTAGCTGCATTTTGGTTTTGCTTGTCACATGCCATTTGATTGCAAAAGTTCACTGAACAATTTTTTTAAATGTTGGTAAATCAATATATTTTATTTCGTAATTTGTCTTCTACGGCTACTTGACCCTTAAGGTTCTTGATTGTGTATATAATAAAAAATATCTGTAACTTCAGCAAATTAATTTATGTATATCATATAGATATTCATTGTTTAGTTAAAAACTAAGAAAAAATTCAATGGAAAATGTACAGCTAGGAGAAAGGAAAAAACTTATTTGCAAATAAAAAATAGTGTTAAGAAACCTGTTAGTATTAAGTCTTAGAAAACATCACTACTTTTCTCTGTGGATTTCCTGAACCTCTGACATCTGGGAGGAATAACAGGACAGGATCTAAAATCCTGTTGAGTAGGACCTTTTTCATGAGTAGTTCTCTGTTTCTTCTAGTCATCTCCAAAGTCCTGCTCCTGTGACAACCAGTGGTTTGCAAGTCATTACCCATTTTGCATCATTAAAGTATTTCTCGAAAACCAAGGACAGTAAGTACAGTAGAAAATATTTACACTGGTGAAAGAAAACCTCTCAAGAGAAGCTACTTTAAAGGTTATTAAAAACAGGTCTTCATACTTTTCAGAGTATTATATTCACCAATTAGCTCTGCTTATACTCACTGAAAACATAAAATAGATATGAAAACATATATTGGCACAGAAATTTGTGCCCACAAACATTGTAATGCCACCAGTAATTGCCAGGTTTGAATTGTGGAGTTGATCCTTGCCAGGGAATTTGAAACCCTCTTCTCTCAGGCAGTGCTCCTACAGAGAGATGCCAAGTTCCATTGCTGGAGTTGCTCCTCGCAATTCAGAGGCTGTTCAGAGGAGATATCACCAGGTGGGAGGTAGCACTATTCAGACTCTACATTTAGTGAAAAGAGGTCTATTTTACAGAATAAAGGTGAGTAGGTTGTGAAAGGAAGTTCAAGTACCATCATATAGTCCTGGTACTTTCCTGGTGCTAATATTTTGCCATCTCATCTTGCACAGGAGTTGAAGAAAAGACCTCTTTGCATTCCTGGTGTTACTTCTCCCTCCCCAATAGACATCTATCCACAAAGGGTGGTGAGTGGTCAAAATATTTTTTTTTTTCTTTCTAAATATTCCCACCAGCCTGTACATTAAGCTGATCATTGGTGAATAGCTTCAGCCCCAGGGAAGGGTGCACAGCTTGATGAGCAGAATGGAGACAGACACTATGTGCCTATCTCAGCCTGAAGCCATCTACCAGGATTCTTCTGTACAGCTGGCTGGAAAAACTCCAGGTAAACATATTTCCACTGAAGAATTTCAGGCAAAGCTAAGATGCTGTGTGGCAATGGCTCCAGTCTGAGGAAGGTGTGCTAGAAACCAAGGAGGTTTTCATTGTATTTGTCTGATCTTCTGCCAGCTCATCTGCCTAGCAGGTGGCCTGATGACAGAGGAGTGCTGACATGGAAAGTTGGGGCTGTTGAGCTGCCTGGAGGCCAGAGGATTTCTAGAACTTGTTACCTGCTGACAGCCAAAGAAGAGGTGCTCCATGAGCTGTTACTCCCTGACAGTCAACATCTATAGGGCTGCCCCATCAGTCAGCTGTCCTGGAAACGTCACATCTCCACCTGGTTGGTCAAACTGCTTCAGCAGCACTTTCACATTCCCTGCCACCCTAGGGCTTTGCTTTGTAGATGGTTTGTCATTGTTGTTTAAAACTGGAGCAAACCCATTTTTTGAACTATTGAAATTCTCCCTGAATGATCTGATTACTTTCCTTCATGCAGCTCTAGGAGTGAATAAAACAAAAAACAATTATTGGTGTTAAGATGGAAATTATCAGTGAAAGGAATGCAAAATGAGGGCAAGATAGACACCCATGTCAAATATACTGGAAAAAAAAAATCAAATGTTCTCGTTTCTTGGTAGTGAAAAAGAAGTTTTAATGCAGCTGTGAAATCCTAAATCAAATTAATTATATTTTGTGAGTAAACATCCTGCCTTGGGAGAAGGAATTATGTAAACCTGGTCTAGGGTTTGGACTCTGAGTCTTGTTCCTGGCTTTGCCAAACATGCCTGGTGTTATACAGGTCAAGTTTGTTAAGGCAAGACTGACCTGACCAGAAACAAATGTCAATACTGCTGGGCAGCTCTGGCTCCCATTCTTAGTCAGTCGTGATGAGCAGCCACTATCAAGATGAAATTAATCTGACCTATTTTAGAAGCCTACTTTTAGATGAGGTGACGCAAATCTGGAAGTACCCGTTTCTGTTAATAACAAAGAGAATCTAGTGAAGTAGCTCAGACGTAGACAACTGCATCTCATCAGAACACTCCCCCTCTTCCTGACTCAGAACTTTGTGTATGAGATGAGGTAATAGTATTCCTTTTCCTGTTTGCTTAGATTGTGTGCAGGCCCCCAAAAAAGAACCACTAAATGCTTTTAAAGTGTTTATCATATCTGTTTTGTGTCTGTGATGTGTCACATTCTAAAAAAGGGCTTCATAAGCAGGAGTTTGGGAGCACTGAGGAAAATTCAAAAAGTATATTCTGGAACAGAATTTCAAAAAGCATCTTTTCTTCTTCCACCCTGTGGGATTTTATTTAGGGAAAAGTCAGAAACAGTCAGCCGGGTACAGGTGCTTGCTGTGAAGGAGTCTAAAGAGCAGGAGACAGTCTCTATGAAGGGTCAAGGGACTGCCTGTGAGCCCAGCCATGCCATGCTGACTTAGACCACTGATGACAACCAGAAGTGATGTGGCTGGCAGCCAGAGAGCATGGGAGCAGGTTTGTGCTCTTGCTTTTCTTGAAGCGCTTCCCCAACAGTGTGAGGTTGCAGTGGACCTCTGGAAAGAGATGGTCTATTTGGCTCAGGGAGAGCAAACAGCCACATCCCTCATTTTGGTTCTGATCTTTGAATGGAGTGTATCATCACAGAGATGAGGACAGGCAGGATGCAAAGCCCTTGGTGAACTCTTCTTGACATGTAGCTCACACTCCCTGGACAAGCTGGGGACAGAGAGCTCTGGGGACAGCTAGCAGAGGTGCCAGCAGGTCCTCAGTGCCACTGTGTTGCGACTCAATGGAGCTATACTGCATCACCAACTTGATCTTAAGGCTAGCAGGGAATTCTGTGCTTCAACAGCTCCTGCTGTTACGTGGCTGATGATCAGGATTACCTAGGACTTTTTACTCCAGCACAGCTCTGCTGCTGGTCGTGGAACACGGCTCTGGCATCCGCCACACCAGCTCTGCATGCTGCCCAGTGTGGACATGCTGCAAGAAGGCACTCAAACCTTGGCTTAGGAGGAGATGGTAGCTGTGTCATTGAATCTGACCCCATAACAATGTTTTTTAGATTTGTAGTTGTTGGGAAATGAAGCCCAAGCATTTTACAAGTATTTTTTTTCTATTAACCTATTATCCTTAATGAAGCAGTAATTAGATTTCTATGTTAATTGTGTTTTGATTACGTGTTACATGCTCAGGGTCACTATTTCAAAAGGGTAATATCAAAACTATCTTCCTTATCTCCAATTTTTGTGGCTAATCTTGCTCTTGCTCCATCGGATTAGGAGGGGGGTGGAATCAGATTACAATGTTGAGATCCAGATTCTGAGAATACAACTACAGACTTGAAATTAGTTTTAGTGGGGAAATAGATTATGTGGCTGCAGCTCAGACCCAGAGCCCATTCCACAAATCCCAGTGCTCTTCTGCCCTTTATTCAGCAACTTCATTTCTACCCAAACAAATGCCTTGTCAAATGTGTATCCAAGCTCTACGGTAGGCATTTTCCTATAAATTCAGTCTCACACACACAGTGTTCAGCTCACCTATTTTTTTGCAATTTTTTACGAAGGTCTGTTAGGATTTTTTTACTACAGCAGATCCACCAAATTTCTCCATTATTTTCAAAGAAATTTGTTAAATATTTTAAAATCTGGAGTATGAACAGTTTGCCTGTCAAATTACATGTGTACCTACAGATATATATACACACACATAGATAGATAGATAGATAGATAGATAGATAGATAGATAGCTTTTGGAAGGTCTGGGGGTTTTTTGTAAGTATTAAACCATTTGAATTTTCTTCCAGTACTCATTTTCAAAATAAACAACCCGAAACTGAGTTTGGATTGTGAGAGGGGAGGCCTGTACATATGTTTCAGAACAAACGTGTGGGTGATCCAAATCTGGAGCTGAGATAGTTTCCAGATGACTGATGGACACATAAAACAAGTAACAGTCCTCTTCTTAGATTCCAGCCATTCTGGCAGAATTTAAACGAGAGAAAAGGGAAGTTTTGTCAGAAACATTAAAGAGAGTCATTTGGAAGGGAGGTAGGGAAAGAAAAGAGATGTTTAGCAGTTGAAGTCCAAAGAACTGTGGGACAGATCCTTAGTGTGCGAGTCTATTTACAGCAGCTGGCAGACTGATACTACTACCTTTAAATAGAAATACTGCTGGATTTTGGAAGGTAACTTTTCTTCACTTAGGATGTGAGTACCTGGCTCTGGCATAATTTGCACAATTAAAAATTCAGACCAGGGAAGAGATATTATATGGAAGATGTGTCTTAACTTGCTGGGCTTATTCTTAAGAGGTAGAAAAGAGACATCTCTCTTAAATTAAAACTGAATTATGTCTTGGTTACATTGACCTGTCAGTCTTTCATTGTAGAAGGAGTGACTTCTGTAACAAGTATCCAAAGCCCACAGACACATCTATCCAATAAAAGCATTCAATAATAACTTCAATATGAGGCAATTAAGATATGAAAATTCAGTTACATGTTGACATGCAAAAAACCTTTAGAGGACCATCTGTCAGCACTGAGTTGTCTTAAATGAATGCTATTATCATCAGTGGAATGTGGCAAGACTTATGAAATATACTTATAATAAAAACATTCAAA
The DNA here is from genome assembly GCA_013399075.1 of Chloroceryle aenea. Lineage (NCBI taxonomy): Eukaryota > Metazoa > Chordata > Aves > Coraciiformes > Cerylidae > Chloroceryle > Chloroceryle aenea. Next base: position 218,398 of record VWZY01012424.1, read on the forward strand.
CTGTCCTTATTGAAAAGTGCTATCCATAACCTAAGGCTCTGAATGGATTGAATAGAAATATAACAAATAAAATTAGAGCTTTCAGAAATAGATGCTAAAGGTGTTTTGATTATTTTAAATGAAGGCAATTGTGATTCCCCAGTGGGCTGAAAAATGCAAAGGGCAAATAAAAATGAACAGTAAGAATACAGACCTGGATTTAGGGAGCACGTTATTGTGCAGAGCACTAAGAAATCAAGGGTGCAGAGCAGCTCATGGAGTGGAAAGAATAAGGACTTAGAAAGAGGGACGTTCACTGTCCACCACAAGCAGCTTCACTGGCTAGCCCAGCACTGTGCTTGGTACAGGGCTGCACAGAGACTGAAGAGCTGAGCCATCTCTCTGAGGATGGATTTAATACTTCTGCTAACTTGATTTGGACCTGGAGTCTTCAAAATACATTTCTGTTTCTTACTAACCACTTTTGCTTATAAGACACTTCTGAGGTTAAATACCTGAGCATAGTGAGTCTGGCTGCATGTGAGAAATGAATGCAGTGAACGGCAAAATGTTAGGAGCCTTGTGCTCAAACTCAAGGGTGACTAAAGGAGAGTGAAACAGTGGAAGCAGCAGAAGCTGTTGCAATATCTGCCATCTTCCAAGCTGCCTCTTAGTACTTCAGCTCTCCCTACAGCCTGTCGGGACTGACAGATTTCAGCTTCAACAGGTAGAATATTAGAGTCATTGGCTTAAATGCAAACTTACTGTTCTTACAGTGGTCTTACAGAAGTCAGAATAAAGACTGTACCTGTTCAATCTGTTTCTCTGTGTTGCTAGAAAATGAAGGGATGAGCAGGTGAAAAATAAAATTGCAAGAGAAGAAATAAAAGCATGAAATACAAGGAGGAATACATATTTTCTGTTTCACTCTCTAGAGGTAAGAAGAGTATGTTTATCATGGTAATGGAGGATTCTGTTCAAGTTCTTGCCCTACTTCAAATTGTCTACATTATCCAAATGTTGCCTAGTGCTCTAGACCACATCTAAAATGAGTCAGCTGGTGAAGCTGGGAGAGAATGGAGTTAAATTCAGGTATGGCAAACTTCAGCCCGCGTTTGTCCAAAAGAGCAGAGATGTAACGACCCTGACCGTTCTGAGGGATGAAGGTATCTACACACTGCTTGCTGCCAGGACTCTGCTCTTGACATGACTCTGGAAGAAGTCTTCTGGCTTTCCAGAGGTTGATATGTTTGCATAAAACATTTGGGTTGAAGAAAATGGTGATTTAAAATGTAAAGTTGCAGAGTATGAAATGATAAGAAAAGCAGCAGAAAAGACTGACTGCAACGAATGCTTCTTGCTGTAACAAAGGCTGCTTGGGGGGCTGCTTCACACAAAGTGATTTGAAGTTGTTGAGTAGTCATTGACTGCTTTTTAATGTCTGGCAGAGTCCTAGCAGTCTGCACTGCATCTCACTAGGGAATCCAGACTACTAAGCAGTGATGAGAAAAAAAAAAAAAAAGTGTGAGGTATTGAGAAATTGAGGTAGCAAAATTAGAGGTAGACTTCAATTTATGATTTGGAAGCCAAACAGAGCTCTCCAGGCGATTGAGCAAGCTGCCTTCAGTTGCAGCAGTTCTCCTTACAGTTTTGAGTGGCCATCTTCTAGATTGCTTTGGTTTGTAGTCATGGATAAGCACTCCCCCTGGAAATTACTGAAAGCAGCCTGCCACATCAGCTCATGAGCTTACAATGTTATATTTTAGTTGTGTTACTAAACCTTTCTCACTTTTGCTTTTGTCTGTTTACCTTCATGATTCATCTGGATCAAGCTGTGCTGGAATAGGAATGTGGTTTCTCCTGAATTTTGTCATTTACTTGTAATAGGATATGTAATGAGAATGCATGAAACCCACTGCCCAGAAGCAAGCTGAAATTGATCTTACTCCTTCTATTAAAGGACTGAGGTTAGAGGTGTGGTAAGGGAGTGTGATAGGAATGTTTTTTAGCAGTAGGGAAGGAATTTTGTTCCTGTTACATTTGATATAAGCATCCAGACCACAGGCTGATGACACAGGTTATCATCTGTTTTCTCACGTTAGCTATTTTCTTCCTTTCTCAATTCTTTTCTTTTTCCTCTGATATGAAATTCATCTTTGTGTGGATCAAGGGACTCATTTTGATGGGCTGGCTTAAGACATCCCATCAGGATTGTTATGCCAAGCAGCTGAAAGTATTAAATATTCTCTTTTGGCTCCAGGACCACGCAGATAGAATTACTGCTGGGACTGGGAGGAAGAGGAACTGCAGATGCCATTGCTGTTTTCCTTTATGAGCAGTGTATATTATCTTCTTTGAGTAAATTACTCAATTTTCTTTTTAATCATACCTGATCACAGCTGCATTCTGATCATATTTTGTGACAGAAGTCCTATCTGTAAGACAGAAGCTGCTGTTCCGTCTCTAACTTGAATCCATAGGTGCTTGCCTTTAAAATAACACCAGTGCCTGCCAGGTAATATTACTAGCGAATATAGGAGATAATGCTGCTGTTGCCTAGAGTGAGACATAGCACTTGACCTCTCAGACACTTTCAGTAGCCATCGGTGCAGTCAGTTCTGCTGCAGTCTCTATTCTTTATCAGTTACTTCCCCCATCAAACACAGCTGTATGACCTTACTAAAGCAGCATGCCACAAAACCTTTTTGGAAGGCCTTCTGTCAGTAGAATGGATCACTGTTTTTTTAACACAAGCAAACATTTAAATTAAGTAAATTAATAATTTAATACAATAATATTCCTTACCCTGGACATGCTCAAATTCTCAGCTGTGCATGTGTAATTCGAATTCTGAAGGAAACCATTACTACACAGAGATTCATGTAGAAAATCTTGAACAGGAACAATGAGAGCTACCTGCTGTTATCTGAATGAACTTCTGTTGCCTGAATATTTCAAGATATTTTTTGTTTTCCTACGATAACAAATGATCCTCAGCTCTTTGATCAATTTGATATTACAGAAAAAGAAAGAGAAGGAGAAAAAAGAGAAAGAAATTGCCATCTGTCATCTTTGGCTAATTATTTTGAACCCTACCTTGCTTTATACACTGCAGCATACTATTTTAGGACTTGTTAACTGAGAAGTCTACTCTGCACGAGTATAAATGAGTTCACCTCTAGCAAGTTCCCCAGTGCTCAGCATGTTATGTCATCATTTCATACAACCTTCCTCCCAACCTAATGTCATGATTTATTAATTCATTCAAGTCTATTTTACCCTGCTCCCTCAGCTGAACTGGCTTTTCAGTGTAAGACTGCTTTGTTGCCTTTTTTATGGGTGCATGAGGAAGAAGAGGGCATAGGACTATGTTCCTCCAAACTCCTGTCAGCAGTCCAGCACCTTGGCATAAGCTTATCTGTAGCTTTTAGAGTGAGTCAGTAAATGAAGGAGCTCTCTGCAAGTGTGGAGGAACCAAATCAGGTGTCAGGTATTCATCTGAAAAAAATGTTTGCATTATTCATGTGAAAAACAATACACAGTTTGCTTATTGAGAGGGGAACCAGGATCCCTCTGTTCCCACTCACCCTGCAGTCATAGCATCCCAAAGAACCATGAAGAGTGAGGAAGAGAATTCATTACTACAGACTTTCCTAATAATTCCTCTTGTGCCTGGAGATGCAGATTATCTAAAGAGAGGAACCTTTTTTTGTTTTGGTGGTGCTTGTTTGTTTCTTTGTTTGTTTCCTTATAACTGAACTACTTTAGCATTCTGAGTGAATTGAGACTTGTTTTTTTAACTCTCTTGGAGAAATTTTTGTTGTTTTCTCATTAGTTTTTTAAAGGTAAAGGCACATCAGGCTGGATAAAATAGAATCTATCCTCATTTTGTAAGTGCTGACAGTTGTCATACTATCTTTCATTTTCACAAACAGTTATTTTTTTTTTTAGTTCCTTCAGCAAGATGATGTTTTTAATATAATCGGAAAAGAAGTTTCAAGATAAATTTAAAAAATCTAGATATGTAAAAACAGTGTGATTAAGATTTGAGTTGATCAACAAGAAAGAAACAAGGAAGCTTTCAGGAAATACTAAAATCTCTCTAAAAATTTAGATCCTTGTGAAGTTTTTAAAAAGCAGAGAGGGAAATGAAAATGGTCTTTCAAGTGTGTGTGTGTGTGTGTCTGTGTGTGAAATGTCTAAATAACCCAAGCTAAAATCCTGGATGTGTTAATTTTAAGTTTGTGTATACTTGGATATAAACTGTGGTATTGTCCTCCATAAGACCAAGCTTATTTTCTTTGGAAAGCAAGAGCTACAAGTGGACAGTGATGGAAGGAAAGGAGATTATATTTAGAAAGCCCTACAAAAAGGCTACTAAATGGCTACTAAATGTCATGCTAATACTCTGAACTTCCCATGGGAATCCGTTTAAAAACACCACACGTGATCAAGGTCAGTGAAAAAAAAAACATCATAAGAATCTCACGTCTTTCCTACAGTACCAGCACTCTTAATATGAAAATTGACACACAGTATTAAAAAAAAAAAATCAACAGACGGTAAAAAGGCATTCTAAAGCATTGTATTTTTTCTTTTTAAATCTAATTAATTTCTTACTTTGAAATATATTTCAGTGTTTCATACATCACTGAAAACTATAGGATCAGTAAATCACGTTTCTTCTACATACCTGCCACTTAAAATGAAGTCAAGCAACAAAGAACAAAGACTATATTCAGGAGAAAAATAGAAGAGAATCTAAGCAATATATGGAAAAAATGAGTCACTATTTAAACTTATACCGTGTGTTGCATAGGAATATAAACTCGAATCAGTCATAACTCCTCCATCCTTTCAACATCTCTGTATCTATACCATTGAATAAATCCTTACTTCAGGGGACCAAAGATAAATGTAAACCTGATAAAGGAGAGAGAATATATACATACCAGTAATTAAGAAATGTGGGTTAACTGCCCAGAAAACTGTGGTACCAAGAAAGAAATGCAATGCACCTGTATTATATGAAGTACTCCATCAAAAGAAAAATACTAACTGGTAGTAGAGAGCTGTAGATTGTGCAGCTTCTTAAACAATGTTAAATTTTTATACACGTTAATAACAATTACAGGCTTGGCTGAGGCAAGCATCTGCACTACTATAACAAACAGATAGGCTTTTATTCCCCTAGTTCAGAAAACAGTGAAACTGAACAATGAGAGACTACAGACTGATGTAAAGAAATGAAACATTTTAACGGACATCAGAAAGTTAGAAAGAAACCATAACTTCACAAAACATCACTTATTAGTTACCTGTCCCAGAGAGTAGGTGAAGATTTTGCGAGCCTGCCCTGGAGAATTCTAGGTTGCCATAGGCAGGTTGGCACCCAGGAATTTCGTACCCTGCAGCATGAATAAAGGATAAACCATGGCTAGGTATGGCTCATAAGACATACGAGTGATAACCTAGCTAGATTTGCTGCATATTAGGAGGCTATGGCATAATTTGGTACTAATTATTCAGGATATCTTACTTTAAAGCAGTAGTAAAGCTACCAAACAAGGTGATGTTACACATTTAGTGATTTTCTTGTATGACTATTGTACGTCAGAATAAGCATGTATAATTGACCTTATGATGGCTGTAAATGAGTGCCACCCCATCTATTTTATTGGAGAAGCATCTGGTCTTAAGACTTGTGAAGAAAGCTCTTATATTTTTGCATTGTAAAAACATAAGATCACACAAATTTGTGCTTCACTGAAAGAGGGTCAACAAAATTCCTTCTGAGCACCATAGTGAGAACATATTTAACAGTGTTAATTAAATCTGGGCTGAGGTTCAAGTTCAACATACCAGGTTCCATGCACATCTACCAGCAGCAGAACAATAACTGTGAAACATTTGCTGGAAATGAAAAGCACAAAGACAAGCAATCTGATCTAGCTAATACAAGCTATGAGTAACACACAGCAAAAGCAGATCCAGAGCCCATAAGAAGGTCAACAAGGCAGGAAAATTAGCAATGAGAACTGTTGCCCAACATTAGCATGAAGTACTGCTGGTAAGATTCAAAACACTCTTGTTCAGTCCTTAGTCAAGGAAATTCTCACTCAAGTCAAGAGTGGCTTTTCCTGAGTAAAATCTGAGTAAGAACTACAGTAGTTTGCCATGCAGAATACCTCATCCAGTATTGGTGTGTTCCTTTCCATTATCAGGAACGCAACATAACTTGCCTTCCAGGATAAACTCAGTGAAAGATTAGTTTTTCCTCACTCAAGCATATTCATATTCATGAACTAGAATTTTGGCATAAACTCTCCTCGTGGTCAGTGATCACATGCAGAAAATCCTACCTTCTAGTATGCACTGTTAATTACCCATGGGTAGTGTAAATTAAGGACCTTATGGACTGTGAACACATCTTTACATACAGGACACATTTCAGGAGCAATAACTGTGCAGCTGTGAGCAGCAGAGACTCTCATTGTTTATGGGAAAGGAGAACTCTGCTGATTATTTTGCCACTGCTGTTAAGTTCGCCCTGGGATCAGCTTCACGTCGAGAACTACTGGCAGCAAGATGATGCTCATAAGGCACTCTGAGGAAAAGCACTAAGTGAATTCCAGCACATTACTCTAGTTGAACCACTGAGGTGTTCATTGAATATGAAAGGAACATGTAAGTATCTTTTAACTTCTGTACTGGATTAAGCATGTGATGACACCCAGGGACAAGAGAAAAACTGAAATGGCTCAAGGTTTAGTTGTTGTCATCACATGAATTTACAGCAACATTAGCTTTAAAATCAAAGTGGAGGTGAGAATAAATCTCTGCAGATCTCATAATCAATACTTGTGTACTTATTTCATATATACCAGTTCTCTGGTACTTCACTATGTATTTTCATCTACAGGTGTCAGGAAAACAGTCCATTGTAGGAATACAGCTTTGAAATTGGTCTCTACCTGTCTCTCTATTTTGTGTCAGAATAGTTTTAGATAGAAAATTGTAACTGGCTCCTAGAAATCAGATCTTTAAAATCTTAATTTTGAATAAAATCAGTGAATTCAGCCATAGGTTTTTCCAGAGCCAGGGGAGATTTTTCAAACCAGTGCATTTTGCATATTTTTCCACACTTCACTGAGAAAAATTCCATAATAATTTTCTAATAAAATAACCAAAGTTGCATATTTTGAGATGGATTAAATGAAAACATTGGGCTTTTCAAGTCCATAAAATTAATTTAATTTGGGCTCTTGAAGCAGAGAAGCCATTTGAGCAGGGAGATATCTCTGCTGTCTTTGGACCTATCAGTAGCTCTCTTCCATGTAGTCTTTATCTAACCTGTCTCATACCTTTAAATGATATGTAGCAAACAGCTGTACCATAGATAATCTTGAAAAAACATTTTAAGCCTATGAATTTGTAAGATGTTTTGATAAAGAGAGGATTAGGAATTCCACTTTAGCTATTTGCTCACTGTTTTTTCTTGACATCTTTTCAGCAGTAAGTCCAATGTAATTGCTTCATAAATGAGAGAAAAGCTCTCTGCTATAAATGTGGTGGGCCTTTCAAAAGCTCCCCAAAGGGATTTAATAGCATCCCGTCTCAGATAATCAGTGCCAGTTGTAGTCAGTCTAATCACATTTTCATGTGCAAGGTTGAAAAATAATTAGTAACTGTAAGATTTATTTATTTGCCTGATATACAAGCACAAAGATTAATTTGTTACCTTCTCAGTTTACATGGGATGTTGTTTTATTATTGACAAATCAGAAATCAGCAAAGCATACATACTTTTGTCTAAAGCAAATGACATAGAATCATTAGGGTTGGAAAGGACCTCTAGGATCACCTAGTCCAGCCTTCATCCTAACATCTCTCTGTCCATTAGACCATACCCTCAAGTGCTATGTCCACTCATTTTTTAAACACTTCCAGGAATGGTGACTCCACTACCTCCCTGGGCAGCCTGTTCCAGTGCTTAACCACCCTCTCAGGGAAGAATTTCTTCCTAATATCTAATCTAAACCTCCCCCTCATTATCATACTCTGATTTGATTGGTAATAAACTAATTTCACCAAGCTGAGTCCATTTTGCCTGTGATGGTAACTGGTGAGTGATCTCTCCCAATCCCTATCTTGACCCATGGCCTTTTTGTTATATTTTCTCTCCCCTGCCCAGCTGAGGAAGGGGAGTTATAGAGCAGCTTTGCTGGGCACCTGGTGTCCAGCCAGGATCAACCCACCACAGTATGATACACATGCTAATTTTACAAATGTCAGTGCAAATCTGAATGATTTTTCTGAAAGAATGTGTTGAAAAACACGGTTGGAGAAGTTGGAGAATTTCATGGCTGCTCCGCTTGTGAGTGAAGGACTTAGTGAATAGACTTCAGCCATCTCTAAGCAAAAGCCACTCCAAACCATCTGTTAAAGGAAGAACGTTTTTTTGTAGAGTAGAAAAGAATGTGTCCTGGTCTCATTTTAGCTTAAACACAGTGCTCTTTATGATTTGAAGGGGATTTGAAAGTCACCCTTAAACTGGGTTTTGCTATTATAATTTTTGTACTTGCCCAATTTAGCTCTATTTTACCCCAGTATGAATAAGTTAAGGACAAGAACCACTATTTTTGCTTCTGTTAACACCATGGAGCTATTTTAAGGGCACGCTTTTATAAACACTAATAACCCCAGATGAAACATTGACAGAGAAAGCTGGAACAACTTCAGGGACACGTTGGAACATACTGTCACGACTCTACCTCAACATCCCGTTCTCACTGAGGCAGCACGTGGATGTGATGCTGATTTAGCATCAGAGACTTGTAAGATGCTGTCAGCTGTGCTTGTTACCTTCTTTCCTTACCAGTCATGCCAATCTAGGTAACTGGCTGTCATCTCTATGGAACAAAGGCTGGAGCTAATAAAAATGTCAAACAATCCATTTTCTGTGAGGAGGTGGCAGTTCTATTCCCGGAGTTACCCAGAAGTATCTATGACCACAGCATTAAATAATGTAAAGCTGCTGCTGGGACTGCAACAATGCATATTAATGAACATTTTAAATAAAATTCCATAATTGAAAAACAGGGTCCTACAGAACCATGCATCCGCCAAGTTGGGATAATCTTCAGGGACTGGAACAGTAGTTCCACAGTGTGAACAGAGGTGCTAACAGAGTACCTGGGAGTATAAGGAAGCTGGGAATGCCCATTCAGTAGAAAAAGGAGGAAGATGATGACAGTGAAATTAATACTTATTTTGTGACAATATATGAATACAGAGATGTTACTCTGCCAGCTTAGTTTAACACATTTTAGGAGAGGGTGCTTCACTGGCAAAAGACCTCCTGGCTTGGGCACTTCTCAGTACCTTTCTGACCAGGCAGAAAAATCCACCCTTTTTCCTCATCCTATTTCTCATCTTTTCTTCCCCCCCTCCCCTCCAACTCTTCTAACAAGCTCTTGACATGGATTCTCTTCATTTTCAGCTTTTCCCATTTGTGCAATCCCCATCTAATATATTGTTGGTAGGCCACTGACTCCACTTGGTGCATCAGCCGCTACAGTGCTGAAGGTGAAAGACCACTTCCCACCTCTTGGGAAGCCAGATACTACTGCAGGTTTCATCTGCCAGGAAGAGTAAAGGAGGAAGTCTTAGCCTTGAAATTCTGGAAACAAGAGCACTTAACTGAGACTGAACTTATGTGAGTTTTAGTTGCCAAACTAATATGCCTCTCTTAAACAACTATGATTTTTTTCCCAGATGCTTTTGAAGTGTGCAACTTTGAATGTTTATAAAATGTTATTGCACAAATTCTTGACACTCTAGAAGGCTCCTTGGAGTACTTTAGGTCCCAGCTTCAAAGCAGAAAGGTTGAGAGCTTGTTAATCGAAAAAATAATTGTCAACTTTTTGCTGAGAGTAAACCTACATTTTTTTTCCTATTTGTATTTCCAGAAATGACTAAGGTGTTTTAACATAAAAATATGGCATGCAATATTCCCATTGATATAGCTAAATTTTTTTTCTGTCAGCAGAAAATTTTGGGTGACCTCATTGGTCAGATCTACCTTACCTAGCTGTTTATCTATCTATATCAAACCTTGAGGGAAGCCTTTTGTGGAGTAAATGTGGATGCATATGCACACAGACACGTGTATGTGTATGTACATACTTGAAATCCACTATTCCAGAAAATGTATATGGTAAATAGTATATAAAGCCTTTAGAGTTAAACTGCCATGCTCAGACTATAAATAAGTAAATGAATAAATATAACTGTATTAGACATAGCAGTTGTAGGTTTGGAGCTACTTGCAATGTCTGATTTTGTTTGTTGATGACTTCAAATCTTTGTGTAGTGAGAACACAAATTATGTTTCATTTAGACACGAGGCACTTCTTTCATTGCAGATGTCTCAGCAAAATGTAAGGATTTATAACTCAATGAATTAGTGAACTTTTTGCTCTCATAATGCTAAGACACCATACCTTCTGTGAATAATGGCACAGGAGATGACAAGAGCTAGTAAGTTTTATATAAATTTCTAATAATTAACAACTGGCTTCAGCTCTCGAATCTGTAGAAACAGACCACATTTTTCCAAACTTTTGCTAACTTTATTGCACTAAGTGGATAGTCTAGTTTGCTTATGAATCTAGTTGGGTATTACAACAGAATCCAAGATGGTGTGAAGCTTTGCATGCTTGGCAGTTGCTTCTCTTGGTATCATTGCGGCATTTTATTGTGGCTATATGACTTCATTTTTGTCAGTTGTTAAATGCATGAAATATACCAACTGATTCGAAATTTAACAGCTGGCTGAGTACAATTTTACTGATGATGAGGTTTGGGGGAAGAGAAACAGGTGCAGAAACACTCCCTACTGCAACTACAGAAAAATATGATAGGAATTAGTCATTCAGTATCTGCATGGAAATAATCATAAATTGTTAATAATATTTCTTTTTGAGTATCCTACTTGGGAAGCTGATCATCTGCATATTGTGGAAAACATTAGCTAGCTTTACTGTCTTGCAGTTTATAAACTATTGCTATAGAATAAAAACAGTCACACTTTTCAGGTTTATAGATAATTTTTGCAATATAACTCAATGATAGGGGATAGTTTGTATACTTTTTAAATACATTTCGTTATTTCCTCAGGGAAGTAATAGCTGTAAGTACATTGCATAGTTGTCAAAATATACCTGTTGTCTGTAGACATTTCATGTTAGGATTATACTTGCTTATATGTTTTATATGTCTCGTATGTCTGAAGAAGTTTCAATATTAGTAGTTTTTTTCCAATGCTGTCAATAGCATCCAACAGCTTCTCTGAGGTATTTATTTTGATTGTGAGTTTTTATATAATGGCAGAACTCAATTTTCATGAGGAGTGCTGTTTTCATTTGCAGGAAAGCAAATTTCAGACTGACCTAAGGACAGACTGCACTTTCCTCCATTTCCCTTGGGTTCATTTCTTCAACTAGCTGAATAAGTGTTGTCCCTAATATAATTAGGCCATTGTGAATCATTTTGCCCCTACTTTTTCTCTAGCATACAGGCTTTGCTCTACTGTCCCAGCAATAAATCCATTTTTCACTCTTGTTTTACAGTTTGACTTCTGGCAATCTTTACAAATCTCCAGATGCCCTCTCTGAGTGCACTTAACAAAGCTTTGTTTCAACATGGAGAATTTTATGTGGTTGCTGGGAGTTCAGATCTGACCAAGAAGATTTCTGTGTCTAGAAGTGAATTTTATCAATCTTAATGAGACAAATTTGGAAAGATGTTTTAGTTTCCTTATATGGAATACTATGATGCTTAAGGTATTAGCTGAATAAAGTAGTAAATACATGAAAAGCTACCTTATAAGTCCTTTAATGCCAGTGTAATTCTCCTGGTTCTCCATTTTTCCACAGTCTTTCTTGAAGCCTCTAAGTTTGGGAGCTTTGGATAATCATTGCCTCTTTTTGCCATCTAGGAACGAACTATGTAAGAGGGTTTTTCTAAATATATGGATGTATTTACTGCAGACATCAACCATGCTTATATTTATATTTCGTATCTTTTCCAAAATCTGCTATGTTGTTTCTAAGTAGGCATGTGAATGTGTGAATGAAATCATACTGCATATACAGTAGGATTAACTTTTCTGAGAATAGCAGCTCTTCTGTGCAAAGACTGGTCTGTGCTTGCATGATTTCAGCAATCTATGTCTGCTGCCTCCAGAGAATCTGGAAGAACTAATAATTACAAGACATCCTTTTAAAACAGCATATGTTTTACATGATAAGTAGAATAAAACTAATACTTAAGACTGAAATCTACTCCTTTCTTCTCAAACAGATACCCTAAATTATATCTGATAGCTCAATAACTTTTATTTACTCACTGAATACATAGACTAAAGGTCTGTTTCCTAAGCAGCTCCAGTAAACTGTCATGTGAGGTGTTTCAACAAGAGGGAAGTGCTGGCATGCCAGGGAAAGGGCAGTGATGTCACTCTGGGAATGCTATGCAGATTCCCGGTCACCCATTTTCAAGAGTAGATTCAGTCTTAAAAGATGCACAGAAAAGCATTTTTTATGAGACTTAAGAGGCAACTTAGAAAACAATCTCAAAAGCAAAGCTGGTCTAGATCAGCCCAAGAAAAGAAAGGCTGAGTAGGGATATGGTTGCCATTTTAAACATAACAGGGAAGGATGAGAATTGTTTCCTCTAAAGAAAAGCAGTGGTTAAAGAAGAAAGTGAACAGAACTGATCGTGGTTAGTTACACTGTCTTCTGGAAATTAGACTTCTGATGATGGAACAAAATGATTGAGGAACAGCCTTCCAATAAGAGTAGCAGATAGAAAACCACTCAGAAGATAGAGTATCTGGTTGCCTGTAACTGCAGATAACTGTTCTGAAATGTCCAGGTTCCTAAATATCTTTTTTTCCCTAAACTGTTTTTTTTTTTTACAAAAAGGCTGTTGTCGACAGATTTATTCTAATAATCCATCTCAGCCCTTCCACACGTTACTCCCTTCAGTGTTCGATGACATTCCAATAAATTGGTACTTGTGAGAGAACAGAACCAATCATTAGCTCAGTACTGCCAGTGATAGGCAACAGAAATGGAAGAAATCTCATTGAGAAAGCTGTTTCTATCTTTCAGAACCTGATGCAGCTAATGAATTTGTCATTTGATCTCTGCTATCAATGCATTTATCAGTCCAACACTTTCACATGCTTACAGTAGAAATGCACTGCAACAGAGCAGTTGAGTACTCTCAATTGAGAGTACTGTGATTACAGAGATAATGTCTAGAGAAACATTCCCAGGAGATGCTTGTAGGCATCTTAAAATCAATAGAAATGATGAGCATGTTATATCTCTTCAGATTTTGCTTCTGGTTTGTCTGTATAACTCTTATCTTTTACCCCTGAAGAGTATGGGTGCTTTCACTGTGGAGAGATTTGAATATTCCTTTTGCTGAGAAAATTAAGCACTGAGTGATCTGCTTCAGAAACTGACTCACTGGAGGATTGGTAAATATGCATGTAAACAACTGCCCTAGAGTATAATCCAAGCTATTTTTGTGTTATGGTTTGGTAGGTTAGAAGAAGGAATTAATTAAAATAGACTAGGTTTCAGTTCAGAAATTGTTTTTCTGTCTGCTCAGAAAGCCAGCTGAGTCTTCCTCTCCTGCCTGCCACCATAGGTTTACAGTATTTGTGCTAAATTCTGCTCTTAGTGAAGAAGTTATCATCACTGACTGTACGTTTGATGAAATAATTCAGTAGAATTGCCTGGGCTGGTTGGCATGGAGTTTATTGTTTCTATATCAATGCGGGTTCTCTCAGTCCATCGTAGCACTCTGTGGGGCTATTTGAAATTGATTCTTTCTAGTTTTATGTGTCTTCCATTATAAAGGACAAATTTCATGTTGTCTTAGGGTATACTACATTCATTTTGAAGACACCTATGCCAGGCATTGTTGCACTGGACTCTCAGGTATGTCAAATAAACAATACATCTCCCAGTGTAGAGAAAATCAGCTCACTTCTCTCACATTTGCTCTCCTACCTTTTCCATTCTCATTGATTTAAAGTAAGAGTTTATTGAAGGAGAGGAAATCTCTTAGGATTTTAGGAGAACAGCATGCAGTATAAGGAATCCTTATCTCAGGATGAGATTTCAAGTGATATAGTAAAGAGAAAATGAGAGGAAGGTTCTGGATGGGTCACTTGAGTGGAGGGTCTTTTGAGAAATCAATAAAAAGGCTAGAAAGAAAAATACCCGAGGGATGGTAGTCCTTGCAATGTATTAAAAACATCCCAATATTCTCAGATTTGTTTGGGGTTAAATTTCAGATTGGCTAATGGGAAGTTTTGAAAATTATGTCATTATCCTGAGTATAATTTTAAACCAGACAAGTATCCATGAAAGAGTTTATCCAGAATATCTCAGCAGGCTGAGAGGTAAAGAAAATACAGAATTTCACCACCCATTGGATAATCCCTACCAGGGGAGACCACAGCATTGGGATGAAGAAGCAGGTATGGTGCTACTGCTTGTGCCAGAGAAAGGGGCCATAAATGCTGCTTCTGCAAGAGGGTTGAACAAGATTTTTTAGCCTACTGAGAGCATCCTTTCCTTTGACAGTAGCAGTGGCAGGTCTCTGGCAGAGGGAAAGCAGGCAGCTGCCCCACCAACTGCATCCTTTGTCTATGTCTAGAGCTGGCTCTACAAATCCCATTGCATTTATTTCAAGGCTCGAATCATATACTATACCTGGCTCAAGGCCCATTATAGGTTTGAAAGTGCTTTGGGGAAAGAAAAAGAGTAGTGCTGCAATACAAAATTGCCAGGTGTGAGTAATCAGAGCACAATTAAATCTATTATGAATGGAATGAATTATCCCCTTAAAAAAAATAAAATTAACTGTTGTGGAACATGTCTCATTTAGCAATTAAAAAATGTGTATGTTCAGGTAAGTCATATTACTGCTTGGCTAACTCCTGTCATGAGCTTCTTCATAGTTTCTTTTGCCAGAACTGGCTACATTGCAGAAACCAGACTCAGTCTTTCCCAGATGTACATCAGTGAGTCATGGGCACGGGACAGCTTTATTCAGTATAGACAATGTCTAACTATGCTAACAGCAAACTAATAGATACTTTTAAAACTAGAGAGGTATAAATGAAGAATATACATATAACGGTGAGAATTCAGTGACGTGGAATATATCTCTCAAAGGGAGGGCATCAAGGATTAAAGCTGAGACAGACTTTGAAGCAGCACTTGGATGAGGTGCAGGTCCTGTTTTCAAGACATGGATACAGAAAGGTTATTCTTTCTAAACAGTCTCACAGACAGAGTGCTCCGGGAGTTTGGAAGAACACTGAACTGCCTGGGGCTGTGCGGTTGGGCTTCCCTGTACTACTGCGATTCCTCTGTGAGTCAGGAGCTACAGATCCAAAGAGCAGCTTGACAGTGGTTCAAATCCACCTAACCCAGGGTGAGAGGTATGACAGAGCCCAGCAGCTGTGGTCTCTTTTTTTAAGAACTCAGTAGCAATGGTATATATCTCACACTTTCAGTGGTTGAACAGGAAGTGCTGATTTGTTGTCATTTGAGAGACCTCAGTCCTGTTCCTACCTTTTCTCAGGATATACCCTTGCTAGGTGACTATCAACACAGATTTCCATGCCCTCCATTGAAACTTGTCTCTGGATAACCAGGAATACAAAGTCATGAAGCCAGCAAGAAAGAAAAACAAACAAACAAATAGTTCTATAGCTCTGGTTTCCTTGACTACATGATATTTCTGACTTTCTTCAGCTATTTAAGGACTCAGGGCTCCTTACTGAGGTGGTCTGAAAGTCACCTGTGAACCCAGGGATCTCTTCTCGAGGTAATGCAGTGCCTGTATTTTGTGCCCAAAATATAATTTGGCTCAGATACCAGAAGAGCAAGCATGCATGATTTTAGGTGCAATATTCTAATGCTAACAAGCCTGTGCAAACTGCTGAAATTTTAATACTTTCCTTTGGATTTGGCTGCCAAGTGCAACTGATGGCTAATTGGGCCTGAGGTTTGTAACAGTGCTAACTTGTTATGGTACAAATATGGAAACTGGAAGGTCTGATCTGGTAGCTGATCCCCTCAAACAAAACAAAATACGGGAAGCCAGGAAGGCAGAATTTTCAGTATGATAGTGAGGCAAAGACATGTGGAAATCTGCTTCTTACTTGTGCAAACTTTACTGGCCATAAGCAGTAAGTATCAAATTCTCATCTCAGCCAAAGGATAACATTGTATTACCTCCCTAATGTACTTGGAGGCTCTGGGACAGTCCTAAAGGAGTTTGAAGAGTATCATGTGATCCATATAGCCAAATCTTTTAGGAATACAGAAGTCAAGTGAGCCTGTTAATAGCAGACTTTACTCCCTTCATTCTCAGATAATTCCAGTTCCTCTAACTTTCACATGGTCCCTGCTGCAAGTTATAATCTCCTCTGTCAGAAATGTGCTACTGGTTAATAGCTGACCTCTGCAAACTACCAACTTCAGGCTCCTGCCAGTTCCAGACTAGAGATGCATCCTCTTGACTCTTACAAGCATAGAAGGTATTGGATTAAACTAGAGTAGATAAAGAGTTGTCTCTAGGTAAAATAACGTCTTTGCTTGACTTCTGAACTGGGGAAAATATCATGCCAGAGAAACAGACATCTCAACTCAGCTAATGATAATGACAGGGATTGGGTAGCACTTGATTAGCAAGTATGCAGTTCTGCCCAACCTTGAACAGGTGGTATTTGCAGAAGCTGGTGACTACTTAATAATGTTATAGTCTGCAAGGGACCCCTGGGAATGTGAGATGAGAGAGAAAGTCTTTGTGGGAGAAAGAAGCATTAAATAAGTTGAATGACTCTATGGCAATGTTTAAGGTAGCTCAGGTGTGAAAACAGCAACTCCTCAATTATTAGATAGTTGGTTCACAACAGTTTGGGTTTTCTTTTTGCTGTGACATGTTCTATTTGCTTTATAGAAAGATAATTTGGGGAGCTTAAGGGCTACCTCCCCTCAGCTTCTTTGCTCTTGCTTGTATGTACATTGCTCATTCCTAACATCCCTGTGATTTCCTCAGCATAACAAGAACCAGGAATATAAAATTAAGAGAGGTTTAACTTTCCCTTTTGTTGTGTATGTACAGCAAAAGATTATAGAGAGAAATGAAACTGCTGTTTGAGCAGTAGATATTCTGCAGGGTGACAACCTCGACTGTGACCACAGGCTGCTCTGACTCACTGCTAATCACTGAGCCATTGCAACTAGTGAACATACCAACTCTTGGCTATTATAATTCTGAAATTTTTGCAGCACATTTTTCTCTATTTCTCTGCTTCTGAGTATAACTAAACAGTGCATCTTGCTAGCTATTTCAGCAGCTGCTAGTCACTTAATCTATTCATCCTCTTTTGAAAAGAAGATGCTGTCTTCCAGTGCTACTGGAAGACTAAAGCTTGATCCTGGAAGATGGCTTAGACTTTTAGATGAGCAATCTTTTTGAATACTCATAGGAATATTCTGTTAAGGTCTTTATAGCTTGTTCTGACAGATTTTTTTCTTTCTGACTTCTCTTCCTCCTTTGCAAAGTGTATTTCAGCATCATCTCTGAAATTCCTACTGGCACCTACCTCTTTGCTGAGAAGTGACATCCTTTCATGGTCTAATGCCCAGTATCTTGTTTCTGTCTTGTTTTCAGGTAATCTACTTTTAACAGCTCCAGACATCTTGGCAGGAGGGCTGAAGCATACTCACTGTCTGTATTTCTTGACCTTTTTCTGGTAAGACTTGGAGTTCCTCTGTTCCCTACGGTCCCTCAAATGAACATAGAAGGGGGATGCTAAATCGTACTCTCTTTCTCTCTGTGTTAAAGTACAACAGTAGTGGCAGTTCCTGCACTCCTGGGAATACAGACATGCTAAACTGTTTGGACAGCAAGAGGGTGGAAAGGTATGGGTCCAGCCCTGGCCAACATCTGGGAGAGTTCCACAGGAGTCGAGCAATGAAGCTCAAGAATTTCTTTTTCACGGGATGCTTCTCGAAGGTACATTTTGATATTTTAGGATTAATTCCTGCCCTGGTTGAAGAGCCAGCAGGAATTTGGGGTTGAATTTCTTTTCTGATTTCTTGTGAGTTATCTGACCAGACCTGTGGCCAAAGTTAAGACTTAAGACTTGCATCTCATGATATGACAAGAGCTTTATGCTCTTAGGTGATTGTCTGCTAATAGATTATGTATTTATACCCTCGCAGAGCCATGAGCTTTCTGAATAGTAATCCAGGTAGATGATCATCTCTATCACTTCATATTTATCAGACCTGAGTTAGCAAAAAATCCCTCAGGTTAGAATATTCTGATATTTCCCTCCTTTTCATTGCTTTTCTTTCTCAACATATTTCAGAAACATTTCAGTCAAACCATTTGTCTTGAACAATTAGACCAAGATAAGGCTACAAAAATGGGAAACTAAGGGATAAAAAGAGAACTTTAATACTAGATGTTGATGTGTTCAGTTAGCTGTGCCCATTTCTGGTTTATAGCATGAGTTAAAAAGAATTAGTATATTGGGTACACAGTAGTGTAGGAATAGTTCAGTAAAACAAATGTGGATTTTACAAGCCTTCTAGAAAGTTGTGTGAGCATTTCAACCTTCATTAAACATTATGGAAAATATATAAAAAAATTATATTTGTAAGGGTTTTACATCCTGATGTGAAAAGGTCTTTCTTTTCAGACAAGTCTTGCTCTCTGATTAACTCCTATGGGTAGGGTAAAAATATTAATAGAATTTTTTATCTTCACCTTCATGATATTCAATCTCAGGTTCTTTCCTACTCTGCACTTTTTTAGAGGACTGTAATTTTCTAAAGGAATTCTCAACAAATTTATATCAATTAGATTACAATTAACATTATGTGCCATTTCTATTTCCTTCATTCAAATGAGGCTGAATGATGGACGTACAAGTCAGAAAAGGGATTTAAAATAATCTGAGGTCTCTCTAGATTTCTATACATATAAAAGTTCATTCTTTCACTGTAGGCAGCATTGTTTTATATATATCCCAGCACTTTTCTGTTCATTTGGACATGACAACGTAAATGAGTAATATAAATGAAACAGGAAAGGTAGACACAAAGAAAATGTAGTTGTCTGAATTTATTGAGCCCACTTGATGACAGTGGAATGATTTTATTTATTTATTTATATGGCCATTCATTCTGTTCAGGGCTGCTAGTGTGTGCTGAACACTACATAAATGAATAAAGAAACAAAACTTTCTTAGGTGTTCATGAAAATGTTGTACCCTAAAATTAGTCTGTCTACTGCAGCACAGAATAATAGCTGCTGAACTTGTTCTGTTCTCTGTAAATTGAATTAAATATAAATTATAAATACAAAAAAACATAACAGCTTTTATTTAAAATGGACAGAAGGTGGAAACACACAGCCCCACTGAAGACAAACAAGAAGCAGACAGATGAACCATCACAAGTGCTAGGGAAGTAGAACACAGGCTAAGTGTGTTGGGGTATACTCCCAGCAGCACATATCACTACCAAATCATCAGACTCTAGTTGTAGCAATGGGCTATAGGAGTGCTTTGCTGGGAGGCTCTGATTTTCAGGTTACCTGGTGCAGGTAACCTCAAGGAAAGGAGGTTCACTGCCAGTATTGGCTACATCTAGCATTTTCTGAGGACTGTCTGAAATATTCTTGAGTGATACCACTCTGCAGAAGGCTGCAGAACTTGGTGCCTGATATACAGCTTTTAAGAAGGCCATTATCATCCCACATCTGTGTTGCTCTAGATGAGCTGCAATGGGGAAAGGTCTGAGGAATCTCCATTTGGAAAGCCTGGACTAAAGCAGAAAGATTAAAGGATGGGAGATGAGATCAGAGCACATGCTCCTTTTGCTAATGATTTGTTAATTATTTGCACCTCCTTATACACAACAGCTGAAGTATCTCTAGCCTGAGACAACTTGTAGCTTCATCTTTGCTCTGCAGTTTGGGAAAGGAGCTGTCCTTCCATCCCTCTGCAGGGATCTTTACCCTTATGGAGCCTGGCACAAACAGTGATACCTTAATCTAAGGTCCCCTGCAGAGAAATTTTAGGGTGAACTCACAGGACTGATGTTATTGAACCTGCAGTAACTTGTACCAGGTAAGCTTTTGTCTAATGGTATTTTATGCTGCTTTAAAAATAAGGGTTGTTATGGCTTTAAGTTTTGTTCCTCATCCATCTATTTAGTGTGACTGCAGGTGCTGAGAAAAAATCTGAGGTCTGGAACTCAGATTTATCTGATGTCTTGGAACAATAGCTTGATAGTGAAGCATCACTGGTGTGAAATACTCCAGTATGATAATTTTGATGTAAAGTTGTGTTATAATTTGGGTGCTTAAGGTTAGAATGATGTGCAGAACCTTGGGTAAAATCTGTGCTTTGTTGATGAAAGATTAAAAATAATTCTCTTGTGGTAAATACCAGACACAAGGGTTTATTCAAGTAAAGTACTTTGGACTCTTGTTTTTCTTCCTAATTTATTTGGGGTTTTTTCACTCTTTGTGTAAGTTATATTTATGTTAGCAAGGAAACCTCTGTATCTAACAAGATAGATGCATATATGTGGCATTGGTGTTTCTCTCCTGTGGTCCTTAAGTAGTTTGGGTGTATGCAAATGCTAAATGAGATACATGAAATGCTTTCAGTTGTACACTCTAGTGAACAGGCTGCAAATAGTCTTTGGACCAAATTAGCACTGGTGTGTTGGCCAGCATGTGAATACATTGTAGCTATTAAAAATGAATGTGTTATGGTGTGTTTACCTATTTTTTTTCAAGCATAAAAGTATTTAATAATTGTTAAGGGACAAATTATGGCTATTTCTTTGATAGTATGTCAGAGTAGCTTCATTCTTGTACTTCACAAGCCAATTACAATATCACAGGCAGTATTTGCAGATTACAAGAAGGGTGCTTCATTTTTCCAGTCTTTACCATCTTAGTGAATATAAGGCTTTGAAATTCCACAACTAATGTGAGGAAGGCAAATATTAAGACCCTAAATTAGGAGCATCTTCTGAATACCTGTTGCTTTACAGGTTAGCTGCCCAATTTTCCTCTCATTGTTCAGAGGTAAAAAAATCGTGCTTGAAGGTTTATCAGATCTGCCTTTTATGTTGTAGTGTGAATAGACTGGGGTCTATACAGTTTACCTCCCTCTGTGCTAGATAATCTATCTTCCAGTGTTGTTTGGCCACCACACTTTTATCAATGTTTTCTTTCCTTCCTTCAGCTTCTCGCTTAATCAAATCTCACAATAAAAACAGAAAACAAGGCACAAAGAAACAGTTAAGCATCACAAATTTTACAGTAGTGTCATACTGAAATAGTACTTTTGGCCCCAAGGATGTGCTTGATATTATCATGCTTTATAATCGATTACTCAGGATTTTTCTTCAAATTAATTTGGTTTTACTCTTTAACCCTGTTTTATGGTTACAAATAGTCTTTCAACTGCAAGACTTGATGTATTCCTACTCAGTTCATGCTCATTTCTTTTTATACCTGTGCTGCCCTGTAGTTTAAAACATTAATCTCCCACTCTGCTTTTTCATGCCTTTTGTCTATTTGTAAAGGACAAGGGGAGTGGGGAGGAGTCAGCTTGAAAAAATTACCTGGGAGTAAGTGTGGTTTAACAAGGAGTATCCAGGTAGTTGAGGTGGTAGTGAATTTGGAGACAGACATTTTATTCTCTTTTGTCCTCCTGCTAATACTGGATTAAGTCAGTTATATCCCCTCATTTGTGAGATTTGGCCCTGTGGAAAAAGGAATCGGGGAAAACTAAGAGCAATCTGCAGGGTCACCCTAACACCACATGGGGTGAGGTTAGAGAGGATTGAGCAGTGCAGGGCAGCACTCTGGGGCAAAGAGACTGGCCAAGAGTTGTGAGAGGGTGAAGAGCACTTCTGCTCTGTTTCTGTGTTTCTGCTTCAGAGAGACTCATCTCTTCTATTTCAGCTCTGCATGTTTGCTGTTGTCACTAAAGCAGTTTTGTAATTTCAGTAAAGATCAGATGGTTATTTTGGTAGTTTTTAAATGAGGGCTTGCTGCTGTTGGCACCCTCCTTCCTAAGTTTGCCAAATGAAAGGTGTAAATGTTTATTGTTCCCAACTTCAGAAGGCCTTTATCACCACAGTAACAAAGTAATGAGATTTTTAAACTCATCGTCTCTCCTGGTAAAGATGAGTACTGAGCCAAAGAGACTTTGGCTCAAAGTCCAGTCTCAGAGCTAGGGCAAAAGCTAAAATCCTTCTGCCCCACAATTCTCTGTGCAATGCTGATTTGTCCTTTTCCTCAGGTGTCTGTGGTTTTGCCATGCTTTGCAGGCAGGCTTGGGGAGGTGGCAGCAAAATGGAAAGGGTTTAATTGGAAATTGCTCCTCTTAAACAGTAACGTGTTCCTTGCATAACAAGGCTTCAAGCTCCTCCTTAAGAGAAGAACCCATCCCTTGTCCTAAACTAAGGCACTTCTGAGGAAGAAGCCTGATCTATGGCTGAAGCACGTGTTGTAAATGTCAAATGACTGGAAGATTTATATGTTGCTTTGCCACCTGTAACACAGGTTACAGCTAATTTTCATTCAAGTAATACTACTTTGTTGGGGAGCTGATGGAAAGACTGAGATATGTTGGTCGGTTTGGTTTTTTTAATACCTTGCAGATTATTTTCTGTGTGACTTAATGACTTCCAGAGATAAGGAAAAGCTTTGATTTTTCTAATATATTCTCATGAGCTGCACAAAACAATCTCAGATGAATTTTTAATGTTGTGACCTTCTGTGTTACTGTTAAGTTCTCTGCCTTTGCTGGTGAAGTCCTCTAGAGCAGGTTCAAAATTATGGAAGTGCATGACTGTATTTGTTTGCTCTGCACAGTCCCATTGACTGCTGGACTGAGTGACATAACTCTTCTTCCCATCCGTGCCTGTGATTGTTTTGGGTGTTTTTTTTTTTCATTATTTTTTTCTTCAGGCTGATCTCTCATCTTCATTATGGCTTATTGTAATAGCAATGGCTTGTTTTAATGGTCCTCTGGCAGGTGTTATAGTGCTACAAACAAACAACCTTCTTTGTTATTGTGGGTTGAATTCCAGTTCACAGACTGAAGATGGTGTTCAATTTTGTGTGTTGGAAAAACAGCTTTTTTTGTGAGGTCACAGTGTGAGCAGGAATCTTCTTTAAACAAAATTCAAACTAACGATTTACGTCCTGCAAAGCAGCCTGAAATACTCTATCTGGGGTTATGGGATCTTGAACAGGGCTTTTTAAAATTTCCTCACAATGCTAAAACAATATGGGCTACCATATGATCTTTTTAGGAAGAGATTGAAGCCTCTGGCTTCTCAAGTATCTGCTGCTTATAAACTGAAATTTATATGAAAGCTTTTAGTGAGAAGCAGGTACAAAGGCACAGTGATGGGCAGGCTGATTACACTATACTGGAAGACCTACTGATCGGGCAGTGCATCCAGTTCAGCTCCTTTAATCATTTTCCACTTTGTTCAGGCTGCTTTATAGCCCAGAGTTGTCATGGTTCTTGCCAGCAGAGGTGGGTGATGGAAGAAAAGCAAAGGGCTCTGAGGGATTCTTGAACTTGAAGAAACATCGTGTACTACGAGTAATAATCTGTTCTGGGCAGGTGTGTACAGCTTGGTAACAGTTTTCTTTATTGTTATTTTATTTTACAGCATCAGGCACTTAAAAACTGTGCCTGGAACCACACCATTCACATCCCTGTTGTAAAACACGATGATCATTTCTCTAACAGTAGTATTGGCAGTGCCTTAGCAGTGATAGCAGAGGAGATTGGAAAGCATGTCCCTGTTAATATGAAGAATGCCACTGTTTGGTTCCAAGCAGGGGAAGAAAAAAAAAAGAGAAAAAAACAATTTTATACAACTGTGTGACACACATCAATTCATTTTCTTCCTAGCTCTGAGCTGTAGCTAATCTGTGTATTTGCAGCATGCCTGTTATTGCAGCATTTAGACACTTTCAGATTTGGTGTTTAGAAGTGTTTGATGTTTGTTTAACTAATTGAAGAAAATACAGACTATCCACTATCATAAGTTAAAGACCAAAAATTAATCGAAGAGTAACCACATTATTCTGAAGTACTAGATCAATAAAGTTAAAATGGAGTTCCACACTAAGATTAATTATGCTCTGTGCTTCCTGTTGAATAATTATGTTCAATAAAAATCATTCCATACAATTCCGTGCAAGCTGCTATTTCAGCGAGTATTTAGTGGTGTGTAATGGGCTGAGATGTGCACCCTGATGTGTTTTATCCAAGAGACTTCCACAAGCCTGTTCCATTTAGTGTCTGAGAAAGGACTTCTGCATGTTTATGGGAAACGTGGGGCCTGGCTTACTTGGCTCCTTGGGAACAGTGATATAATAAATGTGCACAGCAGCAATACTTTTTTTGACACCTGGAAAATCACTTCCCCCTGGGCAGTGGCTCTCAAATGGAGGTTCTATTCCTCCTCCATATAAGTACATCCTTGTGGAGAATGCTTAGGGACTGGGAAGCATGCTGAGAATAGACTGGAAGAGATGGTGGTGTCAGGGATGGACAGGAGGGCTCTCATAAGGCACTATCGTGAACAGAACCAAGTGGAACTTTTGACTTTCAGAAGCTTCTTGGGCATTTATTGTTATGACCATTTCCCATCCTTGGTTGGCACAGAAGGAGAATAAGGTGAACAACTTCAACTCTCTCGGTCTTTCCTTACAGAAGAGGTGTTCCATCTCCCTGATGATTTCTGTGGCCTTTCTTAGGACCTGCTCCAACAGGTCATTCTCAGATGATGATTGATTGACCAGACTCAATCTTCCAGAAAAACTTTTCTGGTCTTCAGCTTGCTACTTACTTTCTTCCAAGACAGTCTGAATAGATTTTGCCATGCTTGCAGCTCTTTTTCTCTACTGAGGGGAGGATGACAACTTTCCTATCAAGTGAGCCCAGTGCAGGTAGTCGTCCTATTGCGTGACAGGTGTTTGCTGATCTGATTATTCAGGCATTGATGCAAGAACTACTGGAATGAGAATCGGGAAAAAAATCCCTGTATGTTTGTCTTTTCAGTGCCTTTAAGAGCTGCTGCATAGTGAAAGACTGGACACCCCTGTATTTGCCATTAATGTAAAATTTCTTCAATGAACTCAAAATATACTGGATTAAGAAGGCATATCTGTAGCATACAGTAGACCATCCAGTTTTGTTCTCGTGCTTCAGTATCATCACTGATGCGACTGCAGGAATGGTCAAGATGACTATTTATCCCAGTTGTGTGCTTTTTAGCAGCATTTCCCAATGCAGCTGCAGTGTTTATTCATTCTCATTCCAATCTTGTCTCCTTCAATATCTCTGTAATTGGATGCACAACACCTTCTCTGATAGAGCAAAATGCCACAAGCTGATAAGTTGCTTACTTGTGAGGAAAGACAGCCTGATCTGCACATCACTTTTTTCAGCCCCACATAGACTATCTTTTTTCTTTTTCTTCCATTTTCTCAGCTGGAAAGATAAGGTTTTCTACTAGCATTGCAGAGCGCAAGCAGCTGTGACTTATCATCATTTTTACAAATAAACTTTTAAAAGATTGGTTTAGAAAGACTCTAGCAGCAGTTAGTAATGGATATGTGTGTAAGCACATCTAAGTATTTACAGTGTACCCAAGCCTGATGTTTGAATAGATGCAGAGCTGTCATGGTTTCCATCTTGGAAACCACAAGAAGCTAGGGAGATCTGTCAGAGAGCCACAGATGGAAGGTGAGGGTGTTAGAAAGCAGAACTGAAAGCTGCAACTACAGAAAGAGGACTTGGAGTACAAGGTTCTCATTGCTGAACCCCAGAGCCAGGTGTTCTCACGGGCTGCTGGTTGGCTATGAGCTTGGAACCATCACCCATAGGCTCTTAGATGCTGGGCTAGGGGAACTGCAGTTGCTGAGCTAATTCATGTAAGTGCTGAATGATTTGTTTTAAATTACATGCTTAAAATGTCCATTTGTTCCCATTTGAATATACTCCATTCAAACTTGCCAAGATTTGTGTTCTAAAACGGGAACTGATGTCCCATTCTTTACAATCACTGTATTAGCACTCAAATAGTCTTGCTACCCAGCTGGAGAGTCCTTTGCACAATCAGAGCACCTAAATATGGGAGATCCATATGAATAATGCAGTTTATAATTCAGAACTTAAAGGCCAAACAGTAATTCTGAGGATAAGAGCAAAAGATACTAAGATTAAAAAAAAGTGTGCTGTTTCTTTCCAAGTCAAAGCAAGACCATAACTTCAAATATGAAGAGCTACACCGAAAGTACCCAATACCATGTTTATTTAATGAAGAGTGAAGTAACTCATGAACTTTTAATGATGTAGCAATAATTAGCAAATGTTAACTCATTATGCAATGACTCTTCTACAGATCTGAATCTTCCTTTGGTGTAGTACTAATCAATAAACTCCTATGTCATGCTGGCACCTGATATATTTGAATTAGATAACTGCTTTATGGAGGTGCCTCATAATTTTCTACATGTTTAATTCCTGTTGTCCTTTTAGTCTGGGAAAGAGGTCTCCAACATCCCCATTTTACAGATTAAAATAAACCTGAAAATGCTAAAGGTCAGATCCATATAGTCAGCCACTTTCTGCCAATGGCCACTGTTGTGCTCCTGCTGCTTGGGTGCACCATGTGTCACCACCAGTGAATGGACAGCAAAAATGCCTTAGGTTTCCCACGTGGCAGAAGACTCTCTCTGGTTTGTTACATCCAACTAGATGTGTCCTCTAGTGGTCTGCGTAAGAAGAAATGTATCTGACAGACTTTTTGATTGATATCTCAATTTATCTTTTGATTTTCTCCTGCTACCTGTTTCACCTAGCTTCTGGCACTGATAATTTGCTTTTAAATGTAATGGATAAGCTTCCAAACCATCTATCTCTTCCTTTAACCCCAACTTCTTTCAGTTTATTAATGACTGAAAAGTTACATTTTCATTTAATGTGAAATTGAAAGAAACCTTTAGATAATAGGCAGCTCTAATATTCTGACATCTCTGAAGCTATTAGAAGAATAAATCAAAAGGAAATTATCCTGCTGCTCCCTGCACGAAATGGAGAGAAGGGTGGGACAGAGATGCCAGTACTATGATGCTACACAACAGCAATTACCATAAACTGAAAAGGGCATAGACATGCAAGTTAGGGTTGGGCTTCTCTCTCTGAAGCTGAAAGATGTCAGGAAGAAGAAGGGGGAGAAAACCACTATTGAAATTGAAGTCAAGTTAATTACCTTCATCTCACACTACGTTTTTTATTCCTTATTTGCTGACCTTTTCTAATGCACAGGAAAACATCAGAATAAATCAAACACATTACCTGTAGAAACTGCAGTAACTATTTTGATCTGAATGCAGTTTAATCTGCTCACACTGGTGGTGGAGTTAGCTCTTAAAGCTACTTCTGGTAGTACTTTGCTTGCAAGAATGTATGCAGTGATGATTATCCAGTATCCTAAGGTGATATTAAGAGCCTGGGGATTATTTATACTTAGGTCTTTATATACAAGTCTGCATATGTAGATCCTCCCTCATAAGGGATCTAAGCTATTTTGTCATGGAGAGGGAATAGTGATGGGGAGAAAAACAGTCACAAGTGAGTTTTGAAACCACTTGTAATATGGAGAAGGAGCGAACAGTACCATGAACATTTAGATTTGGCTGAGAATGTTCTGCTTGGAACTGGTCCTGGCTTCTTGGCTGAATGAAACTACTAATTTCAGAAATGATTATTCTGCTTCTGAAGCAAGAACTTTGTTCTCTTTCTCTGTGTTCTCTGCCCTCTTTGTCTTAGGGCAATTAAATTGCATGCACTCTCTTGGCTTTGAGAGAAGCCACTCAAAGAACTTGGAGGAGTCACTTAACCGTTCTCAACATTTAAGAAGGCAGTAATGCTTGATGGAGACACAGAGGGTTTCTGAAACATCGTTGACATCTAGCAGAGCAAATGTTCCTTTGTTGGCCAAACAAACCTACACAGTGCAGAGACAGAAAGTAATGATTTAGAGATTTATCTCTCTCTCTCTCTCCCTCTCTGCTGTTTCTGCCCTTTGTTCAAGAAAGTTTAGGAAAAAAAAGGCAGCTCTATATTTCCTTTACAACTCCAATGCAACATTTTACAATTCTAATGCTTTGCATACTTTAATGATTACTTGAATCACAGGTAAACAATGTATCTACCTTTACAGTGCAGATAATGCTGTACAGCTGACAAGGCTCCAAAATCATTAGTAACTTGACATTCCTGTCTGATTCATACTTAGGAATCTAATAATAAATAATCACATGTGGAATAGTCAATAGAGAAATAATGTAACACACTTCTTCTAGTACCCCAATTCAGCAGAATAAACCATGAAAAGCATTTTGGTAATTTAGCAAAGTAAATTTACCAAGTAAGTGCTCTCAGCAGCTTCTGTGTATCAGCTGTTTGGTGCTCTAGCATGAAGATAATTACCTTGGCAATTAGTTATATTGTTATTTAATAGTCCCCAGACAATATTCTATTATTTTGAAAGAACAGTCCTTTCCTTCTATATCTTATTCCCCATATTTATCCATGAATCTTTCCCTTTGCCAATTTTTTTTTTTTTTTCCCTACTACTTTCTCCAGAAACATTCCAGTTATTGAAAGACAGTGGCAGGAGTTTCCCTCTTCTTGCATCTCTCTGAGAAAGCCATGGGAACCAGTTCTGAACAAGGGGAGGTGGTAAAGGAGTGTAGGTGAGGGGAAAGCAGCAGTTAGCAGTGATGCAGACTGAAACCACACAACTCTCCTTTAAAATCTGAGTTTCTCCTCACTTGGGCTTCTAGGGAAATAAGTCAAGGGAAAAGGTTGATGAAATGGGCTATCATTGAAGAGAATAGTGAACCTCAGTCTCTGAAGTTTGATGAAAATTAACCTTTGTTACAGTTGTGTGACCTTAGTCAAGAATCTTTCACCCATTCCTGGAGTAACAGTGGTAAAAACCCCCAACATTCCTGGGGTAGAATCTGCCATGAGAGAGTATGAACTTCTTCCTGGGAGGACTTGGGACTTTGGTAGTTTAAATATGCAATTAATCTCCCAAATGTTGCTGCAGTGCAAAAAGTCTGGAGATGACATTCTGAAGACCTAAATCACCATTTAGGGAGGTGAAGTTGGTGGTGGAGCACAAGAAGAATCCCTCTAGAAAGTGAAGGAGTGGCAAACACCTAAGGAAAAATCACAAGGCTGGGGAGCGGTGGGGAAAAATGCTGAGGACTTTTGCATTTGCATGTAGGTGGTTATGACCTCAATAAAAAGACACTTCCCCCAGCATCACCCTTGCTCTCAGAGTGATTTTTATTCCTTCTGTTTAAGAGGAACAGACTGCCATCAGTCTTTTATTTTATTTTTTTTCTATCTTGCATCACTCCCCCTGTGGTACTATTTCTACAGCCTTAGCAGGAAACAGCTTGCTTGCGTATACCTCGTATAACAAACAGCACAGCTTCTAGTTTATTTATTGCCACCAGATCTTGTGCTTGCTAGCTAGTGGCCTTGTTGCAGTTGTCCTCTTTCAAATGGCTCCAGTTCTCAGAAGCTAAGCTTTTCTCTCTAACTTTCTGCCTGTATGGAGGATAGTCTTTTTTTTTTTTCCTCCTCTTTTTTTTTTTTTTTTTTTTTTTTTTATTCATTTACTGACTCAAGCACCATAAAGTACCATTCCTACTTCTCACCAGCTGGTAGCCCATATGCCGCTGCATCTCTACTCCTGTAAATACAAGTTTGAAGTCATGCTCACAGATCATACTTTTGGTGGTTAATATGGCAATATGTTAAAATGTCAAATGATGCAGAATGAGTGAGTCGGGGTGGAGGCAACCCAACAATATTCTGCACATTTATAAAACTTTCCTTCGAAGAGGCTCATGGTGGTTTGCAGGCATCAAGGGATTTCTGCCGTTCTGATGGGGCCAGCACAGGGCTGGGACACAGCATCATGATAGAAGCATCTGTGAGAGGCAGTGGCTCCCAGCTTTTCAGTGTTGTCTACCAACTTGTTTAAGCTCTAAATTAGGAACAAAAAGCACATTCTGACACTCTGCCCATGAGAGATTGCCAGCTTCCAGCTGAAACTCTTCATTACTCTAGAAAGGGTGGGTTCCCCTGAGGAGATGGAATTTTGTGACTTAGGCAGTGCTTTCAAAAGAAAAGAGGAAAAAAAAAATCCTTTGAGTTGTGACAATGTTTCATAGAGGTTCCTAACAGTTGAGGCTGTAACCTGTGTCTGTAGAGCAAGACTGCTAGGTGCTTCAAAACTTTACAACTCAGTCCATGTTTTAAACTCAGTAATGGCAGCACCTTCACCACCTGCATTTCAAGCAGGTGATGAATCTCTGACCTGTTATACTTCCTCTTTCCATTGCATAATTGCCTTTAATTTCAGCAATCAGGGCATGACTCTGCAAGCCAATGCCCTAATTTCTAGTGCTGAAGAAAATAGTCAGGGTAAGAATAGAAAATGCTACTAATAGCATTCTCCAAAAGAGCTGCCATTATTAAAGGGATCATGGTTTTTGTTGATTTTACTGATTCTGCTGTTAAGAAGAGTGCCTTCCCCACAGGTTGCCCAGGGAGGTAATTGAGGCCCCATCCCTGGAGATATTCAAGGTGAGGTTTGACAAGGCTCTGAGTTACCTAATCTAGTTGAGGATGTCCCTGCTCACTGCAGGGGGGTTGGACCAGATGACCTTTGGATGTCTCTTCTATGCCAAACTATTCTACGATTCTGCCACTGTGAAAGTTGTAGTTAACTAGTCTTCAGTTCAGTGGCACACTGCAAAAGTGTAAGGAAACAAGTAGATTTAGAAAACCTTAAGTAGTGTAGTAGCTTTGTGCCATGAATCCATGCTGTAGGTGTACACCAGCTATAGTTCCAATTCATGCAGACTTGTAGCAGGCAACACTAGTTATGAGTGACAGGAGTATTATGTGAGTGGCTTGTTTTTTACACAAATGTGAAAAAGTATTAATAATATTGCCTTTTAGATAAAATAATATGTTGTTTTCTCAAGCCTCTAATTTCATTAATCTCTCTGCAAAGCTGTAGTTAACTGTTTTCAGCTTCTGTGTGGTCTGTGAGAATACATAATGTAACTAATCTATGCATAATGAAGTAGATAATACTCAAAAAGGAGTTGTAGTTCTGGGAAAAATTGGAGTCCTCCAAGGATGCAGTTATGGATTCATTCAGTTACTTAGAATTCAGCATACAACCATAGCTATGCCTATTTTTATCCTAAGATGCTTTCCCAATGTTGTATGTATAGAGATGATGAATAAGGAGATGGGATGGTCTACAAATCCAGACTGGCAATTTAATCAGAACTGCCTGCTCTGTGTGCCATGTTAATTAGTAGTTCAGTGCTATAGGAACCTTAAGTTTAAAATTATGGTAAACTTTGTTTTTGCTGTGCAGTAGGATTTGGAGAGCTCTTCAGGGAACAGAGTTGAGAATGCAAAGCATCTGGAAAGCCACAGTAGAGAAGCCCAGTCCAACTGTACTACCAACAATACATTCATTAGAACATTACTATCAAAACTAACTGAAACCTTTCGCATTCTTTGAGTCCAAGTAACATGTAGCTGTTGTTGCTTGTTTGCTACACATTTCTAGGTTACAGTAAATTGTTTTACACAGTGGACCATGTGAGGGTTATCACTACTTCAAAGAAAATATGCTTTTAGACAAGGAAAAAAAAATACTCCTCGAAGTATCTTAAGCAAAGCTGGCTAGGTGAGTATTGTTTCTCTCAGATGGCTCTAAGTGTACTGTTTTCTGGTATTAATGGAACATCTTTCTTGGAAGTTTTTAATTTTACATTTAGATGATATTCTGTTCTGGCTTGTAATGAAAACCCTTCAGAAGCTCACAGCATGTGAAAGCCATCAGTTCTAGTAACTGAATCTGCCGAGGCTTTGTCAAATTTGAAAGCATAACATAGTCAAATGAAAGCAGGTTAAAGTCTAAAGTTACTATAAAAGTCTGCATCAGTAGCTTTCTTAAGGTGAGGGGAGGAAAACAAAGTTTCTGTTGTGTTGTCAGAAGTTACCTGTTATCTAGAAATTTTTTTGCATCATATGTAGTAGACAAGAGAGTTTACTCCTCTAAACTGACATTTGTTACCAGACTACCTGTTTAGTGCTATATTTTCTGTACTTTAAATCTGACTTAAAAAAAAAAAATCTTGACTTTTAGGTTGCGAATTCTCTTGTAGATTGAAAAGGAGGGCATGAAGGAGGTGGAGGGGGTGGGAAGTTGCTTTGTAACCAAACAGTATAGGTCAGCTAATTTTGGCCCAAAGAAACTCATGCCAGTCTTCTCTATGACTCATTTCTTCCCTCTCCTGCCCATATGCTCTGATGCCAGAGCTACCTCTTGAGTTATACAAAGGTTTAATTAACCTTCTTTATGGAAAAGACAAGACTCTTAAATTTGGCCCTTCCTTCACATGGGACTGGGGAGGACTGTGTATTTCCTAGAGCCTTCCTACTCTTGGTTCCTCTGGTTGTGTTGGCGTTAAACGAAAAATATTTGACATAAAAACAAGACACAAACTGGTGGCATCTTGTGAAGAAATAAAATGTAGCCAGAGAAACATGAAAAGATGTTTCAGGAGACTCCATAACTGGTAATATCATTTTAGCAAGGGGTCTCCTGCAGCAGTTCCATCTGCAGGACAAGGGTACTTCTTTACCTTCCACAAGTGAGGAAAATAGAAGCAAAGTGGATGATGGGACTTTCTGTTAGCTCTCTTTACCACCCCCTTTCCACCCCTCAGGTTTGCCAGATACATTAACTAGGCTATCCTAGACTACATAAGTGTGGGCTGAAAATCTACTCTGAAGCCTCCTTCTCATGTCCATCACACTTGATGTGTATACAGTAAGGGCAGGGATATCCCAGAAAACTGGATCAAGCAGCACAAGCTGGAACACAGGAGATTCCATCTACATGTGAGGAAAAACTTCTTTCCTTGAGAGTGACAAAGCCCTGGAACAGGCTATCCAGGGATGTTGTGGAATCTCCTTCTTTATTGATATTCAAAACCTGCCTGAATACAATCCTGTGTAATGTGCTCTAGGTACACCTACTCTGGTGGAGGGGTTAGACTAGATGATCTCTAGAGATCCCTTCCAACTCCAACAATTCTGTGATTCTGTCTTGTAACTCTTCCTAAAAGTTTGTGAGTGGTCAGAAATGAAGTGGAACTGCTGAGGCTCAGGTTTGGCAGGGTCATGCTGCTGACGTAGGTTGAGAAATCAGGTGCTTCCCTGAGTGATTCTGCCTGGCCCTGTGGTTGCAAGGCTGCAAAAAAATGCCAGACTAGGGGAAGTAGGGCCAACTGCTGTGTAGATTTGGACAAAAATAAGCCAGGCCACTCACGCACTCACTCCTTTTAGCAAGAACTTGTTTATGAATTCAGCACTGGAAAGGTGAAAGACTGAAAGCCTATTTAGACTTGCGTAAAAACTTCTTGCTGTTATTTTGGCTAGGACAACCAAATTTTTCTGAGTGTTGAGCTATGCTGTTGCTTTCCAAGTGATTTACTTAAACATCATTTCTGGTCTGTCTTTCACTACTCTACTTGCATTGCTTTGGGCTAGTTTGCTGGGTTTCTCATTTTTATCCAGCCTTCAAAGTATTTGACTCACTTGATCTTTCACTCTTTAATTGTGGGTATCTCATCAATCTAAATCAAAATATAAATACCAATAAAAACATCATTGCCATCCACAAGCTAAGAGTCAAAGCTAAGCATACAATTTATTTTGAATTCAAATAGAAGTGTTTCAGTGCTATAGGTTGCTTGTATGCAGTCTAAAAATCTTTATTTCCTTATAGAGAGCAGCACTTCCCCCATCATGAAAGATGTGCTGATGTCTGTGAATGTACTTTGTTACCAGTTCCTCACTGAGTTGTTAAGAATATTGGGCAGAACTGCAAAATGTTTATCATTCAGCCACTCATGGATCTGCATTATGTCTTGGAATATATTTGGTATGTGTTGGTCTCTACTGTTTCTGATTTTCTGCTTCCTTGTTACAGTACAGAGATAGCATTCATACTATAAGGAAATTCTATGTCAAAGGGCAAGTGAACCAGCAGTTACAAACTTGGTTAAATAAGTGTGTGCAAAACCGTTTGCCTTACATTTTGCACTAAATGTCATTTCAAGCAGCTACATCTGTAGGACTTCTTGGCAGTAAGACCAATTATACAGATAGATAGACAATTTCTGTACTCTTTACAGGCAAAAATTGTTAATTTGTGCAGTTCCTTCGTTAAACCAGCATCCTTGAGCTAAATGGCAGCACAACGGTTTAAGACTTTTTAAACAGAAATGCACAGAAAAGAGGAGTGCTGATTGCTTATCTCTTCAAATTGCATACTGCAAAAAATGAGCTCTTGGAGAATGGCAAGGAAAAAGATTAAGTTGCCATTCATTGCTGGGAATTCCTGTATAGCTCTTGGAAGGCCTTAAAAGTAGAGCAGCTCCTTAAATGGATTCTCTTGTCTAAATGGCAGTTTCAGCTAACAGAAACCTAAAATGAGCTCATTTGTTTGACCTGAATTGTACAGAAATTTCAAAGTTAAGGCCCTTTTGCTCTGACATGCATAAGGTCTTGTTAAACAGAGGACAGTAATTTGTAACTTTTGAGTCATGACAGTTTCTTGTGAACATGAGGGTCTTTGTAGCACAGCAGAGACTTCATGAAATGCTCAGTGGCTTCTAGAAAAAGTTTGAAGTTTGTTTTTTGGTTTGTATTTTTTTGGTTCTGGGACACCTTCCTCCTCTTCCTTCTTCTAAAATCAGGCAAAATCAAGGTGAGGTGGGCAAATTTTTCCTGAGTAGGTGAAAATGGCATTGGTGTAGTCATGATGTTCTAGTATGTCACATAAGTCTGTCAACTACTGCTTTGCCAACAATATTCCTCTCAAACCACTTGTCCTCTCCTAGATGCAAATCTACCTCGTGAGGTGTGTATATGTTCACTCACACACAATGTTTCAGTTACTGATTTGCTGACATGGTGATATTTGGGCAAGTTCAGGATGAAAACTAGATTTTCAGTACTTTTCAGAGCTTTACAGCTGCATATATGAAGGTGATCATGCTCTAAGAGGTGATGAAACTGCATGTGACACAGAGGCCCTTTTTATCCCAGTGAAAATATTACTACCAAGCAAGCAACGAGCAGTGACTCTGTACACAATTCCAGGAGTAATAAGTTCCATCTTATTGAAAAGTTGAATAGTACAAGTTGTGCAGTTCACATGACCAGTATCATGGTCACACATGAGACAAATGCAGCAAGGAGGTACAGGCACTTACGATCCTGCTATCCTGATTGAGGGCTCCGTAAATTATACAACCCTCACAGTCATGAATTCCAAAAAGCATGATTATAGCTTGCTATCTACTGACTATTTTTCAGCACATTGTACTTCGTGCTAAGCTGGTTCTGGGTTATCACTAAAACAATTCATCCCCTTCATTTTATTTTTTTAATGTGGAAAGCCCTATAGTTTCAATATACTTCAGATGCTTTTGATTTTTAAAGAACATTGACTCAAACGTGGTGATACAGAGGTTTTTATTTGAATGCATTCTAGTCACTTGTGTGTAAATCAAGAATTGATTGCTAAATTAAATTGCCTAAGTCAAGCCAGCAGCAGCAGAGCTGTTGCTGGCATTTGCAAAAGCCTGTAATAAGGTGTTACAGACAAGTTATCTGCTTCCTTTCATCAGTCTCTGCACTATAGCAGCAGCAACCATTCAAATTGTACTTGATTTCAACATAGAGCACACTGAAGCGTGGTTCACGAAGTATACTGCCCTTGAAACATCTGGGGTTTGCAGGTTGGAACCTCTTACAGTCTTCAGCATATAAGATTGCTTTGTTACTGCTGCAGTCATTGCTACTGTTTGCTTTTTAAGTCACTGCTTTCACTGTTCAGCGCATATTCCCTGACTGTTTTGGTCATGTATCCCCTGCTGGCTTTGGTTACATAATCTGAAGCCTGATCATTGGGATCAATAAAGGAAAGGTAGACAGTATCCAGTTTTCCCATCTTTGAATTTTCTCACCATCAAGGATCATTGTATCTTTCAGGGGGAACACAACCCAACAACAACAAAAAAAGAAACTACTGGAAGCTCTACTCCCTGTACTACAAAGTTTTGAAATAATCACAATCACTATAAGAAATGAACTTTTTTTTTCTTTTTCCTAAATATTTGTCCAAAATGCCCTCTTCTTTTTTTTCTTGAGCAACTTATATAGTATTTCTTAGTAATGCACTTTGCCTTGCAAGAAAGGGGTAGGCAGAGCATTATTTGTAAGCTTAGTATCACCTAGGTCCAGCCTCTTCTCTGTGACTCACTGCAGTTCCCAGCTGATGGCATGGCTCATCTCCTCCTACCTACTTCCTTGGTTTCTTTAGATGTTTGCTCAGCTCCCACTTGTCCCTGCAGGCCACTTTACACAGCTATATCTGGTTTCATTCAACTTGGATCTGTTCTGCCCTCTGTTCCTGTCCTGTTTCTTATTTACTGGACACTATCTCCACTCAATATTTATCTAGAACTAAAAGATACTATAACACGACACATCTTACAGCAAGTGACTGCAGGTGATTTCTTCCATCCCTGCTGTTTTAGATCATTCTTTCAAGCAGCAGACAGCAGTTCAGGGCACAGTGTTGTAGGGCAACATAACAGTAACCCTCCTGCCTCAGCACAGGTAACAGTAATAGTGAAAATGAAGTGTGATGGATTTTAGTATGAGCTACACAAGCATACTGTGCCCCTGGCAGCATAAATAAAATTCTCAGAGGTGCTAGTATAAGTAGATCAGCATGGCTTTGCACCCCAACCAATCCCAGTTCCAGCTATAGTTCCACTGGGGGCTATGAATAGATCCTTATGTGTTCATTGTTCCCATTGCTTTGCTTGGCAACCATCAAACCTATAGCTGAGTATAGTCTTGAGGGAAGAGAGATATGTGGTTTAGTTGTGCTGCAGTCACAGCTTGGATGGCAGCATGAACAAACCAGATGTGCTGAAACCAGCACTACAGGGCTGCTGCTGGGACTGCCTGGGACATGAAAATGCCTTGCAAAGGAGAGAAAAATGAAAACCTGCATTACCTGTTTGAATTTAAGATAGGCAGTTCTTTTTTTTTCCTTTTCCATATTTTTTTTCCCCTCTTTCCTTCAAAAGGGACCCAACATTCACCCATCTAGGTGACTTTTCTACCATGACCTGTAATGATCCCAAAATCATGGCCCTTTTACACTGGCATTTCCCTATTCCCTATTTCTTCTGAGCCTGCAGACACTGCTGAGCAAATGCTGGAGTTGCTGCTCGCATTGCCCTGCTGCTGTCCTGTGGCATTGTGGTTCTGTACAAGGCAGTGACTCCCACCACTTCAGCTGTGGATGTAAAGACAAGACCTAGGGTAAAGCAAACCATGTTTATTGGTTAAGTTTCTGGGAAAAAAAAATATAAAAAAATAATCCTCTCTTTGTGTTCAAGCAACTGTGGTAGAATTAATGTAGATACAGGCTGAGAGAAGGAACAAGGACAAGGTGGGGATGGCAGGAAATTGCAGTGTATTCATTAGCATATGAAGAGGGCTATATTTATACCAAGTGCAAAGAAGGCAGCATGATCTAGTGGGCATTTAGGAAAGTATTCACATTTTCACTAAGCTACTGCAGAAGCTTTTCCCTAGGACTGCACGTGCCTCTGATGTTCCTTCTGAAGAGACTGATATTCCTTCCTTACTGCAGATGAACTCAAACATGCTTGAGAAAAGTCCAAGTCTGAAAATTCAAGAGATGTAGATTGCACTGCTGACTTACTACCATCTGTGTGTTCAAAACAAATCACTTCACTTTCACGTTCTGAAATGAGGACTACAGTAGAATGAAGTTGTTGCCTTACAGGTTCATTGAGACATGGATCATTTTTACCAGAGATCCCTGGATGATTAGTAAAGTACCACTACTGTTGCTATGAAAATAATGCAGTTATCAGTTAGGGAATGCTATGTACTAATTATGTGAGTCTGGCAGTTGATGGTGGTGATGATGTGTCCTGTTTTATGTACTTTTAGATACACAGTTCTGCCTGTTGTAGATCTTGAAAGCTTAGAACTAAGAATATTGATTTACAGAGTTTCTGAATTGCCACTGAAATTTTAGGACTCTATTTAAAAAAAAAGAAAAAAAAAGAAAAGAAAAAGCTTTTATTGAACAATATCTGTCATCTTAACCGGCATTTCTTGTGGAGTGAGATACTCTTCACTGTAAGAAACACTGAGAATCTGGTCAATACTTGCCTAGAAAAATATATCTGGAGGACTCTTAGCACCAAACCTTACAACATTTTCACTTGAAAGGTTGAATGTTACAATCTGTATTTTGAGTAGGATTAAATGGAAGCACAGAAAAAGCTACTTGGTGTTTGTACAGGAGTTGTGATGGAAATGGTCTTTTATTTGGATGTCTAGTCATGCCATGGATTCAATCTGACCTAAAGGAGCAGTTTCCAGAGTACTCATAGTTTTCTGTGCCAGCCACCATAGATCTGCAAGGGCTCAGATTTGGAAGGGATGTGTTCCTTACTTCCTAATATATTGGTACCTTGAGATGCTATAAACACTGTGTACTGCTAAGAATTGTTCACAATGTGAAGACTTTGTTGCAGTAACTGATTCTTCTAGTCAAAGTTTTAGCACAAAATAATGTGTTTCTACTTTTAGAGGAAGTAGTCCCTCTGTCAAGCTAAATACTTATAAACCTCCCACTTGTGTTTCCTACTGATCCTTCTACCTGTAACACAGTCAGTGAAAGCCCCTGCTGAAAAGGACGGGATGTGACGTTGCACAGTGTCTCCTTGGTCTGCAAGGGGAATTATTACTGCATTACGTGAAGTGAATTGCATCTTGCCAGGTAGATTCTGAGCAAAGGAAGGTAGCACTATGAGATTATTATTTATTAGTATTAGTTTGCTGTGCCATTGCATGTGCTGCTCTAGCTCAAGGGATTCAGGGCTGAATAAAGCACGGGTCATCAGTGGATCAATTTTTCAGGCTTCTGCATCTCCCTCTGAATCTGAATGGGCAGAGCTCACACAAAAACTTGCAGAG
The DNA here is from genome assembly GCA_013399075.1 of Chloroceryle aenea. Taxonomy (NCBI): domain Eukaryota; kingdom Metazoa; phylum Chordata; class Aves; order Coraciiformes; family Cerylidae; genus Chloroceryle; species Chloroceryle aenea. The sequence continues at coordinate 257,771 of VWZY01012424.1, forward strand.
CTACCTTCTTAAAACATTTGGCCCTGTGGGCTCCCAAGGATTGTCAGTGTGGAGCAGATACTTTGAAAAGTGTGATTCTATGCAATTGTTCTTGGTATTTAAAGGACTTTCTTATCTAGAAGTGCACTATGGAATGCTAACCTGGATTTCTTTAACCCTGAAGGTTTTCAGCCTGGCTTTGCAGCTTGTCCTGTGCATATCCACCTTGCTTCTCTTCTTTTGTTTCTCCAACAAAGCTTGGGTTTGTTTCCTTTTTGATAATTCCAGACCCACTTCTCCTCTCTCTTTTGCAGGGACTTGTACCCCCTGTGCACCCCAACTCCAAAGCTGGTGTTGACTAACACTCTAGTCCTTTGGGCAGCACCATCCTCAGCTGGTTGCAAAAAAGAGAGTGGGGAAGGAGCTGGGCCCAGAGTGTAGAGCAGAATAAATTCAAGTATCACGTGGGAATGGCTTTTTTTGTGATCTTACACTGGTTTCCACGTATAACAAAAAATACCTCTTTCCTCTTGGACTGCCATTTTCCCTCTTGTTCAAACTCTCTTCATGGCCTCTGTAGAGCTACTGTGCTTAAAACACAGGGTAATTTGTTTTTTACCTGTGTGCCACACTTGGATATGTTTAGGAAAAATCTAATTCGCTTGGGTCAGCGGTCTCATTGGGGATTTAAAATAATGTCTCTGGGTTTGATTACTGCTCCCTTAAACTGCTGAGGGTTCTGTCAGTTTGCATCCAAGGTGATGACTACAGACAGGGAGCCTGGAAAAGATCAGGATGGAGAAGTGCAGCTTTTGCTCTGGTTCCAAACTGAGCTCACCCAGCCTGGCTTGCTGCTGTGCTCAGGAGTGCAGGGAGACCTTGCACTAGCTTAGGTGATGGGGATGAACATCCATCAGAAACAACTTTTAAATATGAGAGTTGTAAACAGAAAACTTCATTAACAAACTCCTGAAACAACCCGACTCTTCTCTTGTTGGAGTTAACAGCTAAATTTCCTCTTTCTTCAGCAGGGCAGTATGAGTTTTTCCATCTACATAGTGCTCAAGGAGCACTGAGGTGAGGACTGACTGCCACATGCCTGACAGCTACAAAACTAGGATGCTAGGAAATTGGAACTTTGTGGTTGTTTACCTTTGTCGTAGCAAGTTCTTTTTCAATACATCCTTGAGCTCATTCTCTTGGACTATGCAGCACATTATTGCAAATTTGTCAAGAACCTGTCTACTAAAAGCAGAAGCCAAGGCATGCTCACAGAAGTATTACAAGTATTGTATTGCATTTTTTTTAAAAAAAAGCTCATCAAGCAAACATGTAAATATACATTTGCTTGCATCTTTTAAGAGTGATTTATGACATGAGTGTGCATATACCACAGGTGACCATGTCTGGATTTTTTACTAAATGCAGGACTATGTACCAAGGTGCTTTCTCAGACATTACTCAGGAAAAACTCAGAGCTTTAATGTTATAGTGTTTATATACATGCAAAAAACATAATACATTGCACACCGTTTTTCTTTCAGCTCAAAAAGTCATAATACTTTCATCATCATGACACAGTGCAAAAAATATACACCTGAAGCACTTTATTTATAAATTCTATTAGAAAGTTTTGGACACGCATCTTCAAGTGCATTGTAAGAGACTTAACCTTCTCCTTATCAACTGAAAAATAAGATTTTGTTTCCAGCCCAGAATTCATTCAGCACCGAATCAAATCTCTTTTCTTTCACATTTGCCACTTCTTCCCTAGTTATTTCCAGAATTTTAGAACTTTTCCACATTAACTCAGGGTAGCTATTCCAAACTCAGGGAATCTAAAAAGTTGTGTTTGGACAACAGTTGTCACTAACAAAACTGAAGTCGCCGGGTTCAGAGAAGGAATTTGATCTTGTCCCATAAAACCAATTAAGAGTACGGCCAGTGTTTTGCGTTATTAAAATGAGATTTAATAAGAATTGAAAGGTTAGTAAAAAGTTCAGCTTTTACCTATCACAGTGAGAATATCTGGGAATGTCATTAATAGACAGGGGTTTTTTTAATAATTATTTTTTTAAAAGGGCTAGAATGCTTTCTTCTTTCCTTTTCTTTCTTAACAATATCCACAAAAGCAATATCCCCCAAAGCAGACTTGCACTCGGACATGAGATGGAAAACTTATGTTTATAAAAGCCATCTCCTTTGGCTTAAAGCAGAGAGATGTGCTGAGAAACTGGTACAGTATGACAACATTTTAAACACAGAGGAGACAAGATTTATCTGGCTGGTATACAATATAAAACAAAAAATCGAACACCAATGTTACAGCATTATATTGAAACAAGCCACAGTAATTAGATGCTTTGAAGTCAAGCCTATATTTTCTTCAGCTTTTTCATGAATTATTGATCCAGTTTCCTCATTAAATGGCATGGCAGGCTCTTGCAGTAAATGGACAAGTGACTACAACATTTATATAATCAAATATCCTCTGCATCTGGCAGTAAAACATATTTGCGTGTAAAACTCCCTTTCTGAATTGACATTGCTGTGAAACAGATTTGCTAGAATAATCACATTCCTTTTCTTTTGTCTCTAAAACACAGCTCCCCTTGCATCATCATGCAATCCAGTATTTTACACTGATTGTATTAAGCAAATATTCTAACAGCCTGTACCATCCATTGTGCAACAGAACATTTCTCCTCTATAATGAGATGTAAATAAACTGTCTCACTTACCTTATTTTCTCCATCTCTGCCGCAGAGGCCTACAAGAAATCAAATAATAGGAGCAAGTGAATGAGAGAAAACATTCACTCTGCAGATTTATGCATAGTTAAGGCTTTCCAAATGGTTTTGACAAGTGTCTAGAAAGCGACGGTATGTGAACCCCACATCTGCATTAGCCGAAAATACCATTGACAGATGAACTGGGGAATAATGCAGCACGCTGCAGGATCCCTGTATACCCACGAGCCATGGGCAACAGAATGACTCAGTTGTAGCGCTGAGGCAGAAAATGGGGAGGGGAAAAAAAAAAAAAAAAAAAAAAAAAAAAAAAAAAAAAAAAAAAACCCCCCCACAAAAAAAAAAAAAAACCAAACCACAACAAAAAACAACCAGTGAGCAGCTGCAAGTAACAGGTTACTGTGCCTCCTGGGCTTCAGAGGGAAAGTTGAAATGAGGTGCTCCCCTGTGCCCCGTGGGCATGGCAGCGGGGCTCGGAGCCGGCTGGGGAGTGACTGTGGCTGCATCACACGGGAATTTTGAGTTCAGTTCGTCATCTTTCACAGAGCCCGACAGATGGAAGGGACACAAGCTTGCCTCCTTTGTGGGAGTTTCGAGTAATCAAATTACTTTCCTCAAGTAATACACTATCTTGACAATTAGCATCTCAATACATGGAGGCTTTTCGTTAACCCTTGCACTGCTACTTACCCGGGCTGGAGCTTACAACTCCGGGAACTCCTCGGGTCCCTCTGCCTGCCGCTGCAGCCGGGCTCCCATTAACCCTTTCCCAGAGGCTCGCTGCTCCTGTAGCCCTGAATCTTTACATCCCGGCAGAGCCGTAGGCGGTCATTTCATTAATCTGTCTCCTTTCTTTTTTTTTGCCGTGTAGATGCTGTAAATCCCTACTTATCTATAGCACGGAGACTCATTAATCTTTCCGATATTACTTCTATGAAAAGCATAGTCTTGTTAACCCTTTGGTTTCTTTTTCATCATTATCTTATGCAGATCCTTTATAGTTGCTTCTATTTCATTTTAGCACACCACTGGCACAGAATCTCATCAATCCTCCTGGTCTCGCTTTATTGTAACTAAGGAATGAGCACTCAGGGCAATCCTGCAATCTCCAGGGACAGACAAATCCCAGCATCACAGAATCTCTTATTTATACTGAAGGCATTGCCCATTAATCATGAACACTTTAAGCCTTATTGATTAATGGCTAACAATCATATCTGAGTTTGAAATAAATTAAAGATTAAAAGTAGGGAAATGTAAATTTAATCAGTTAGCCATCAGGAAATTTGTCAAACTGCCTACTAAAACATCCCAAAAGACAAATTGTTGGTTCTTCATTGGGTCACTCATTTTCCCTTCTTTTGATTTGCCCATTACATAAGTTGTCAGTCATGTTGGTGTTTGCATGATAATTTCTGATGACAAACATTGAGCCCTCCTCAGCTTCCTAGTAACAGATGTAATGTGTATTTATGTGGTCCCTGCATGTCTGTCGGAAGCACAGGGTTGCTTACTATAAATCCTATATTTTAACATTAAAAACCTATAATTGCTTTCTCTAATTTATATCTATCCATTGAATGGCCAGAATTTATATCTATCACATTGATGACCAGAAAAAGAACCCCAGAGGCTATCTCCCTGAGCATGGAAAGCTACTGGCAGCCCTGTGGACTTGCCAGTTAGGTTTTCTGGAGATAAACTCTCAAAAACTGTCCTAATCATCATGTTCCTGTCATTTGGGGGAGACTGGATATAGTTTTCTCTAGGGCCACTTACTGTTGAACTGTGGAAGTCACCCATGAAGACAGAGTACTTAGAATATCTGATTTCAGTCCTTCTATGATGGCAATATCTACAGATGTAAGGGTCTTGCTTTTGCCTTGTGCTTTCAATACTGCTGTGCTCACAGAGTCGGGTGGGTTGGAGTTTTTTGTGTGATTAAAGTACTGGTTGGAGAAGAGCTGTTCTATGCTGGCTTTCTGGCTATACTCATCTATGAATGCAGGTGAGTCATTGCCTGACAATCCTGACAGGAAATTAGTGAGGAAAAAAATCACAGCAAATGCCTGATGCCAAAACAACCCAGAAAACTAAACCAAGCTACAATTACTTTAATATGAACTATTAATTTTATTTTATTTCTTTTATTTATTTATTTTTTCTCTCTAACCTCCTTGGAAAACTGGGGGTCTTCTCTGCCTTTCCCTTATAGCCTGTGGAGTGAAGTGAGGGCTTCTCTGATGTTGGAGCAATGGTTCAGCTCAATTCTCCTTGAGGACAATGCTCTGATCAAGGTCAGAGTCCTTTCTGGGGTGCAGCACTGCAATGCTCCTTTACTACTTCTGCTGGGGATTCACTTCTAGTAAATAGAAGTACATGGAAGAACTAGAGCTTGAGTGTTCTCAGGGGAATGCCCTAGCTTTCAGGCTAGTGAGTCAAATGGACATATAGGAACTTGACATGATGAAAACAAAGATAGAAGCATTTGTAGAAATGTAGTTTTCATCGTAAACATTTTATTTTTTCAGATAATTGTATTCATTAGAAGGGTCCTTTTTTCCACACTCTTTCCTCTTATCTTGTAGTTTTTGAGGGTTTTTTCTTATTATTTATTTTCTTCTTTATTTTTCCTTAAATTCTTCTTTTCCCAAAAAAAGCCTTAGTAACTCAAAATTGTAAATCAGAGATTGAAATAATGTGATATTTTTACTAAGGCAAAAATGCTGTTTTCTAGCCAGATCCACGCCACTGACATGGCTTGTTGAAGTTCAGAAGTTATACCATCCTTCCACTGCTCTCTATGAAGGCTCCCACCTGAAATATCCTACTCAATTGATAATTTTAAAATACATTCTAAGCAGCATTGAATTGGCCAATTTTATTACCTGTCTTGTGTTGAAAGTCTTGTGGGACCTATTTCAAGTAGAGAGACTGAAGAATCTTGGTATAAGATTGTCCTTTATGGTATGTCATTCATAAGTTTCTTCTTGCTAGTAAGTTGATTCATTTCAAGTACTTCTTGATGCCTGAACTGAGCAGTGTGATTGCAGCTGTGTGATACTTTTTTTCTTTAAATAAAATATTTTAATTAAGATTAGTAATTACCTTTAATTGCAGAAATATCAGAGGTGATTTAAATACGTGGGTGTTTTTTAAACAATATCATCACAGTGTGACTAAAGAATTTATTTAATGAGCATAAAAATAACAATCTTTGCTTTTAACAGAAGGGTTGGCCTTGGTAATTCAATGTCCTACATTTCCACATACAGTCTCCTACTTAAAATACTGAGACTGGTTTGAAGATTTTCTTTCTTACAGAAGTAGTTGGTCTGTAAAATAGGCCTGGAAGAACTTTCAGGCGAGTACTGGTAGAAACTTGACTCATTTCCAAGTACTTGTAGAACACAAGTGTAAAACACAAAACAACCCTTAAGACTTTTTTTTTTGAAGTGCTAAGCATTTAAAAGTTAATTTTGGGGCAAGTCAGTTTTCTTTTGTTTTGTTCAGTTTTTTTGTTTGTTTGCTTGCTTTGTTTTTGGTTTTGTTTTTATATCCTACACCTCTGCTTCCTTTCCCCTCTACTTACTCTAGATTGCAAGTTGATATTCTTTGACAACAAAGTCATTTGCTGGCTTGCATGAAAGCTGGGATGCTATTAATGGAAACCTGAGGAAATTTTGCATGCCTGACCCAAGGAAAAGCATCTGTAAACCAGTTTAGACAAAAATAACCATTGGTAAGACATATAAAATCTCTCAACATCAAGAGTAGCATTGCACCTTACTATCATTCCCTCCCTATCTGGGACCAACTTCTGATGCGTCTTAGGATGAAAGAAGACATCTTACACAGCAAAAGTAGGTGAAAAATAGAATTTCAGGTGTTTGGGACTAACTACATACAACCAAGATATGGCATAAATGGACCCATTTCAGTAAAGAAATAGATATTTTGTCTTTTTAATTCTTAGAGCAGATGTTTACATTCAAGAACAAAAATTTAAACGCAACACCTGAATGTACTTCTCCAGAACACCACTACTTTCTCATGCAATGTCCATAAGGCTGCTGGACTCCATCTGGAAAGACCTAGCAAACACTGAAATCAGAGGGTGATTCTAACCATTTGAATTTTTACCACTTTATCTCTGTTTGATCTTTTTATGTTTAAAGATTATTACTCCTGCTGTGCTTTTAGATTCCCATATGCATTTATGAAAACATGTCTTATCTGAGAAGGAAAACAAGACAGGGTTCTTTGCTCTCAGAGATTATTCTCCTTTCCCTCAGACATTTCATTACACCTTCTCTGGATCTATTCCAAATTAACTTAAATCTGATTTGAAAGGGGGTGATCAGCACTGTATATCATGTACAAAATACTTTGGCAGCACCTTCTCTAATAATATGAATGCTTCAGTGACTCTAAAGAAAATAAATCTGCAGTACATTTTAGGCTTGTCTCAGACTTCCTGTGGTTTTGTCACATTGGAGGCTCATAGCTGTTTTACAGTCTAACACCTAGTACACCTAGATATCCATTTCTCTGCTGACTCCAAATGACAGCCTCCATACATGAATCCTCTATGTGAATGGCTTTGTGCTAAATTTAATCCTATTTCCATTATTGTGCTTATAAACAAAATAGTTCTTACATGAGCTTCTTAATTGTAGTAAATACCTCCAGATGTCTTTATCATTTAGGCAAACTGGTTTATTGACTCAAAGTAACTAAACTAACCAGTATTTGTAACATGATGTGTCAAAAAACTTCCTCCAGAGTTCCTATAACCTCTTCTCAAGTTGATAGACTTCCTTTTTAATGTGCTATTTAAAAAAAAATTAACACATTAAGAAAAAAAGAAGGGCATTTTCTTTCAGGTTAATAATCTTAAATTAATCTCCATTATATCAGCATCAGACAGTAATTCTCATTTGAGCACTTTATGAACTGCTTCATGCAAATCTAGATACATCAGGACACATTCCCTGAGTATGAAATCAGTTATTTTAATAAAAAAGGGTGGATTTTTTTGTTATAACTGTTCTGGTTTATGCCATTTTTCTACATCCTTGATTTCTCAGCTTGCTTGACCATAAAGCCTTCACTCCACTTCCTGTTACATTTTCTCTTAAACAGAATATGACTTTTGAACCAATGCACACAGTGAAAAGCTTTTCTTCTGAGCTTGCCACTTCATGTATCAATCAATCAGGATTTAGGGCTGGAAATTACCACAGGATTCCTGATATGAATAAGCTCATTTTGACCCTACATTAATTATGGTAATTTCTGTTACAACTTCCTCATTCTTGATCACATGTCCTAGAATTATTCCCATGTTCACTATCATTCTTACTGAAAGATAAGGCAAAATATCCTTTTAATAACTGGACACATTTAAGTTATTCTGAACTTCTGTCTGACATTCAGCAGTTTTCCTTCTTTTTTTTCTTTCTGTCTATATGGTTAAAGATCTTTTCAGCACTGGTCTTCTAAAAGTCCTAAGCAAGGTCGATCCTCACTGAAATTTTGGCCGAAAGAGGCTTTGGAATAACCACAACAGAAATAAGATCGAAAGGAATCTTGGGCTTTTTTTTTATGACAGGCAAGTCCTCTGCAGCACATAGTGCATGTGCGAACATGTACCCAATAACCACAAATTGAAGCTATAACCTACAGGCTTCTTTCTCATGCTTGGGAAATCATACCATTCTCAAGCTGTTTTATTTCCTAATATTGTAGATCTTTGTTTTGCTTCCTTAGTTTCATTTTCACTCTGTAAAGTCTCAGAGCCAGATTCCCAACAGGGGCAAATTAACAGAGCTCCAGTGAAGTCAAGCCTTGCTGATTTATACCTCTAGAGGGTCTGCTCTTAAATGGCTGCTTTGGTGAGTCAAGCTGATTTCTGTCATACTCAGTACTCTCAGCTAGCATGAAGTGTCACAGACCCTCTCAAAAAAAGCAGTCCCAAAAGAAACCACATCTCTTCTCTATGTTGCTTGGCAAACCATCCAGTGAAACCTGAACAAAGACTATCAAAACCAGGAGGTTTCCTGCCTTAAAATGACAGTTCAGACTCCACTTGAATTTTTCAGTACGTTTTTTCTCAGCCAGATGATGTGAAACTGTGTGCGTAATTAATGCAATTAAAGTGCTTATTTGTATTAAAATATCCTTTGTAGCCATCAGCAGAGATGAGGATCCATGGTGCTAGGAGCTGTACAAACTTGTCAAATGAAGAGGAAAGTTGTTCCCAGACAATCTGCTCAGATAAAATAGAGACATATACATGTGGTATTTTTGTTTCCTTTGTGATGCAGAGACAGAGCAGCACTTTTGTCTTGTGTGAATGGATTGATGAACTAGGTTTTCTTTGCAGTTGTTCAACATCATATGATGCATAAGAATTACAAAAGGTTAAAATAGTGAGGTGGTCACACTGCTCGTCCAACGGACTCTGTGTATACTTCACTTCCAGATAGCTTGACTTCAGTGTGACCCCAACAGCTACAGTATAACTGTAAATATTGTGAGCAGGAGACTAAGGAGCCAGGGGAAAATGCAGTGTAATTGACTAACTGGAATCTGTGTTTCTTAAACTAGTACATGGCATTAGTAACTGCACAATGCCAGTACAGTTATTTGGGTGTCTATTTTACAGACATTGGTAGCTGTAATTGCAGGCATTAAAGTATTTAGCAACAGCAGTTGCCATTTGAAAAGCTCCTGTTTGTCAGTAGGTGATACAAAGTGGTATCTGAGATAGTCAGGAGTAACTGCAATGTCCTCGTGTGCTGACTCCTGACTTAAGGATAGCCATGCATTGAGTGGGACCAAAGTTTGGGTCATCATGACCCATGATGGCATAGGAATTCTACGATAGCTGATCCTATGCATTTCTGTGATTGCATCTTCATATTTCTACGTGTGTCTCTACATACAGGAGACGTTTTGTTTGTGAACGTTGTTAACAAAAAATGGGAGAGAGGGATGAGAGGAGGAGCAGAACTGCAAAATTCTTACATTCTACACTTGTAGAGCTCTGTTACAAAACATTAATTTTTTTACTCTAACTACATCTATGTCTGTCTAGATGATAGGAGTGGTTCTCTGGGTCTGTTAAAGCTTCACCTTTTATTTTTCTTATTGTGGTCACTACCTTTGTGCCTTGTTATCAGTACCAGCCCTAAAGAAAGGGTTCAGAGGAAGACAGCCAGAATGCTAAGACACTCTTTCTAGCAAAATCAAATGAAAGGAGTAAAGATAATTGTTTTCAAGCAGGGAAAAGATGACTGTAAAGAAAAGGGAATCAACCAGTTTCCATGTTCAATGTGGATTGATAAGAAATAATGGGCTCAAAATGAAGACAAAAGATTTAGAGAAAATGTTAGGAGACTATTTTAATCACAGAGATAGTTATGTAGTGATAGGATTGCTCATAATAGCTGTGGGATGTCCTATAAAGTTTGGAAGGATTTACATAAAACTTTTCTGTCTTGGGATGGAAGAACAGACACCTTTCTGACTCTGCTGACTCTGAATGCTCCCCTACAAAGAAAAGTGAACAGAAAGCAGTGTAAACATTTCTTTCAACAAACAGAATTTTCTCTCTGCCTTCAATGTGAGTCAGTCCTAATGCAGTATTGCTTCCCTGGGACCCGTGCACTGGAGAGTTGAGTGAGTCTCCTAAAAATAGGACATTTGTATTCATGATTTTTGTCACATATGAACTTGTCTGTGGACAGTGAAGAGTAAAATAAACAAGATGCAGTTCTATACTCAGACAATATCGCAGATATTTATTTGGAAAGAAAGTGAAACTTCAAAGCTTTCACTTCTGTCACACAGCACTGGTGGAAAACAGTATCTGTTTATTGATTTGCCTTATTTTTTTTTATCCCGTTTCTGACCGACATGGATAGTGCTTCAAAGTCATACCAGTGGGGCTATATCTATTTCTGGAACAATGGTTATACCAGTGAATAAAAAGCCATGGCCTATGATAGAAAATTTGGATTTGTGCCTGTAATTGTTTAAGAGAACTTTGCTTAAGCAATAAAAGAATGAGGACAAGGAATAAAATTAAAGATATCTTTGATCTTCCTCCTTCAAACCAACTTCTTTCTTAACCAGAGGAATAGGATCTTTCTAATAATATTATAGATGAGATAACAAAAAACAAACCAAACAAAACCAAGAACAAAAACAAAATCACAAACAAAACAAAATACAAAACCCCCCACCCAACAACAACAAACAAACAAAACCCCAAACAAATAAAAAAAAGCAGAGCACACTAGAAGGGAATTAAGATGTTACTTGAATCAAAGGAACTGGTTGTAGTTGCCACTTTGGTTTATACGCCAGGAAAATCTAAGTATGGGGAAGAAAAGAGATCATATTCCTGGAAGTGCTGTTGGTTTATGCTGGTTTACGCTTTTTACCACAAGACACCAGCACAAAACCTACTCTGTACATTTGAACTTCCAGTGGTGTTATGGTACATGCAAAGTATGCATCTGTAAAACAGCCTTAAAATGTTGCATCCCTCAGTCCTTCACTGCTAAAGTTATAAAGGGTCTTCTGCATTCTACCTGGAGGTCAAGAGATGATGAGACACCATTATATATTCCTACTATATACCTGTATAACATGTAGCTGTATATATATATGGATAACTCACTGAGAACGTCAAGATGGTGAACATTAATTACAATCAAATTAATCTGTGAGATAAAACAGGGCTTAGAGAGGTACCTATTTTACAGAGAGCTTGAGTTCCTTAAGGGAGTCCTGAGGTTGGACAGTGAAGTTAAAAGGTAGAAGAGACTTGAACCTTACTCTCTAAAGTCTTCAGCCAATTTGCTAACTACTTAATCTACCTCTTTCTTTGCTTCTTATTAGACAGGGTATGAAAGTAAGAAAAGCTCCTTTTGCCTGCTCCTCTCTGCCTTCCTGCATAAGAGCCAAACAAGATTCTTACTCCAATATCTAGTAAATAAGGTAAAATATTTCCTAAACTGCAAAGATTTGGGGTTCTGCAAAGCCACAGTGTTACTGGTCACTGTCATCATTGATGAGTCCAGGTGTGTCATGGTAATAATTTTAAGGTGACTTCTACACTGGGTTTGGATGGTATCTTAATTGCTACAGGGTCATAAGAGGTCTTTTCTCTTTTACATTCACTGTGCTTTGTATTAGCATTCTTCTCAGGAGTTCTTTTCTGAGAGTTTAAAGAAGTCTGTACTTACTCCTACATTAAATGTGGAATTGTTAGGCTTTACTGTGGAGACATTAAATCAGACTCTGGAGATTCCTTTGTCAAAAGGAAGCTGTATTGTTAAAATTACATCTGGCTTTGCACGTGTCACATTTCACAGGAGCATTGAATCTGTATTATCTAGCAGCTTTGCTTGCAGTCTTTCTTCATGCAGTGCTATTTTTAGATTTTCATCCTGTTGGAATTCAATAGTCTAGTTGTCAAGGCAAGGAAGAGAATATAGCTAAGGTTGAATTTGTCAATGATTCAGCCATGTTCATTGTTACTACTACTATATAATCTTACCATAGTGGGGGACAAATACCACATTCAGGACATATAATTGCATGGAACTGTCAGATTTTTATATTGAATTTATGAAGCACCTAAATATAATAACAAACCAGATTTGAATCATTACAGAATAAGTAAAAGGTTATCAGAAGACTCTCAGGGAAGCTGTAGTTTTTGTGGAAGGAATGGCAGTCCCCCATGCTTTGACTTCAGCTAAGATTTGGCCCTCCACTGCCCCTTATGTCCCCAGGGGCACTTTTATTCATATATCTTTACAGTTACATGAGGGAGAAAAGAGTTTGGCTGTATCATTAGATAAGGACAATGAAGGATCAGATCAGAACATTATCTTCTCCTGGTGCCTGATAAGAAGTGAGGGTATTTGCAGTTAAACAGAAGCAGGGTCAAAATCCATGACAAGGCTGACTCCAGTGGGCTACAGATGGGAGTTTAATATTGTGATGTTACTCTGAGCAAGTGAAAAACCGTGAATGAGAAAATAGACATCATTCTTCATAGGTGAATACCCTTGTAACATATACCTAATTAAACAGTGCTAAAGGCAATGATCCAGCAAGGCACAAAAGCCATATGTAGTTCTGATCGCAAGTGTTATCTCCCTGAAAATAGGGTGCTTTTGTGCTTAGCATAGCTCCTGATTCATGAAGAATACAGAACTGTAAGCATCACCAAATTATAGCCCTCGGTGATGTCTGCGATTCTTACTGTGACCTGTAGACATTGTAACAAAATCACTGTGATTTAGAAGTTATGGGATATTTTGTTTATTTAAGTTAAATTTGGAAATGTGGTCCATGTGGCACAAACTTCACAATGTCACCCCTGTTACTGAGTGTTTATATCCTGAGCTGCTTAGGTGTTGGGGAGATAAATGCACTTGCTGTTGCTGTAGCTGTAAGCTGGGAGGCCACAAAGTCGCAGGGAGCTGCAGTTGGTAAAAGTGCTGTGTTTGGGCTGCTCAGGGTGGAGATTGTCTGTGTGTGTATGGGAATGGAAATGGCTGGCCTGGGAAAGGAAAACCTTCTGTGTGAACCATCTTAAACGAGATTACCACTTTCTGTGCTGGCTGAAACCTGCCAGCGCACTGAAACCAAGTTTCTAGATGAGAGACACACAAGGTATTATTGATTTTAAAAGAATTTAAGGTGGCATATTATAAATACAAGATAAAATACCTACTTGGAGAAATCTAACAACTCTTAAATTTTCCTGTTCTATAAATTCAAAGTTATATCACAGTTTTAAACAATAAGCCATAAACTTCAGTTGTTTGAGTGCTGTCTAGCAGGAAAACCTGATTATTGTCAGTTTGCTCTTTGCAGTGTGGAAGATTTGCAGGACTGAAGTACTAGTCTCCTAGCAACCACAGATCCTCTAAGAATCTTCTCTTTGATAGTCCCTAAAATATGTTAATGCCACTAGATATTGCAAAATAAAGTACTGGAACCCACACCTAATGAAATAAGGAATCTTGATTTATATTTTCAGTCCAGAATAACAATGCACTAGTCTGCAACTGTGGCACAGTTCTGACAGTGTTTCTACACAGTTTGGGTTGCTAACCATTTTTGTTTTGTTTAATTAGATTCCCAGTACTAAATCCCAGTAGTGCAAACGCTTATACACATAACTGTGTGCATGAGTAGTCCCAGTGAATTTCATGTGACTATTTATGTGTTTAATTACTTGCTGGACGAAAGATTTACTGTCTGAATTTTAGCAGACAATATTTTAAAGGACTGCTCCTCTCTCTTCCCCTGCTTATCTACATGCATCTTATTAGGAGATCATTCTCTGACAATCTGTTATACATATGCTGAGAAACAGAATTTAAATACTGAAAGCAAAGTTCGAAGCTCACATTCTCTTGGGAAATTTTGATTCAGCAATTATGTTGTCCTCAGAGCATTCACAGAGGTGCAGTAAATCTTTCAGGGTACATCCCTGAGAGCAGGAGGGAAATAAAAAAGGAGCAAACATGTTAATCAATTCAAATGCCTACTACAAGGGCCAGCTGCAGTGCTGTGCCAAGAGACATCAAAGGGCTACACAGATGTAAGCCAGCCCAGGATGCAAGACTCTGCATTTAATGTAGAATCCCAGAGGATATATTCGTGCTGCTGCATTGCTATTTTTAATGAATGAAGCAGGAAGGACCATAGTGTGAGGCAGAACTTGTTGGAAGGGACTGAAACTCCACATTTCTGAAAAATAAGGAGAACACAACTGTTTTATTTTAAAAGGAGTTTTCCCCATCAACTATGCTTTTCTGAAGAGACAGAAGAATTCAAAAAAGAACAAATTGTTTGAAATAGTTTCTTAGGAATCTTGGAATTAGCAAAAATTGACCTTTCCATATGGAGTTGTGCTATAAAGAACATAATGTATTCTAAGTTTCTGTAGTTGTAAGAATTACATCATCCCCTTCTCCTCATTATTGCTTAAGTGCTTTAGAAGCTCATTAGTTCAGTCTTCATTATATTTATAATATAGGCTTCACCAAGAAGAAAAAGGATTCCCCTTACTGCTTTTATTTGTGAAGGACAACTGATGTGATTGGCTTATTTCAGAGTGAAAAAATGAGATGATAGGGCAGAAGTGAAGCATATGAGAGTCAGTGTCGTGTCTGTCTCCTCTAGAGCTCCTGCCTGAGCTCTTGAATTCAAGAAGGAAGAGAAATTTCCTTCTATTTAAAGCACTTCTATTTTTAGTGTATTGAAAAGCTGCCATTAATATCCATGTAATCAGTAAGGAAAGCTACGGTAAAGTGGAGGGGGATCTTCCAGGCAATGAAGTCCTTTGTAATTAAGACTATGTCCTTTTTGGATTAACTATGAACATATACTTCTAGCTCTTCTAGATTTCCAAAACTGCTAGGAAATATTGCAGACATCTGATTGTGTGCTTGTATGGAGCTCTGACATTCAGTACCTTTTGAGAAGTTACTGTAAAGGCGAGGAAATTTCTTTCTGTGAGTTGTCTGATGTGTGCTGTCAGCAGATACAGCCAGTCAGATGATTACTGCAATGGTCCGCAAGGAAAGCTTTTTACAAACTTTATTTTTCTTGTCAGTGGGATTATAAATTAAAAACTAAGATCATGAACAGGCCTAAAATATTTATTTGGTTTTGTACTACCACCTAAATATCAAAAAAATATGATGGAATTTCATGACCATAAAGAAGTATCTTTCTTAATGCCTGTGTCATTGTTCAGCACAACAGTAAAACTTGTTCCCATGTCAGGGAAGCTATTTGATTTCCTGTTATATGACAGACACATTCTATAGACCGATGATTTCTGAGACACAGGCCATATGTAAAACAGTGCTATTGAGCAAGGTCAGTCAGTTTTCTGTTCATATCGCAAGTGGCTGCCATTGAGACAAGAAAAAGGAACTGAAACATAAGGAGACCCTACCAAAAGACTATAGAGAGGAGAAGAATGGGAAGGTATCAAATAATGACAGCCTATACCTGCAAACATGTCATGCTGTACTGATGAAATTTGAAAGAGAAGTATTGTTGCCTTAATAATGCATCTTCCAGTGCTTTGATGAATGCCTGGCAAAGATAGGTGGGGAATGGAGAGGTTCTGGCCTTTTCCAAGCTGCAGAGACACTATAGAACAGCTCTCTTTCACCAGAGGTCAACCAAAAGTCACTGGACTCTGAATGCTTGTAGAAGAAATGCTTTTGATATGGGCCAGGGAAGGCTCTCCCTTACCAAGTGGCAATGAATGAGACTGAGCAGGCCACATCAAAGTGACTTCATCCAGAATGCCTTTATTACTTACTCCAAAAGAGTTTTGGGGCAGATACGAATGGAAACAGTGAGACTCGAGGAGATTTCCTCCCCTGTCACCAGAACTGCTGTTTTAACGGCAGGGATTTTTATTTATTATTTCAAAGGGGCTGGGCATCTTTTGAACTGCCTTATGTGCATCCCTGTTAGCAGAATGGCAGGTTTAGGCATTAGAAGGGAAATGTATAGAGACGAACAAAGACAGTCACTTGCAGAGGCACAAGGATATTGCAAAGGTTTGGAGAGACTAGGAAAGTCTGTGTGGGACCCTAATAAATTAATGAGCAGTGCTTTATAAATAGAATCACCACATGCTAGTTTTCCCATCAAGGTTAAGCAAAGACATTGTGACTTTCTTTTAAGAATTCAGCTAAAAGGGGAGCTAGTGTTTCAAACAGCAAAAGGGATGTTAGCAACCTTGGTTCAATTCCTTCATCTACTTCACATTTCCTTTTCAGTAAGCCTCTTGACTATCACAATTGCCAAAATATTCAACTGTACTCACATGTGGAGGTTTAGAGTCTAAACCTCATATAACTTATAGTGTATCTACACTACAAATGTGACTGTTTCTTCCTCTTTATTTATGTAGACATTCATACAATGTCAACTGCAATCCTAATTCTATTTCAGTTAGGAGAGCTGTATTGTTACTGCAGCAATCTGATCAAAAAGGAAAGGAAAATACTACTAATAAAGTTTCGACTTGATAAGCTCTATAAACTGGAATAAACTTAGTATCTGTTAAAGGTTTTGATTTCCATTAAAAATGAATTTTTATATCAAAGAAGGAAAACGTTGCTGTGGTTCAAGACGCTATTTCATCTAGCCTCCCAAATCTTTCTTTTCAACTCATTCTTTCTGTGACAATGGGACTAGTCAGGAGATGGATTTGGGTCTTAGTGTCTCTGTATTGACACCTGTAAAATAAAGGTTGTAAACAGCGCTTCCCAATATCACAAATAAGCAGAGAGAAGAAAGGAACCAAGGACTGTGAGTTCCTTAGAGATAAAAGGAGCAGCACTTGGTAATAAAACACAGGCAGTGTCATATCTGTAAAACATTTATGCCTGACTATGGCAAGGAAATGGGGCATTATCTATATTAGCTATAAATTAAATTAAAGACACAGTTATTGGTAGTGGTCTTTGGTGAGATAATGCAGGTGTGAATATCAAGCAGTAAAATAATTGTTCTTAAGCAGAAACAAACAAGGGAAACTATGGATTTTCCAAACACTTTGTAGCAAAGTAGATGGGATTTTAGTGCTGAAAATCTGCTTGAGAAATTAATCAGCCTAATCAGACTGATTGGTCTGATTGCCCTGATTGGGCAAACCATTAAACAATAAAGTATATAAGCAACTACAAAGTATGTAAGGGTATTTTGTTAAAATAGCTTTCTGAATGTCTGAAAAAGAGAATCAGTGAGAATCTCAACCTCAAGGTAGAATGTTATAATCTCGTACAGCTGTACATTTCTTCTTTGAATGGTGGAAACATGAGGAACTGAGGGAAGACTTTATGAGAAAAAAGAATTCTCACCAGTGTACCAGAATAAAGAATTCATTGAAC
This sequence comes from Chloroceryle aenea, assembly GCA_013399075.1. NCBI lineage: Eukaryota > Metazoa > Chordata > Aves > Coraciiformes > Cerylidae > Chloroceryle > Chloroceryle aenea. Next base: position 275,460 of record VWZY01012424.1, read on the forward strand.
CAAAAACTCATATGAAGCATAAAAGTGAGATAACTATAATAGGGAAAAGATTAGAAAGAACTTATCTAAAAAACTAGTAGTGAATGGAAAATAAAAGACAAACCAGTCAAAATAGAAATTTTAGTATATAATATTAACTACAGAATTACAATCAACATGCAGGAGCCTTTTTTCACATACATGGTAGGAAAATGCCAGAGCCAGAGAAAGCCCATCCTCTGGTCCTTTTTCTTTCAGCCGGGAAAGGATCTAATTTTATTGACTTAATTTTTGCTGTTTGATTAGACTGTTTCCAGAGTTTCATCCAAGAGGCATATTCCGCTGTGGGAGAGAATTCACTTTCACTTCCAGTTTGATATTAGTATTTATCAGGGAGAAGACAGCATCACTCTTCTCTCTCCTAAACCAAAAAAGATAGCAGGGATTTGCCTGTAAGGCTGTACATCAGACATCACTAGAAAGAGCTGGACAGATCGTCTCCTCTTCAGGCTTACAGTGAGGTCAGTTTAGCAGCCTGGCTCTGACTACAGAGCCAAATGAACCCTAAGAACGAAATATTTAATGCTGTAGGCTCATTCTTTCAAAAAGCAAAGCTGTTTTTTTCTCTTTAGAACAATAACTGGCATATATGAAATGAGCTACTCAAGTTTTACAGGGAGGACTAATACCTTTTATTACACCATTTTTTATGTTCTGAGAAGCAAACAGAAAAGCCATGATGTTTCTGAAGCTTTATTTGGAAGGAACAAAGGTTTATGTGTTTAACATAAAGAAGTTTTGTTGTTTTCTTTCACAGCTAAAATAGCTCTGCAAAAATGTATGGTATGGATGTTGCAGATCCTTCCATATTTGGCTACCACTGTGTACACTTCTCTTCAGCTTGTTGATGACCTAAACATTCCCCTCTTTCCTAATCTTCCACATCAGTGTTGTCCAAAGATGCATTTTGGAAGTTATGGCTCCTGGTATCATAGCATCTAAACTAAAGGTCTTATCCCGAATGTTTCACAAGAAAATGTATGAGGTGACATAGTGAGTGATTATGGAATAACCTGTAAGTAGGAACTCATTTTCTAACTCCCATCAAGGTAGAATTTGGATTCAGCTTTGCTGCCTGAGGATTTATATACCTTCAGATAAATGTCTAACTTTACTCTGATTCCTATTGATCTTTTAGACCTTCAGATTGTTTTGTGACAATGAGCTCCATATACAACTTATTCTGTTTTAAAATCACATCTTTTGATCAGTTTTTACTTTATTGCTTTTCTGTGTCATTTAAGTCTTTCATTCTTGCATTATGAAGGCAGAAACTGGAGCAGCTGACAATCATTTTTCCATCCACAGTTTTGTACATGTTTCTCCTAAACTTAATCCATTCTTTTCACCGTCTTTTCCTAAAGAATTCTTTTAACTACTTTTAGTTCCTATTTCCTAAAAATGTTCATTTTCTGCCTTGTGTTTGGGACATGAAGATCAGATTTTTTTTCAGTATTCTAGACTGAATTTATATGGCCACAAAAATTACTTTTTTTTGCCACCCACTTATTGTTCAGCAAATCTTCTTACTGGGTTTTTCATGAGAGTTTTTTGTTCTGTTCCTGTCTTTTCCCGACAATAAATTTTAGTCTTCTTGCCACCAAGAACACTTGGATTTGTCAGTGTTGAACTTTGCCTTCCCTTGTGCTATACCTTCATCCAGCTCTTGTTAGTTCTCCTTGAAATCTATCATATCTTGATTTTCAAGGATGTTTTTGTCACCCTTAAGGTTTATTTCCTTCACTCTTCATCTGCTTTTCCTTCATTATTGCTAAAGTATGACTCACTAGTCACCATGTTAACATTATTAACCTTTCACTTTTATTAACCTTTTGGACCATTTAGTCTTACAATTTACTTTTGTTAGCGTGTTTTGAATTACAACAAAACTTTACTTCTCTCTCACTCCTTTCTGAATTCTTACTTCAGCTAGTAAGATCTCATCTTCTCTGCAGAGCTCCCCAGGACCTAGCAAATGTAGCATATACAGTCTTCTGGAATGACTCTGAGAACATGAACTTTAAGAAACCTTTGAGAAGGAAGTGATGAGGAATTACATAAGACTCAACCTTGCCTGTGTGCCTGGAATGATCTTGGAGCATTCTCTCTTTGCATCCATTTCTATGAACATGAATTTCTTCTGGCTTGGGATAATTTTTAGAACTCTCTCCAATGCCACCCTTGAATTTTTTGTCAATCTTTCTTACACTGATCTTGTCTATTCTGTGTGAAGAGGGGAAAATAGGTCTTTAACATTCCTATCCCTCTAGTTTTAAATCCCAGCTTATGATAGCTTCTTCTCAGGTACTTAGTCAAAACTCCTTGATCCTGAACAGAGTCTGTGTTACAATCTTCTAGTCTAGAAGTAAAACCTTTCCTTCTGACGGCTAGGTGTATTTTATAATTGACTACATTAATGTTCTTTCAAAAAAACTAAAAGTCAGATCACTTCACTCTGATCTTGTCCTTATTTACTGCACTGTGAATGTTTTTGTTATCCATTAATTAATCATAATTTAAAAAGTTTTCCTTGCAATCACCAATGAAAAGGCTTAATATTGTTAGGCCTGATTTCTGAGATCCTTGTAAGGTGGTTTCCTTTGAGACAACTCTTTAAAGAGCTGTTAGTTCTGTATTCACTGAAAAAGTGGGGAAAAAAAATGTTATCGTATAGCTCCATCCATTTTTTAAAAGAAAGTATCCTGTCATATTAAGTAGCTTTAAAAGACTGGTAGTGCTGCTCTTTTAAACTCATCTGTACTTTGAGGGATGTTGATTGGAGTGTGAAGCTGATGTTGTCTATAAGGATAGAAACCGCACATTACTTCTTATCAGAGTGATGACATTTTACAGAACTTTGGGGGAAAAAAAACAGTTTAATTCCTTGCTTCCAATATGCTTGATTATGCAAGACTAAGACTGAGAAATCATTCCTATAGTTACTTAGTAGCATAAAATGAGTCTCAGGCTCTGTGAGGACTGTGCAACCACTCCTTTAGGGGGTGTCCTCTGGTTCAGGCCCCTCCTTGTTCAGACTGGGGACCTGACCGAAGCACACTGTTGTTTCATTCTGAAATAGGCAGCTGGGTTTTCCTCCAATAAAAAGCATGATAGGCCAGCAGTAGGAGAGAGTGCAGTCTGAGGTCTCACATAACATAAAATCAGGATTACTGGGGACTTGTATGTGAACATAAAAGCATGGAAAATTGCCTAAAATTAGTATCAGATAAAAGATGACATAAATTCTTCTACTTAAATATGACGTTAATTCAGAAGGAAAACCAGGTTGTGGGAGGTGATGCAAAAATAAATAGTTGAAACATATTATCAGATAAACAGCTTAAGGGCAAAGCACCATTAAAGGAAGAACTACTGAAATTCTTATTCAGAAATCTTGAGGAAATTATGTTAATTTAAACTAAAAAGGTATTTTACAATTATAAACAAGGTAAAGAAAGGCATATTCCTAAAAGAAAAAGATATTTTTCCAAAGGAACCAAAATGAATGGAAGCATGACTTGTTCATAAAAAAGAAAAAAATAAGATGCAGTAAGACCAGTTATACCAAAATATTACAATTTACTTATAACTGATAACTTATGATAACTTATGTAGATAAAGTTTTAAATGAGTCGTTGCTTTGAAGATATTCTTACCTCTATACTAAGTAGTTTAGTTAAATAAATTATTAAGTATAGGGCTGTGAAGTTCTGAACATTTATCAAAATATTTTGAACCAATGCTGGGTAAACTATTAATAACCAAAGTCATAGGAGCAAGCTATTTTTAACCAACATTCTTTATCATCAGAAATTAAAGCATCTATTTCCTGGTGAAATTATGCAAAACATGTTGTATACAAAGGTTGTTAGCAGCTCCAGAATGGAACGTAATCCTTTTCCATTAATACATTTAAAAACTCAGATAATTGTGACCTCCATAACATCTGCCCTGCATCCTGATCATTAATAAACTTTCTCCATATCCATTACAAGAACTGTAACTGGACACTTTTCAAGGCATTTCTAGACTGAGCAGCTCAATGCTGATGTCTATGCTGATGAGATGAGCAGGAGGATGTCTGGCAGCAGGGCTTTGAAGTGATCTGAATCTGTCTCCATGGGGGGGACAAGCTTGTGTGGGATGCTGCAACCTTGCCAGGCTGTCAGGTAGCCCAACTCATATGTGATGAAATCCCAGGGAAATTACCACCATTTGGTCATGGGAGTCTGTTCCAAAGTCCCTCCAAACAGCACCTGTCACATGCAAGTATTGTCAGCCTGTATTTGTTTCATTGGCTTGCACATCAGAAAGCTCAATGTCCCACAGTTAGTGTTTGCAAGATTAGGCTCCCAAACCCTACTCCTTTGCCTTACACTTCACTCCTCAGTAATGAGCAGTTCCACAGTGGCTATAATGTATTATACATTGATAATAACAGCACAAGTACCATTAGACTTTCCTACTTACAGTATTTGTCATAATCCTCAAATCATGTTTTCTACAAATAAAGAAAAACCCAGTAATAGATTATTTCAGGATTTCTATGTCAGAAGTCCATAAAAACCTCTATCTCTACTTGAATTTATTTCTTTTATTTTCCCCTCTGTTCTGTCTTTTGTTTTATGCTTTTGATATTTTGACATGTAAAGGGTTAATACAAAACACTAACACGGCTGTCACTTAAATTTTAATGTCTTCTGTTAAGTAGAGACAAGTGGAAATGCACCAGTGAATAAAGAGAATTTATGTGAAGTACTGTAAGCCCAAAGAGAACACACAACACCCTATTGTAAACAAAAAATACAGAAAATATAAAGAGAAGGTGGAAAAATGAGTGCTAGATCGGGTATTTTTGGAAATACACAAGACAACTGGACAAGATTTTAATGGTGCACTGGATGACAGTGGAAAGCAAGATAACAAAAAGGTAGATTTATTTCTGGCAGTAGAAAGTTCTGCTGCACTTTTTATTGAAGTGAATAGTTTACAGTTAATCCAGACACAATAATTTAACTGCAAAACTACATTGTAGATGTTTGTGCTGTACTTGACATAGAAATGTAAGATATTTTTAACTTTGAGCTATAAAAGGAAAGTGGAAATATAGAAAGTCTGTGACTGAACTACGTTTGAACTGCACCAGCCTCTCAGTTCAGAGAGGCTGCAAGTTCTGGGTTTTGGCTGGCAAAACCACACTGACTACTGGAAAACTCAGGACGTGCCTTAGGCAAGACAGCTGAAGTAGCCATGTCACGCAGTCATTCCATGTAGATCAAAGTTTTTGGGGATTGAAAGTACACTGACATTATATATGGACTCAATACAATCTTTTGGTTACATACAGTCCAGATAGAATTATGTACATACAAAGGAATAATTTCTTCAGGGAGAGAAATTTAGCTGATGCACATGGGAGTTAATATATTCAGAGATTTAGATACCCTTAAAAGACCAGTGAAGACAGATATATTTGTGCACATTTGTATTGGAAAATACTGTTATATATAATACCAAATAAATCTCCCTAGAAAATATAACACTTTTGCCATTATTATGGATTACATGAATGATTTGAAAGAAAATGAATGAGTTAATGTGATAGTGGGGTATAAGTAACTTTGAAAAGAATCAGAGTTACCGGTCTCAAGTTAAGAATCATTTCTTGCTATATAGAAATCTTCCTTTCAGCAAATTGAAACAATCTAGAAGCTCTAGTCATTCCCTAGGTTTTTTTTCTTTATGATCCATACCTATGCTTTTATAAAATTCTGTTACAACTAGGAGGTGCACAAACTCTGTTAAGTATGAAAAAGCAGAAATGTATTAGTGTCATGATTCAGTGTTAACCTGTCTGGTCTGGTAAAAAAACAAAAAGGTGTACAGATGTTCGTGGAAACGGGTAATTCTTCTGGTGAATGTGTGGCTAATTCAGTTGCTGAAAGAAGGACCTGGGAGTCACACTCATGCAAAATTTCTCTCTCAAAAAGAGCTGGTCAATAGAAATAATTTTAGGAAATGGAGTAATGAAGTAAACGTTTGTCAGTGTTTTGAGGTATTATGCTAGTAAGCACAAGCTTCAGTTTTCCCTCAGTGCATCAAGAAAGTTTATCCCATGTTCCCATCAAACTAAAGTAATACCTCCACCTATAAACATCTTGCAGCACTGTACCTTCACCTTGCTGACCAGACTGCACGTAGTATTCTTAAAGGTTTTTCATCTCCGATAAAAAGATGATATGATCTTTTATGACTCAATTCAATTTTCTATTCTGTAGTTCAGGAAAAAATACTATGTTTTCAATAAGAGATTACATCTTAAAAGTTTTAAAAACAAACAAACAACAACAAAACAAAACAAAAAAACACAAAACCAAAGCAAAGCATAAACACCTAAGAACAGCAAGAACAAAGACAGTCCTAAGCAGCACAGATCAAGTACTTTAGTTTTATATTTGGTAAACACCACAGAGATATAGGAAAAATTTCTGGCATACATTAACATAAGGACTCCTCAAACTATGCATATATTGATCACTCTATGAGTTAATTCCTTCAACTCACTAAGGTATGTTTCTGCAATACATACATTTATAAGAGGATGTTGAGGCAGTACACAAACCAAATTACTTTAAGAGTTATTCTTATTTTATAGCTGGGGAAACCGAGGCAGTGCCAACATGGGCCTTTACCTAAAGGTGCACAATAAACCTGTGGAGGCAACTTTTAAGAAAAAACAGTATTATACTCTCCCTTGCTTTGACCATCTTAGGAAAGCTTTCATCTGTCTCAGGAGCTCCCATTATTGTCCAAATTTAATATAAAGGTCACAAGCATAGTGACAAACCCCATAAATCTATGTCCAGTTTTACCTACATTTTGCAGCAATGCTTATATGGAAAATAGTTGTCAGTACAGAAAACAACAGTCAGCACCGGAGCAGGTGAGCAGCTGTGCTGTTAACAGTTGTTGTTCAACATAAAGTAAGGATTCAAAAGACATTTGTTTGCTCTCTCTTCCTTACATATTACAGCAGCGCACATACACCTTCATAAAATTCCTTTATAGATTAGAGGACACATGCTGGTATTTATTATAGCTATTAAGCTTCATAGTTTTGAGAAATGCAAGAATCAAGCTATTGATCTGTGGTACCAAAATAACTGAGTTACTAGAAGAGCTACCTGGTTTTCTTCTGACGGTAGAAGTCCCATAAGAGTGGAAAATACTTAATCCCTAGTTGTCATGATGTTTAGCTAATTATTGTGTTATTAAATAGTGACTCAGACAGAAGGGTTCGTTTATTTCTTCCTTCCCAAAGAACTAGAGAGGTTATGCAATGAGAATGTGAAAACTGAAACTTTCTTCTCAGCACCCTGCTCTTTGTTGCTATTTCCCAGCACAGGGAAGAACTGTATTTTCTTCAAGCAAGGAAGGAATTCTTGAGATGTGAATGAATACAAGAAAAGCAGGAAACCGACCATGGCTGTCAATACACAATTTACAGAACTGAAACACTGCTGTGGTAATATCAGACAGAGATACAATAACCTTTAAAAATGATTCCTGCAGACCTGAGCTCAGAAATTAAGCAGTTAGCTATGTTACTACCCAGCAATTGTTCTGAAGGCCTGGTGTTTGAAGAACAAAGACAACTCTTCTCAGGCTTCGTCCTGCAATGTTAGCTCCCACACTTCAAAATGGTTATGAGCAAGGTACAAAAAAGCTGCTAAAAGCTGCCAAAGTCTTACTTCTTTCTGCCCTTGCCTATTCAAACATAAATAAACAGATAAATAATAATTTGCCAACAGCTTCCTTCCTGCTGTAGGGAAATGTTTCATGTTTTGTTAGAATAATTAACAGGTTTTTGAATTTTTTCTAACACCTTACACTTGTTTCCTGCTCTATATTTGCAACTCTCAGTCCAGATCCCAGTTTTGCAGCACTGGGAGTTCAATGGCAGACTGATTGTGAAAAGTGGGTAGAGCAACAGGAAGGTAGGAAAGGTGGCTTGTGCCCTTGCACCCTAATACTGGAAGGAGAACTTAGAGCTACATAAGGTCTGCTGTTGCAGCTATCAATTAAGTAAAAAGCCATTTTCTTTTAACTGGGGACTGAGTGGCTAAACTAATTTTGTTTTAATTATTTATTGTGTTCCAATTCTCATTACTGCTTCTGTTTTAATTGTATTTTTAATTAACTGCATTGATTGTAAGGGACTGTATACTTCCCTCATGTAACTTTGCTGACTGATTTAACATCCATTTTAGTTTACTAAAACTTAAAAAAAAAAAAGGCAATAAGAAACCTCAAAATAATGAAAAATAGAGAAGACAGGCATATCCAAGGCAAATGAAGGGTCTTTTCTGCATTTTACTGGGCACCCATTAAGACAATATTAGCAGTTTTTGTTACCAGTTTCTTATCTATGTAAATTCTTTATGATTGACTAACTCTGGCTTTTTATGGTTTGCAATATGGTGTTTCCTCTTTGCAATAACCTCTCATGTACCAGGCAGTAATTTATCTTTCCTGCTGTTCGGGGACTGTTTCTTCTGTAGTGGTAGGCGTTGAGTGTCTGGAACAGCACTGCCTCCCTCCACCCCACGTTTGTGTGCCCATTGCAGGGCCAGGGCCTCTCCGGGGCCCAGCACCCTCGAGGCTCCCCTGGGATCCATCAGGGCAGGGCCTGGCAACCAGAGCCTGTCCCACCACTCCAGGTGCAGCCTCGGGGCACTGTGAGAAGGCATTGGGCACCTCCCTGGGGACAGGACCAGGAGGTGCCGTGGCCCTGGGGCTGAGCCTGGCTTGACAGAGGCCATGGCCAGGCAGGACAGGGCCATGGGAAGCCAAAACCAGCACTACTGTGGCATTACTGGGGTGTGGACTGACGGCCCTGGGGCGCTGATGTGTGGTCCTGTCCTTTGGACAGGATAAGGAACACCTCAGGCATGCAGGATCATTAAGGTCTACTGGTTCCCTCCAGCCACTAACTGTTCACTGGCGTTTGTTGCTGTTCTGTTTCACCCTGCTAGCTTACAGACAGTCCCAGTTTTCTCCTTGCAAGACTGTGATTCAGCTCTGAGTCTCCAGAAATAGGACGTGTCTGGTACTTTCTGTGAGCTCGCAGCACAGTGCAGCATAGCAAGCGGTGCGAAGGTCTGGCTCACTGCTGTAGAAATAAGTGGTTGTGAACCTGTTTTTGAATCCTCAGTAGCTGCTCATTTTAACCATGTTCACACAGCAGGTTTTTGTTACTACGGTTATCTAGGGAATAGCTGTTCTTTGGTGGAAATGCATTCTTATTTTTGAGAGAACAAGTGTTAATGTATGAGCAGGCCTAGTATTTATTCCTCATTCTCTTTTGTTTAAAAAGCTCTCACTATCCAAGCAGGGAGCAGAGGAAGAAACTGCTGTATCACTGATCATTCTTGCCCAAGTAACATCAAATATTAATGCAAACAGCTCATAAGCTAGACAGATACAGATGTGCATTTGAATAATTTTAGTTTATCTTTGCAGATATTGAATTTATTGTCAGAAATTGAGAGCTATTGGCCAACAGTGTCATAACAGAAGGCTTTCCAGACTACAGTCTATAAGCTAGCTGTTCAGCAATAGGTATTCCAATGCAATTGTATCCTGTTCACTGGAGTTTTTTTTCAACATTAAGTTCCAAACAAGTCCTGGAATATCCTTTTAGTAGTGAAAAAAAGAAACAAATTTAGTTGTAGATACAGTAGTGATTTGAGGAATGGGAGACACAATGGGATATTTAAACTTTTGCCTATTCTTGGTACTGAGTAAATTTTGCATGGCACAAAAAAAAAAACCAAACAGACTTGAAGGCTATTCCACCAAGAATGACTTTCAGAAAGGGGAAAGCTTCCTTTAAACTCAGTAAGTGCCTGCTTATTCCTGGGAAGTTACCATTCTGGAAATTTCACAAGCGTCCCTTCAAGAGTATTACACAAGGGTATAAATGTGTTACTGTAGTTTCCAGATCAGACAAAAGAATAGAATTACATATTTTATTTACTCTCTGCAGATGGATAGCAGTGGTATCTCAAAGCAAACACATTTGCTTGGTAATACCAAATAATATTGTTTGCCCATGAGACCCCAGTCACAATTGAATATTATCAGCTACCATCTAAATCAGATTTTCAAATCAGTTTTGCATCTATCTTTTAATATTTTTCCTGGCTTGCTTATGAGAATATCATGGGAGACTGTTTTAAAGCCAAGATTTATGGCATCTGCTGCTTCTTTCTTATCCACAAGATGTGTTTTCCTGTCATCTAAAACTTCTTGGCACTGTGAGTTTCCTCTGAGAAGGTCAAATTTAAGCCCCTTTGGAAAGAGGAAGACATTGAAACAAATGTCTGAGCTAGTCTGTGCCATTTTTTAGAGCTTTATTAAAAAATGTGCATTTTACAAATATAAAACAGCTTATCCAAATGGGGTTCTGCTTCTCCTTATCAGACCTGAGGTCAAAACTGGCAGCTCCTGATGTTCTGAGACATGAGTCATGGTGTTGGGGCAGGTAAACTTCATTCCCGAGGCCTACATTTAGTATAGAACCTCCAATCCATCCAGTAACTCATAGAAGTTTCTGCTCTTGAAATTTGTTGGTCTCAAAGTTTTAATGCTACAGCTTCTGATGTAAGACTAAAATCCATGGATCACCAAGATTACAAAGGAACAGAATATTTCAAGTACAGCTTTGGCAGAGTAATGTAATACTGATTTTGCTCTGTCTCCAAAATGCATGTTGTGCAAGGTTTTTACTGAGACGTGAACTTTCATTTTACTCTGGTTAAATGTTAGAGCATGGTGGGGAGGGGACCGAGGTTGCATCTATGTTTCTATTAATTGCATGCAGTACATCAGGAGGCAGAATTTTAATAGATCCAAAAACATTAGAATGAAGTGGGACAAAAATATTAGTCACACACAAGAGAAAAGGGAAACAGAGCAATTTCTGACCCCGGGCAGTGCCTTGAATCTTCTTTTGGTAGAATTCAAAGATTTTCACTATGTTGACCAGACAAAATGGTTGTGTTAATTATTGCAAATATCTGTGGGAGAATCACTGCATGCTGCTGATTTCTGCTTCTGTAACATACCAAAGCCATGCTATGGCAGGTCACGGGAAAACATTTTGTAAACATGACAAACACAGGCTCTGGCCTGAAGGAACAAATGAAAAATGGGTTGAAACACTTTAAAAATCTTTTGTCATAAATTACACAAAAAGGCTTTTAGACCAAACCTAGGGTAGAGAAAAAAGATCTGTTGGTCTTTTCTACCTCTTGATCTTTGCCTTTCCTTGTCTGGCTCTACAGTTTTCAGGAATGTCTGCTAATGGTAATTGTTATAAGCCTGTTGTACCTTCCATTATTCTGAAAGTACTATGTCTTTCTAAAGGCACCCAAAGATAGAGAGTGAAATTGAGAAGTGATTTTTCAAGCTCTAGGGAAGAGGAAAAGTCACGTTAACAAAAATCACTGCAAAAGGAACATGTTTTTGATTGACGATGTCACTTTCCTGTGGCTGGTGTTAAGAGTTATTGAAATCAAGGTGAACTACATGTGCTCAGTACTTTTCTCTGGTTGAGTAGCTGCCCCTCTGAAGGCAAGTAGTAGATTTGACTGGAAAATGTTTTTGTGTTTTGTTGGAGCCCTATATCCTGTACAAAAATTCACCATTATATTAATGTCTGTTCCTCTATCCAAAAGTCTCTCCCCTGACTTGCTGCTCTCCCACTTCTCTAAAATGGGAAGGAGAAGGTAGGGCAGGGACAAACGAGTATGAACCATACTTCAAAACTTGTAGGCTTTATGGTAAGACACTTAATTTCATTGAAAACACATTCTTTTTATTGTCAAGCAGCTCAGACTGTCTTTATTTTATTTTGTCGTGAATAAATAGCTTACTCTTTTGAGTACTAGCTCATAGATGTCTATCCTCTGTAAAGAAGATTTCAATCTAATTTGTATTTGATGAGCTGAGAAACTGCAAATGACCATATGCGTCATCTTGGGAACACTGTAGCTTTATGCACTGTGTTCGACTAGACGAAGGATCCATTAGTGACCCAACGGAGGTGTTTTAGAGCAGGCAAGAAGAATTCTCAAAACACCATCTGCTCATACTGTTGCTTGTAAAACAATGTCACATCTGCTGCTCTAAAAACATTATGCTGATATCTCCTACAGCACATTGCTGCTGCACTCCTCTTAGCAGTGGAAAAAGGAGTCAGCGCCACATTACTGGGACAAGAGTTGTTAACTATAGATGAAATTACACATGGCCTTCTTGGCTTCCCATATCTTGTGACTACACCATAAATGTCACAAACAAAATGAAGGGGAGGATTCAGCACTCTATATTTAACTGATGAAACTGGGTAAATACTTTGACTGTTAATCTTTGCTGATCTCCATCTTGCCCCAGCTTGGCTGCTGGTGGTACGATTAATGCTACCACATGTTTAAACCTGACATAGCTAAGTCCTCTCAGAGACCGAGGAGATATTTAAGATAGCTTGATCAGTGGAAAACAAGTTTCATCTTTGATTTCAGATGAAGTGAGCTCAAAAAAGCACTACCATTTCTTTTGGCCATCAGATTTTATAGCTTAGAGTATTTAGCTGCCTAGCATCTGTGAGGTGTTATATTGCTAATTTACCCACCCGGGAAAGTCCACATGTACACATCTGCATACATTTGTGATACTACTCATTACTACTGCACCCAGAGTGACAATTTCATAATAATGGTGTATAGAATTAGAAAAACATTTAGTGTTGGTATCAGAAGAAGAGAGATTATAATGATGCAATAGGAATCCTTGGAAGTACCAAGGAACTGCAACCTTGATTGCCTAAAGAAGTGGTATTTGGCTTTCCACACCAAATTCAATTATTTTGATCAACGATTCTTATACATTATTACCAGACACAGAAGCTGTTAAGCGATTTGCAGATGAAGAAAGAATAACAGAGGGAAATTGTTATGGTTTATATTGCTAGCAGCTCAGTGGCTATGTTCACTTCATATGATAATGAATTTAAAGCTAGTAAGTCTGAAAATTGCTGTATTTGTCTGATGTCTCTAAAAGGTGAAAATAAATGACTGAAGCCTTCTCTGAAACATGTTTTTGAAAGGAACTAAGTCCTGTATTTTAATATCTCTTTTGACAAAACATTTTTAGGCTACTGACAGCCCGATGACAATCTCCAATTTGCAAGGCAAACTTCTAAGCAGTGTCATGTGGAATAGTTTGGCAAGAGAAGCCAGGATGACAGAATAGGTGGCCGTGTGGCATTTTTGCCATACAGGACTCGTATGAGACCTTAATGATATGATCTGACATGTGGATGTCATGTGCTAAATAATTGAAGCATCTGATATAGTTCTTTTTCTTACCTTTCTCTGGTAACCTAGAGTTACTAGAGCTGTGGATCAGACCTTCATTATTTCTACTGTTGAAGGTAGTTCTACATTGTCCTGTCTGCCTGAAAGAGCAGGGACAGACCAGAAAATTTGACACTGGAAGGGTTTTCAGGCCTGTATTCTGCTGCTGGTTTGATCTCAGATGGGGGCAAATCACTTCATGTCTCTGTGCTTCTGATGACACCTTTTACTATTTCTCTTTTAGTGTATTGCATGCATGAGTCAGTGAAATAATAAATACTTTTCATTATACTGTATTTGAGCCACAACTATTACTTGTAAACATCACTGTACTGTAAATGGAAATAGAAGATTTAATATTCATCCAAGAACAAAGCAATTGCCTTTTTTACAGCGTGATAGGAGGCTGGAAGGGCTGAAAGAGTTTTGAAAACCTTCTTGTATGAAGTCACTTCGGCCTTGGGCAACAAAAATTGCTATCTTCTCTGCTATTTCAGTGAGATTCTGTTAGAACTTAGATGTCCTAGAAACTGAGTTTCTTCAGAAATGAATGAGTAGCTGCATTTTCTGCTTCTGTGGCATTCTACCCCAGCTTTTGCAGGACAGTCTTACTCCAGGTTACCCAACCGAACTGGTCATTTCATTTCAGCATGGAAATATGATGTAGTCTCAGGTTGTGGAGGCTTGACTTCATCTAGGTAAATAATCTCGCTTCTCTGCTTATTTATCCAGTGACTTCAAATTTAGATTAATACATGGAAACGAGAAATAATTTCACCCTGATGGCTCAGTTACTAAAATATTTAGACCATAACAATCTCATGTCCATTTTATTTTGTAATTGCTTTCTACCTATGAGAATTCCTGTTAACTTCACAGAGCATCCTTTTTGATCCTGCTAGCTGTCTTGAAATTCCTCTGCGTAGATCTACAGTGAAGGTGGTTTCTTTGTGAGATTTCATTTCAATGGCAGTTTCTGCATATGGATAATAACTTGTCAACTAGAACATGAAACAGCTTTAGGCAACGTTATGTATCTGTGGTTAAATAAACATTACATAATCAAGTACTTTTAAAATATCTTTACAGTAATGGCACCCAAGGCTGTCTGTACAGTTCTCCTTTTACTTCTTGCTAGGTATGCTTCAGGTGAGGACTTCCACTAAGTAAATTGCATTGAAGTTTAAGTTTTTACATGTAGGAGACCTGACTCTTTAGATGTGGCTGAACTTCTTTTGCTCCTGGTTTTCAACCTGCCACTCCTTTCTTTTCTTTTGTTGAGCTCTGCAGTCTGAGGCGTTGTTTGTTTAGGTAAAATGCCTGGTAACTACTGTGTTTAACTTAAATGTCTAGATTTAGAGCAGCCCCATATTTAAATTGCAGTAGATTGATGTCTATATTAACTGAGTGGAATTTCAGAGCCCTCTGGAGTGTTTTGCCAGTTACTGCTCATCTGGTTGGACATTCCAATTCTCATGGTATGACCAAGTCCACTGGAAAAGATGCTCTGACAGATGGCTAATTGAAATGTGAAAAAAGCTTATCCTGCCATGGGCTCAGGCTGGAGCCTCTTGACCCGGTTGCAGGACAGCTACCATTGTGGAGCTGTGACACCACACAGTGCAAATTTTCTCTGTTTCATTATCTTTCACTGCTTCTCTTCTCCCTCTGACCATCTTTGATAGGTGATAATTAAAACATCCAACGACACCCTATAAAATCCTAAGATTGGAGTTGCTGAAGATTACGTAACATTCTTGACTGGGATGTTCTCCCACTTGCTACAGTCCTCTGCAAAAACAGACAACCTTTTGTTTCTTTGTTTTTAAATTTGAATAGGCTTTTAAAAAAATAATACAGCTGCAGCAGCTCCCATTTTAGCAACATCTGTGTACATGTGTACAGTCTTAAGCAACAGCTCCTAGACCTTTATTGTTTTAGCAGAATTACAACTACATCTCTGGAGACATAATAGCACAATGTATCAGTTCAGGGTTTGGCAGCTCAGGATTTCTGACAGTGCCACACAAGCAATGAACAGCAATTTCCCTTTGCCCTCCTCCATATGTATAAATACTTCTTCCTCAACCAAACAATCCCATAAGAAAAAGTAAAAACATAAATATTTTTGACCAGACCATAGAAGATAGCTTCAGCCTTTTTTTCTTTCTTTTTCTGTTCTTAAGTTATTTGGTTCAGTTTATTATTTTCTTTTCCAGAAAAAATGAGAAAAGAAATTATTGATCTAGATGTATTTACTCCAGACATACATACATTATTTAGTACTACCTCTAGCTAGGACTTAAACACTCTAACTGAGCATGCCTGTTTAGTGTAGAGATACCTGAGCAGGTTCTAAGGTAGCGAGCTTTACTACCCAAGTAGTCTTTCACAGTACTCTCTTCACCCTTTTCATATCGAGCTGACCTGGTTATACATATGCTTCAATGAAGTGCAGGAATATCTTTTTTGTTAGATCTCCTAAAGTCTTCCTTTAAGACACCAAACTAAAAGGATTAGGGAGTTATATCCCATCTTTTCTTCCTCCCATACCTTCTAAAGCTGGTTTCTTCAGATACTAAAAATAAACCCCCTGTGTTTCTTCCACCCTGGTAAAAATTTGTGTGCACACTAAAGGCCCACCCAGGATGACAAAACCATTTCTCACATAGTCACATTAATACACAAGTACTTATCACATACCACCCAAATAAATTATTTGAGAGAGAGCTCACCATGCTTGTACTTCTAGGCAGAGACGCAGATTTTGTGGCTGGCATTTCTTTGCTTTGAGAAATCATAATTTCTACAGGCAAGCCAGATCTTGTTCTGCATGAGGCACCATTATCAAGTGACCTGAGAGAGGGATTTGTATCCAGGGACAAGGATTTCTCTAATTTGCGTGTTCGTGCTCCAGCCACGATGTCGTCACTTCTCAGGCTCTCTAAATCTACTTCTTCATGGGTTTTCCCATCTAGAATGTTCTCTTTCCAGCTTTCAGGAGACTTTCTCTTAATATGCAAATCATCTAGGCTTCTCACGCTGGATGGAAAGGTATTTTTCAGTTTAGCAGCTCGGTATGCCCTCAGGCTCATGGGATCAAGCACTCTGAAAGTAACTTCATTAATAAATTGAGAGAATTTGAGTTTAGCTTCTATTTTTTCTTCCACAATAGACAATGAGCTTGATGATCCTTGACTCACCAAGCTCAAATCAGAGGCAGAGGAACTGCTTTTCTTGTGAGTCTTCTTCGGACCCTGGAGCTTTTGGCTTGCTTTTCCCACTTCTGCTGGGTATAGAGAAGAGTGTTCCAGTCCATGGATTTTTTCACCCCCTTTCTGACAGTGCTTTGATCGATGGGGTCGATAGCCTTCATCCTTATTTTTGCTTTTAACAAAGCTTTTAGCTTCTGACCTTGCGCTACCCTGTAACTCAAAGCTGTCCTCACTGGAGCTGAAGCGTTTTGAGTAACTGTTCATTGCCAAATCTCCACAGAGTTTCCTCTCCACATCAGTTCCTACTTCTGGTACACATGCAGCAGTGGATGCACTGCATGCTCTTTCTTCAGTCACCCTGCCAACCCCCTCTTGTTTGGCTGGTCTTCCAGGCACAACACCCTCCGGCCTAACAGGGGAAATGGAGCCCTTTGACAGGGACTCCATTTATTTTTGTGTCTGCATGTCAGTTGGCATCAGTGAAAGTGCATTCCTATAAATCTTGTTGTCTTGTAAGACAACAGGTATGATTTTGAAAAGCATAACAGTACAGCCACCACACTTTATCCCATATGCATCCCAAATTATGCGTATGTTTCATAATTAGATCAATAGCACATTCTCATCATTTTAATTAGCCATAGTAATGAACAGAATCTATAGGACATGCAAATTTTCCAGGATATTGAGTGCTCAGTGGATGGGCTTTCATTGATTTAAAGCAGCATATGATATATTTCCGTCTGCTGAACTGGAAACCAAATTACTATGATGTAGATCAATTCTCACTAAGTAAAGTCCGGGGTGGTTCTATTTCAGGGCTTTTTAAAATCCAATATTAGAGAAGGTCATGCTATATTGTCCTAATGTTACTAGTGTTTGTATTCTATTAGAAAGGTTAGTGACAGATATCCTAGACCCAGAAAGGCAAAAAGAGAATGTGATTCTCACTTTCTACCTGTTTGGTTTTGCAATATTTTCCATTCTAAAATAATTTTTAAAGGTTTGAACGAAAAGCAAAGTGCAATATTTCAGCATTGTAAATGAGTCTGGAGTAGTAATGGTGGGTTGCTCCAGTAACTTGCATGAGAACCTTGTCTCATTCTTTACTGTCTTTATGGACAGGCAAGGCTGAACCGTGAAGTGCAGAATTTCTATTTTTGCTTTGTATGTGCAGGAATCTAAAAGCTAGTTTAAGTGAGGTTGAGGTCTATAGTCTGACTTTATAATCAGCGTGAAATTTTGGAATCACCCAATGATGTCCTGCCACAGGAACTGACCAGAGAATGAACTGACTGATAAACTCAAAAGAATTATTTTTTAATTCATTGCACCAGCATAAGGGTGAAAGCAAGAAATTTCACCTTTTTTGTCTAGTGGGAGTCAGACTTTGCTTACATCACTGTCATTGCCACCACCATGGCGCTCTGGCTGATGAAATGCAGCAGGTGGAGAAATGAGCAGCGAATCACAAGGAAAAACTTGAGTGACCTCCCTTAAACGCTGCGGCAGCGTAAAATGAGGAGGATTCCTGCAAGAGACTGAGTAGTAGGAGAAGGTGGCAAGGAAGGGGAAAAAAAGTCAGTGAAGTTCACGTTGGGTTCAAATGTAGTTTCATGAGCTTTTGAAGCAGACATTGTATTTGGGTCTCATTGTAAGTGACTTTACACACTGCACAGAATTTACTGTCTCCACATTGATAATTCCAGGACTCATTTAAATCATAGTTCATAAAAGCTGCTGAAGTGTTGCAAATCTCTCAAATCAACATGGTAAGTGCATTAATTTTGCAAATAACAGGGGGACAAGATGAACCTTTTAGCACATCAGAAATTGATTGGTTTTATTGGATTTACTGTTTGAAATAGTTTCATATTTTCTATGGGACTATGCTATTCCATAGCACGTTACAAGCATTATCCCGATCACAGAGACAATGTGGCCTAAATGCATAAATCCTGTTTATACTGGCTTGTTTTAGATTAATTTACTCCTCTCTCACTTGAATGTGAATGGTGACAGATTGAAGGGCTGGAAAATGCTTTCTGTTGTCAACACAAAGATTTTTGTGACCTTTTCAATGCATATTAAAGAACACAGCACTTCTCTCTCCTTCTAAAGCTAGAATTTAGAGCTTTTTCAGTATGTCCAGTACAGAATTCTGTGAACTTATGGTTACTCATTGAAACAAACAGGATTCCCCAAAGAAGTAGGGTCTATGCTAATGCATATCAGGTCTTTTGCCTTGCAAGATCCATTAGAGCTTGACAGTGTGAGTTCTTCAATTGTAATGGACTTTATTAATATATCTATTTCAGAAGCAGAGTAAGCTTCATTCTTGAGCCAGAAACTGTAATGGCTTGTACATATTTGGAGAAGAGCTTTTTTGTTTGTGAGGGATTGAGCTAATCTATGTGTAAACTAAACTGTGTTGACTACAAATTCAGCTATCCATTGCATATGTGTGAATGTTAAGGTGTGAATCTGACAGAAGTCTGTGTTGCAGCCAACAAAAATGGCTCATATAATTCTCTTCTATGGTCAAGATTGAGCCCATTTGTTCTGAAATATGTCATCTGTATAGCAGTCAAATATAATAAAAAAAAACAATAGGAAAAGTATTAGGTTCTGTGTCATACACAACCTAGGTAAGGTATAAAACATTTGTGGGTTTTTTTTTTAATACTGCTTATACTACTGCTTCTCTTTCTTTAGATGATTTCTGCCTAAGGACTTTAGACATATGACACAGGTGTATCAATTTATTTAGAAAAAAACCCCAAGTCATAGCTGAAAAATGCCAAATAGGTCGTCTTATCTGAATGACATAGATCTCTTCATATTTATCCCTCTAAATCTTGAATGGAACAGATGTTCTGAA
Source organism: Chloroceryle aenea (assembly GCA_013399075.1). Lineage (NCBI taxonomy): Eukaryota > Metazoa > Chordata > Aves > Coraciiformes > Cerylidae > Chloroceryle > Chloroceryle aenea. The sequence goes on from VWZY01012424.1 coordinate 295,016, forward strand.
AGTTTATAGTACCAGTAACTATTCAGTGGTCTGTCTTAAATAAATTCACCAAAATATTCTCTAGAGACTACCTGAATCATAGACATTATTTCCAGTAGTCACATTTACAATCAGAGAAGCTGAATATTAAACAAAAACGTGCTTAAAAATCTGGACTTTGAACTCTTTTATAATGATTTTATGCTCATGATTTATTTTCTATGTTAAGTGACTTACTTTTTTAAAGTGTTCAAACCTTACATATCTAAATCTCTTTGAAGGCATTGCTGATAAGAAGTTCCTGTTCCAGTGCAAGAAGTTATGCCTGTGAATAGCAATGCATTGATGCAGTAGTCTGGGTTTTACTCTAAGAACAAATACTTTCAGAGAGTTCAGACTCTTTCATAATTTCTTGCTACAACACACCTCTGCTAAATGGATGTTTCCCTGATTTTCAAGTTCTTTCAGAACTGCCATATTAGCATTAAAATAATATTAAGAGAAAAATATATGCATTAATTTTGCTCTATTTTAGAAATGGCGGGCACAATTCTTGGAATAACACAGTTTGCTTGTATAAATCAAGAGAAAGCTGTCTAGTCAAAGCACTGTAAATAAGATCTACACAAGATGTCCTTTGTTAGCACCTGTGCTCTTACCTTGTTAGTTGACCTCTGGTGAGCAGCTTCATTTTCTTCTGTAGCCACCGTTAACTGTCCGTAAAAATTAGGAAAGGACTGTCTTTTTCTCTGCATTGGTCTTGCATAACGAGACCCTGATCAGGGTAATGGCTCTTAGGTACTATCAAGACTCACGTGATAATAATTTTTAAGTGGCCAATTTCTAGGGACTCAAGTGGATCCAGTTTGTAATTTCGTGTGGTGCAATGGCTAAAATGTTCTAGTCTATTTTAGTATTAATATAAGAATATAAATAGAGCAATAACGATCCTTTCCTACTAAATTGAATGCTGAATCTGAAACATTTAAAACATACCTAAAATCACATCTTAAATGGGACTTTCATAATGATTCAGTATTTCATTTAACAAGACTGAAGCATTCAGGGACTTGGCTAGTAAACCTGTTACTTAGGAAAACACATTAAGACATTCCTAAAGATTAATTTAGACTTATTTAGATTTTCAGTGTCATTTCACACGGACATTATTAGAAACCTGTATATTTTGCATAAAAATGGAGCATAACAGTTACTTGCAAAAATGACTTTATGCAATATAATCTTTACAGACCACCGTCTGAAGATTTAAAAATGAAAGCTGATTTTTGTGGGAATTAAAAAAAAAAATTCTCCTCCTTTCTCTTTTAAATAATATCCCTGGTTTTAAACTTCAGGAGTTTTTAATTTTTGCTAAGAGTATCAAAAGCAAATACAAGCTATCTTGTATTTGCTGCAGTAGGTTGTTATGACAACTGGAAGTTTCTTTGTGTAGAGCTCTGGAAGATATGATCATTTTTGAATCAAAGCAGACAACATTTAACAGTCCTAGTACTAAAGATGTTTGTGAATTATTTTGTATATCTAAAATTATGCTTTTTGACACATTTATAATAATACGTTCAGCAGACTATCTACATTAAAAAGAAATAAGTCCCCATTTTGACTTTCATATAAAAAAAAATTGTAGATTCTTAATGGAAAAAAAAGTGTAAATCTGATTTTAAACAATATTGTCATTTATTTTAATTCCAAATAAGGTTTGTTCCAGAGCCTTTAGTCATCATTGAGTAGACTCAAAGATTTTTGATCAATAATCATACTATTCTCTGTGTTGTTCTTGTTGCAGTAATGGGTGAGTTTTTCCATTCTAATGGAAGGTATTTCTCTAAGTTATTTTAAGTTCTCAGTCAGCCTTTCAACTGTTCAGAAATATTGCTGAAGCACCAGAGCCAAGCCCACTCAAGATGGTACAAATTGCAATTAATTTCAAAGTTCTGTTTGCCCTACAGATGTGTGAAACCTTCAGCATATAGTCTAATCTCAAAATACCTGTATCTCAGCTCTTCCAGTGCCCATTCTTGTTCAGATATAATCTTCCCTTCTGCCTTTAATGAAAAATTTATTGCATCTTATCCACTACTCTTTGCACTTAAGCAGTTAATTTTGGAGTGTCTTCTGGGACATTTTTGTTTTACCATTACTTTTATCCCTTTAAATAATACAGATGTTCTTCCCTAGATTTCTTTTTAACAGATGGTTTCTTTTTCCTATTTTTTCAGTAGTGGTTGCCAAATGCTAATTTACTTTTAATACAGGGTTGTCTAGCCCAGCTTCTTCATCAAGACAGTGTTGGCTTAAAGTCTTCTCAACATCGTTTCATTTAGTTACTCTCCAGAAATTCTATTGCATTTCCAAATTAATGGGAATAATGTCCATTTCTAGGACGCCAAGTGTCAGACAGCAAAAATACCATTTCACAAACTATTACCTTCAACATGGTAGTTTCGGTTTGTTCTGTTCTGTTTTTTTGGTTTTGGTTTTTTTTTTTTTTTTTTTGTGTAGGAACAGCTNTTTTTTTTTTTAGAACAAATAGTTTCTAATGGGCAGGACATGCAGGCAGAATTGCCTGAATTCATTTTACCTCACTAGGCTGCATTTCAAAGTCTTGTAGTCCTAAGGAAAATTCCAGCAGACATTTGCTCTGAATCTGTAAGATCCATTTGCCTTTAGGACAAGTACCTATTTCAGTTCCTTTATTTTAATGAGTGACTGTTAATGAGAACAAGTGAAAAATTTGAAAATTAGATTTTTCTTCATGAGTTGTTGGTAGCTCTGTATCAGGTAATGACAAACAGAAAATAGGACCAGTGCTATCTCTATTAAATCATCTTGGATTCTTGACATATAATAGGGTTTATTGGCATGGAAATGATGTGAAAAGGTACTGTGCTATCTTACAGACCAGAGATATTTGAGAAACTAGTGCTTCTATGCAGGAATCCGCATGGTAGACAGAATCTGCATGAAAACTTGAATCTAAATCTAAAGATGTAAAGGAGCTAAATTCCTCTAAATTCTCATTAACCTACCTCTCCACCATGATGATGAAAACATTTATCTGTCTTAGTGCTGCAGAGTGACCAAACACAATGTAACACATTGCTGTGCCATCTTTCTTGCCAACAGTCACAAGTCTGAGTCATTTAATTTAATGCATACTAGACACCGCTGTGATAAGCCTGTAAAAAGTCTTGCATACATGCCTAAAAAGTGAGAACTTTCTTAGCCTATATCCTGCACCACCCTGAAAACAAAGTAACTGTCCTCTGAGAAATACTACAGAGAAATGAAGGTATGGACTGTGATCTTTTTCTGTAGGTTTTAAGTGATCTTTTATTTATCCACATTTCAGACAATGGACTGTTTTGAAGAAAGAAATACAAAATGATATGGAGACTGATCTACAGTATCGAACAGATTTGCGGGTGAGTTGAGCTGAGTTTGAGAGCATATACACTATAACATTTTATCCATGTTGGAACTTCTTAGCACTAAAAGCTTGTGATATCACATGCCTGAGAGATTGTTGTCCTTACCCAAGAGAGATGGAGTTTCCTAGCTAATGGAAGATAATAGCATCTATAAAGAGTTTTATTATCAGATTTGTGTTTAGTGACCAACCACCACTCTATACCTTGACTGTGAATGAGTCCTCAAAATGCTTTCTACCTGCTGCCAACTTCTTTTCTTGCTCAGCTTCTACTTTAGCCAGCTGCTCCATGAGCTCTTCACATGCTGTACTTTCTTTGTAGTTGTGCTGAAGGACGGGTAGAGCCGTAGGTCATCTGCAGTACACTATCATTTGATTCTCTGCCTCCAGTTGACTTTGCAGTTGCTTGGTGAAAAGCCAGCAAAACAGTTGATTCACATATGAAGAGTCTTAGTTTCTTCTACTGCTCCTTGAACATGAGTGTTTTTAGAAAAGTGTTGAATCCTTTGAGTCTGTTCTTAAACCTGTCCTTCTTTGAGGTAATTTGGCAGTGTCAGATGACTTTCCAAATTCGGTATACCATTTTCCTCATTTTATTCTCCCTTTTCTCTTTTCCTATTTTCCAGCCCCTATATCCTTTTATTGCTTTTATTTATCAAAAGAGGAGGAAAAGGTATAAGACAATTTAAGACAGCAGAGAGGAAAAGTGAGTGGAAAAATGGATTTAGTTCCTCATGCAAAATCAGACTTGAAATTCTGATTTATTTTAAAATTAATTATATTTTCTAAACCAATTTAATTTCCTTTCCTTTAAATCCATTCCTAGTTTGATCTGGATGCCACAGTCTGCAAGGTCTTGTTGTCTCCAAAGCCATGTAACATGCTTTTTTGATACTATTTTACTGGTGAATAAAGGCCACCCAAAGTCCATCTCAGTGATGCTCCCAAGAGTATTGGCGACATCTTTCAGTACAGTAGAATTTTTCTTATTATCTTTTTGACATCTGCAGGAATATGTAATTCTACTATTTAAATGTTAAAAATAGAGGAAGGTTTAAGACTTTGTCAAATGCATAAACCACAAAGGAATAAGATGTTGATCTTCACACACACTTCCCACTGTCCCCACCTCCTGCATACAGTGAGTTTATTCATGTTAGTAAATTCTGTGTTAGACTGATTTTTTCGAGAACACATTGCAAGAATTCACAGTTCTTTGTAGTGGGTGAAATCCCTGCAGGCCTCAACTTTCATAAAAACAACTGACCCATATTAGATTTCTGGGATTTCATTAGGACCATTCTTTTAGAGGATTAGGAAATCACAAAGGATAAGGCAGGAATGAGTCTTTTCATTTAAACTCCTTGATCTTGAGGGCACCATTTCCCTTTAGTGGCCTCACAGATGCAGCCCTCTTCCTCCTCCTCACCCTCCTAGTCTGTCTCAGAAATAGTTACCAACACCTGCTTCCTCTTGATGTTGATGTTGCATAATAATAGCTGTGGAAATGACCAAAGCTTGTTAGTGGTGTTACTACTCACTGATGTCTCCTTTAGTCTTGTGAGGATGGTACCATAAGTTTTCCTACTTAGTGCCTGTTTTTTATAATTAGCCTGTGTTCTCCTGAGCTTTTGAGAAGGTCTCTGGGGTGTCAGGCTAAACCTCTCTGTTATTGGCTTCTAATTTAATTAGAGTGTACAGAGCTGGCCCTAGGAAGATTAGTGTTGCTTGCAAAATTAAGTATATATTATTGTTCACCTTAACTGTAACACAGTAATTTTGTTATATCTGCTTTCATTATTTATCTCTCTCTATGCATAATCTGCCAAAGACTTTCTATTTCTACTATACAGTAAATAAGAATATGGTTGTTCCTGTTCCATGCTTCCCTGTATGTCCTGGAAAAGTTTGCTTAAAAAAAGCTTGCTTGCTTATAAATGAGTTGGCCTGGCAGTATGCTTTTCGATTTGTTGTCATGAATATTTTGAAAATACCTGGGAGACATAAATGGTAATTTCTTGACTTCTGTTGTCATGGGATGTTGAGGGATGGATAACTTGAGCATGAGGAAAGTATTTATGTTTTCTGTGAAAGTTAACTAAACAATTTGATTTTTATAGCATATTGTTTTTCCTACATTAAAAAAAAAATAATTATTTGGAATTAGTGATAGAAGTTTCCAGTATATTAGTATCAAACTCTAATGTCTCAGATGCAGCTACAGTATAGTTTTCTGAGTGCTGCAGACCTGCGTGCTTGCCATCAGAGTTACATGTCATGGGAATTGGTATTAAGTAGCTAGGACTAAAAAAGAAAAAATAAATTGTTTGCATGTGGATATAAGTGTGTTTGTACACCAAATGTAAAGTTAGTCCTGTGGGCTGCCTGTTCCTAACTCCTTTCTGCTACAACAGTTGCAATTTAAACATGAAGCAAAATATTGCTTTTTTTTACTTCAACACCCATAGCCCCACCTCATTTCATTATATTAAAAAGACATGTTCATCAGAGCTGTTTAAATACTGTTGCAGAAAACATGCTACAATATGTGCTATTTGTTTTGGCAAATGGCATGCATTTATGTTGTTTCTCATACAAACTGTTATTTCATCTATACTATAGTGGGTTTAACAATGATTGACTAATACTTTGTATAATTATACAAAGTCATCCATTACAAATATTTTCCTTCAGCATTAATACAAATCTGAGGTAGATTTAATGTGTACATATTATCTTGATTAATAATATTAATTCCACTATCTGACTTTTTCCTTTCTTGAAGATAGAAATGATTTTGTTAATTTCACACTTAATGGCCAGTAGCATGTTCAGAATACATATTCTAGTTCTGATGAGATCAAATAGAGACATTCCATGTTGTGTATTATGCAAATAAAAGATACATAACTCATTTTTCAAAAATCCTATCACAACAATCAAGTATAAATCATCCATTAGCTTTCTAGCACTGCAGCTTTGGGAAGCTTCATCCATATAATTTGCTGTCTCATACCTTAATGTATTAAGTATTCCCTTTTTTAAGACAGTAATGTCTGCCAAATGAAACAACAGAGCATGTTAACTCATGTTTAAAGCAGGCATTCAGCTGTCATCTTGCAGCAACACTAATTCAATGCTGGAGAGTTCTTTACTACCTGTTATACATTTTAAATGAACAAACATGCTGTTAAGAGAAAGCAATACTTACTTCAGAAGGATTCTGCAAGCTCTGTTCTGCTAGTCCCCAGACTGAAATGATGGAGCCAGATTTAGAAGTAGCTTATTAGGTGCACGCTGCTTCAACAGTTACTGCTTCTCTTTTTTTTTTTTTTTTTTTTTTACTGAAAGACAGGATCGTTTTCTTTTAATGAATCCAGCACAGAATGATATGCTACCCATGTTGCTATGAGAGCATAAACCTGCAAAGCAAAGTCAAGGAACTGCAGAACAACTTACCGAGGGTCATTTGCTATCAATTTGCCAGTGTTTTTCTGTGTAGTCACAAACTTCAACAGCATCGAGGAAAGTCAAAGTATGCCAAAAATGCAGGATATCGTTAGTTAGTGATGTACAATTGAGCCTGAAAGTGATTGAGTCAGTATTGTTTGAAAATTTAAGTAGAAAAATGAGTAGAGACAAAATCTTTCAACCGAAATACCCAGTGAAATCCCTTAAAGGGGGACAAGTTCTGATTTACAATCCAAGTGCTGTATCTGCTACTATCCTCTGCTCTGGTTGTTGGTTGTATGCTACTCCTTGAGATCAGTCCCTGAGAAAGGAGTGTAGGAACTACTCCAAATGGTTCACACAAATGTGAAAAACTAAGCATTTTGTTTTGCATTTGATATCACATTTTTTAGTGTACACAAGCACCAGCAATTATAAAGACATGTAATTATGGTTATAAAATCATCCATGTGTACCTATATGTTTAATATCTAAAACTATAAACACCTTTGGAGTTCTAGTGGTGTAACCATTCAAAGTATTTAAATGTTTATGTTAGAATTCTGCCTGTATAAAGCCCAGTACAAATATGTACAATCTGGTCCAGTATTCCACAATATTTCACTAGAGAGACTCATAGAATTTTTTTGGTTGAAAAAGATCTTTAAGATCATCGAGTCCAACTATTCACCTAATAATTCCAAGTTCACCACTAAACCATGTCCCTAAGCACCTCATTTACACATCTTTTAAATACCTCCAGGGATGGTGACCATTTCCCTGGGCAGCCTGTTCCAGTGTTTAAAAACCCTCTTGGGAGAAGAGACTGACCCCCGCCTCACTACAACCTCTTTCAGGTATTTGTAGAGAGTGAGAAGGTCTCCCCTGAGCCTCCTTTTCTTCAGGCTAAACAACCCCAGTTCCTTCAGCTGCTCCTCATAAGACTTGTTCTCTAGACCATAAAAGACTCCAGAAGAAACCATTCTATAGATTTAGCCCTGCATTTTGAAACATTCTACTTTTAAAATAACTGTCTTATGCCCAAAGATGCTTTTGGATAGGGAGAGTTCTCTCATGTTTTTATCTATTGGGATAGACACTCTACTGTGAGTAGTCAAGTTTTGTCTCATCCTGATTTATTTTTTCTGAAAGACTGGACCTTTCATCTCTAATGTAAAAATGGAGGTGAACTGTGTGTTATTACTCATGCTCTGCATCACTAGCTTGCCAGCCTGAGATGGGGAGATGGCCAATGGTTAGCCACACCTCCATTCCTTGACTTGAAAAAAAAAAAGTTATCAGGGGAAAGGGAAGTATAATTGGTTACATTAAGTTATTGTACTGCTGCTGTTGAGGTCCTACATGCATCCCAGACAGTGTGGGCATGTTCAGGAGCTTCCCCATACAGTTGCTTCTCATCAGCTCTGAGGAGATTTGGGTTTATTTCTCCCGCTAAGTTTTGAACACCGAACAGTGTGCAAGTCCTGGGTGTTCAAGAAGGCAGAACTTCCCAGCATCCTGGGGACAAACTCCTAGCAGCAGCACCATACTTCCACCAGACCTTGCCTCTTGAAAGGCAATGATTAATGCCTCTGGATTGACACTGAACTGAAAATTCATCAGAATCTTCTGAAAAAAAAACAATTGCTGGATTTCTATATCTGCAAGATATAGGCTTAAAGCTGAGTTTTCTAGCTCACAACTCCTGGTTACTTCAGTAATAGAATGGGTTCTGTAGCCAGAGGACCTTGTAACAGGATTCCTGCTTGCGTTGCCATTTGTTTTAACCACTGGTGGCATGTAGATATTCGGCTGCTATTTATTCTGGTTATTTTTCAGACCAGCAAGGCCACTGCATACCTCTGTGACTAGTTTTTCGTAAGATCTTTTGACAAGCAAATTCTTCCCCTCAGGTTCCATTATATCTCTAGGACCAGACTGTTGAGTTCAAGCCAAATGCAAACAGGCAGTCATTATATGCCAGGATCTCCAAGACATGTATGGGGAAGGGAAAGACAACATTGCATTCCTTCTGAGAAATGTATTTTTTTTCCAGGAAGTTTACATGAGAGGAGAGGACACATTACTTCATTTGTAGATTTTTGCTTTAGCTACTGCCACTACAGTTGGGAGGTTAGTTAGAAAGACAAACTATTGCTCAGCTGTTTGTGTATATCCCTTTTTCCTTTGGCTCTTCCAGCTGTAAAAAATGTTTTTCCAGGTGTTATTGGTCAATTCCAAAATGGCCCAATGAAATTCCAGTTCCAATTTCCAAAACAAAGTAAGGAGAGGCAGAGAACCTCCTCATTGAACTAAACTTTTGTCATGAACTACAAATAAACTCTCATTTTTTCTACCTACTCTCTATTCTCTTGGCTTGCTTTTCCTCTTGCACACTATGCAGTGCTATACCAAAGAAGTCTCCTTTCCCTTCTTGAGCAGAGCTTCCCTGTGAATCCATAATCCTATTGTGAATTCCCATACAGGAAACATGAAGCATTTCAGAATGAATGGCTGGCACAGCCATTGAGCTTAGGGCAAAGTACAGAATTTATGATCACTAGCCTGACTGAGAAAATAGTGATATGATTGATTCTAAGTATATCCTGCAGAACACTGCTATCTAACCACTCATTCTTTCTCCCCCCCCCCCCCCCCCTTTTTTTTTTTTTTTCACCTCCCTCTTCTCTCAGTAAAATAACTGCTAACAATAACCTCAGCAGCAGCAGGAAAAGAAAGTGCAGTCAACACTCAACTCTGAATTTCAGCAGCAATGTTACTGGAATCTTTAGTCTTGCCCTTTTATGGTATTTGAACTTAGTATTTTAAAATTCATTCAATGTGAGGGGAACAGGTCTGAGAAGGGTGAGGGAATGCATGCAATGAAGCAGTTTTTTCTAGAAGTTGGTGCTTCAAAATGTAAAAGCAGAAGACTAGGGCAAGACTGATATCATTGGTTATATAACTTACTTTGTTGGTAGTGAGAGAGTACAATTTCTATTACACCAAACAGAATAAGGATTAACTCCTCTGGTACACTGCAGCTCAATGGACTAACATAAAGTCATCCCTTAAAATTGAAGATCTGGGTAAAGCTATTTGCTGTATTTGACCTCAGTCCAGAAATAACTGCTGCTCTGAACCTTCATTTCTAAACAAAAAATAAAAATGCTTGTATTCCAGAGACCTGAGTTGTCCCTTGTCTGGGAGATTCTTCTGTATTTCTATGTCCTCTGGGATTGTTCAGCAGAGTAAATATGTCTCATCTGGCTGCAGCACTCATCACTCTGTCAAGTGTAATGAAATATGGGCAGAGAAGAGGGGAGATAACCTTGACAGAGGGGGTGTGCTGTAAATTCAGGCAATATATAGCAAGTTCTCTTTCACGTGTGCACTAACCTTTTCTCCCACCATGTTTATCATTCTCCACACATAGCCTGCTATCTGCACATCAGTCATGCTCAACTTTCAGCAGCCTGGCTATTGCACACCTACGCACAGATTCCCACAGTCTTCATTCATTTCACATTCGTATCAGATTCTAAACACCTCTAAGGAAACCGTAGCATACACAGAAAATGAATGTTGTTAATGATTGTGTTCATGAGGAGACGTCTCTTTTGCTGGGAGATGGTAATTCTGGCCACTTACAGATTAGATTTTGTATTCTAGTAAACCTTGTTTCTTTTATCTATATATGTAAAATAGCTTATGCAAATGTCATATGCAATGACATCTGAGGAACATAGAGCTTACTTTTGTCAAAGAAACACATAAGAATTTTGCAGTGTCAAGCTGAGTTCATTATTAAAAGTAGAGGATATAATACCACGTTGAAACTATTGACTCCAATATACCTTGGAGCAAAAACCACTTAACTTTAGGTGAGCACTGCTAAGAACACGACACGTTAGCAGGTGTACCTCTACTTTTCAAGCATATTTGGTTAACTCTGGGAATAAAGCTGAAACGCTTTTAGAATTTATAAACTATTTTTGTATTCCATTCTTTTTTATTCTTGCTTTGAGTCTTTATGGATTTTCAACAAGATAGTGTTCTTTATACCATCTGTAACCAGCATTTTTCCAATATGTTGCCAGCGATGCTTCTCCGGTTATTTCTCCTAAAATTGCTTCAAGAAGATGTAGGGAAGGCAAAATAGGAAAATCAGACTCCAGATGCCAAATTGATTTGCAGAAATGCATATGCCTGTTAAGCTCTATTTAGCCAGCTTTTTGCTAAGTATATTTGTTATGCATTGTTAAATTTGACTTTCAAGAGAGTCTCTTTTTCAGACCCTTTGAGGTACAAAAGGGACATTTACAGCCTTATATCATGCTAGTTAATGTGAGAAAATGGGTCTTTCAAACCATAAACATCTGTCTTGTTTCCAAAGAGAAAGAATGTATGCTACTTCTTAGAACTGCCTTTATGCTGTTTCTAACTGGTCCTCTCTGAACTTTAGCAAAATTAGGAATAGAAATGAAATAGAATAGTATAATGCATTACAGGTAGTAAGGATTACTTCTGATTTAGACATAATATTCCCACTTCCTGATATGCAGAAGTTGGTCGGCAACAAGTTCAAAATAATGTTTGTTTGCTTAAATGACTGAAGAAATATTGATTGCTTTATGTCTTTCAGCCCAAGATGTAATATGACTATTGCTTTAGACCCTTACTTTGAACAACCTGTTTTTCCCTTAGGAGGGAGTATTAAGGACAAACAGATATTTGTAGGGGCTGTAACTCACCAAGAGACCCATATAACCTTAACCTTGTCCAGAACCAAACATACCCATCAGCTCTGAAAATGGAAAATTCTGTTTAAGGGAAGGTGTCATTAACATACTGCTAATGGGGCATGACATCCCCTTCTGCCAGGTAGTATGACAGTTGCAAGGTGGTATTAATGTGGGCTATTTTCTTTTCTGAAATGTAGCATCTCTGTTTTGGGGACTGATGGACGTTTTCTGTCAACAAAGAACACCATATTTACACACCTGCTAAATGACAATAGTGCAGGATCAGAATTCTTAATTCGTATGGGGAAAAAAAATTTTTACCCATTTATACCATTTATCATGTAAGCCAGCCAAAATTCTTCATCTCTCAGTCTTATAAAATATACTATAGTTTAAATATCCTATAATGTATTTAAATTTCAGATCATGGAATCACATGATTCTTGAATTTTCATTTATAAAAAGAGGAAGATATGCTTTAGCAGGAATAAAATCTTGTATCTTCAAAGATACAGATGTGAGAACCCCCAGAATAAAGAGCCTATGTCTAATTTAAACTGTAATTAATTTCTATCATGCCTGACTCATAAAACTACAGTTTTCATTATCTGAAAATGATGGTTTGTTCACATTGCAACCTGCAGTTTAAAGGTCTTTCAGGATACCATGTAAACAATAAGACCCCTGAAAAAACATGATCCAGCTCCAAATAGACTTAATGTGCTGAAAAGAGCTGATCTAGACTAAATCAAATAACACTTGAACATATTGTTTCAATTGAGGAAAAAATAATAGTATCTCTTGCAGTAATGTTTAAACTCCAAAACGCAAACTGTAGATGATCCCCCGTAGGTGCAGACATAGCAGAGATAGTTTTAATAAGCTTTTAATAATTTTGTTGTAATGAGGAGTCTTAAAATTTCATCATCCAAATGGTAATGTTTGGATTAATTTTGAAATTTATATCTTCCCAAAACTTGAAGCAGCTTCAGAAATTTAGCCTGAACTTGTGATTGAACTGACAGATATCCCATTTGGGATTGTGACAGGAAAACACTGCCAGATAGCCCTTATCAGAAGGCTGCCACATAGTGTAGTGTTTCAGACTTCCACATGGATTTTAGCAAAGCTGTGCTTTACACAATACTCTATATTTCATGTCTTAACACCTGACGAATTATGTTGTTACTGTTCTCATTTTTGATGAATGTCCCTGAAGAAATATATTGTTTTAAGAGTCATTCTTCTGCTAGAATATCTTTTATTTCTGGCAGTTAATAAGACCGTCTCTTACTTCTGTGTTGTCAAGGGGATTATAATGAGGTAGGCTGCATTAAAAGATACAGAACAGAATTTCACAAGCAGTCTGGCAAAAGTATTCAGATACTGATGATGGGTTGTAGTGATAGTGGACCAACAAAACAGCCAGCTGTCATTATTGTATTTTCTGTATATTTTGATGTGGAGGATAATTTCTCTTATCTTCCCTCTTGTGAATCATAAGACTTGTATGTGAGTATTTGTGTTTATTTTGCTCAATAGAATTGTGAATCAAAGTGTCTCTGAGGCAAGAAAGTTTGTTTATGGGGGAAGTTGGATTTGAACTTTGATACAGTTGATTCAGGATTGTCAAGGACAATGACTTCTACCTGCATTCCTACTAGGAAAAAGAAAATGAATCTTCTATCATTGTTAGAAAGTTGGCTAAACTAATACTTTACATGGAATTTGAAGGGTAGGCACGTCTGGGAACCTTTACTCCTGCAGAGCATCTTGTGATTCTTGAGTTTGAAGAAGAGAGTAGGAAGGAAGCTGAAGAATAGGAGCATGTCTACGAAGTTCAGAGCAGCCATTTCAGGGCTCCCAAAACTGTCTAAGTGTGTTGAGATATAGTAGTCCTTGTAGCACATGGTATCTACATGGACTAGCACTGTAACAAATCTGAGAATGAACAGAAATGGCTGTCTGCTGTAAATCAACTATCTTCAAAATTGCAAAACTTGCCTTAAGTAATATAGTAGACTGCAGACTAAGAAATTGTAATCTAGGCAGGCAGGAGGAATTGCTTAGAGACACTAACATATGTGGAATACAATTTTGTATTAATGAAGAAGGAGAGAAGAAAGGGTGGATTCATGAAGCTAATGAATTAAGAGAATGGATAAATTCTCATCCAATCTAGCGTACTTACCATATAGAATTCCTGATGTGTTCAAGGCAACTTTGATGAGGTTGATTTGCTAATTTGAGTGCAAATTTAAGTATTTCAGGCAGTCATATGATATTAGAGGATGATAATTTTCAGAAATGCTCAATGCTACTGCCATTGAAAATTCAATCAAATCCCTGAAATTTAAATGTGGAAGTACCCAAGCATCCAGAAGTGGCGCTTTTTTGATACCCACTAACACACAGAACAAGATAACTGTTGTCTCTTGGTTACATTTGCTGCCCTAAGGCATCAACAGTCTTCTCAGGGGCAGTAGATCTCCTTGATTTAGCAATGCCTTTATGCTAGGCCTTCTCGGCCTTCAAGGAGGGGTTGTTTACCAGAGAGTCCTGGGCCACAATGATCATCCCAGATCTCTTCATCTCACTCCTTCGCTTGCCAGTGTTTTCTTTGGTAAGATCTACTGCCATCTTTTCCAGATCTGAACAATACTGTTGTTTTGATATGTGTTCAGAGAGGAGAAAAAAAGAGATAATTTACTGAATGTCTGAAATCTACAGATCTGAGTTACACTCCCTGTGTCTCTGTATGACAGAGAGTCAGCTTTAGTTGATCCATGGAGAGCTATTCAGATGTAGTCCCCACAATAAACTTTTGGGAAAATTATTTATCACGCATGAATGAAATTATATATCTCACATGAAACCTGTGCCACATCAAATCATGTTACTTTGGAGGAATATATATATATACCTCATATATTCCCCAGTCAAAGATAGCCAGATCCTATTTCCTAGTAACCAATCATGCTAATAACCTTAAAATATAGTGTAAGCGCTACATATGAAGTGCTTTATCAAGTCAACTGCTGCCAACAAGGAGATGAAATATTTACCCAAATGCTGCATAGTATTTTATTATGATTGGATATTGGTAATAATGTATTTACAGTTACCTGTTTAATGTAGGATAAGTGAGTAACCATCAAAGTCAGAGTACAGAAGAAATAGTGCATTTTTATGTAGGTCAAAAGGCCTCATTAGATTTTCACAGAAATGCACTAGTTATAAAAGCTAAAGTACTATTTATCAGATCAATGTACTATATTTAATAGATTAAATATATGAGTTCAGGAAAACAGGTTCCTGTTTTGTTCTGGTGAAGAATTGTGTAGAGTAGACCTACACTCAAACTGCAAATGGAGAAAATTCCTTTTTCCTTCAAAAGGCTTTCCCTTTAATTTCAATTTAAGAAGGAGGTTCCTTCTGTCTGCTGCTTAGCTAGAAATGCTTATGTAACACTGTGCTATAGAGCAGTTCCACAGACTTTCTGAGGTGCCTACAGCCAGTGATGGATGAAATGATTTGTGCAAAAGAAGAGGTATATTTTAGTTTGTCAAATAAAATGGCATGGATTCTCGTTAATTACTTGAATGTCATCCCTGTGCTCAGCAAGGTGCAAATATACATGTTGTTTCAAAGAAAGGGGAGCTATAACTGTGAAATGCTTACTTGAGTTAGCAACTGGCCATGCATCATGCCTTTTACCATTTATGCCCGTTCCTACACTCTGCTCAAGATGGGTTACCCAGTAGCTTCTCAGATGAAACATTTTGCTGACAGTTACAGTGCAAAGTAGCCTCCACTTCTATGCTTGTCACGGCTCTTTATGAGACAGTGTTCAGTTCCTCAGGGAGCAATTTTAAAGTCAGGCTTTTTCTCTCACATGTTAAACATGGCTTAATAACCACATTTTTGCTATTAATACCTCTCTTTTGAAATGCCTAACATGCAGCACAGAATAAAGGTGTGTTATATGTTAGTCTTAGCATAAAATAACTTCCATCCCTCATACATAATCAAAGAAATTTATTTTTTTTTCTTTTTTCTGGACCAATGTAGCTCAACCATTTTGAGTCCAAGTCCAACTTAAAGCATGAGCAAACCTACGTCTGGAATTGGCGCTGCAGCCTCTACTTTGTAAGTAGACTGACTGTGTCCATATACTAGCAAATTAACACTTCTCGCATTGGGGCTAGCTGGCATAAAATGACTTTGTTGATACAGTTGATACAAAATAGGAATTTGCACATTTCCTACTTGGAATGTTCCTTTGGCCATATTAATTCTCAGACTGTGCCCAGGAATTATTTAGGAAAGGGCTGGTTCTCTTGAGTGAAAGCTGTGCCAGGCCATAATGTCTCTATGATGTGTCTCATTGCCTAGGAATTTTTCTTGATATTCACTAACATAGGTCTGGTCTACCAGGACAGTTACATTTCTTGTAACTGTTTATCAAAAAGTCACTGGAGCTCTGTTCTGCCATATTTATATTTCTTCTCCAATTTTCAGGTAAACTCAGCTAAAATAACAGCCTTGGTATTACTGCTTTTTATTTCATAGAACTATGCTGTTACACCTATTTTCATTATGTCTGGGTCTTGAACAATGCAGCGAGTTCTTTGTCTATTCAGCAGTCACAATCAAATTGTGTTTTGGGGCTGGTTTCAATTCACCTAACTTGCATAAAGTCCTTTTGTGTACATGTGTCTTTTACCTAACCAGCATTTGTCAGATCTATGATGCTGGTTTCCCAGAAATGTCACTATTTTCATTTGTTCATGATTTCTATTCCTCTCTTCCCCATGTCTCCACCTGTATTTTTACACTCATCTGTTTTGCTCATTGCTTAGAACAAGTACAGTCTAAAATCAGCATTCCTTAGTGCATGGATTAGGAATTCTAACTTTAGATAACTAAGCTTGAATATTGTGTCACCACATATAAATATAATCCATGCCTAGGAATAGGCTAGTGCTAGGATTTTTAAGTTTGTCATTGCTGGTGATAAGAAAATCCCCCAAAACGTAGTCTGAATAATTACTTTTTAAAACCAGTTTGCCAAAATGTTTATCAGGCTGGTTTTTATGCAACTTTCAGGAATGCTTTCTTGAGTTCTTGACTGGGAAAATTTCATACACAATGTAGTTCAAGAGTTAAGGAACTCAAGAATATGTGCTGTGAGCTACACTATACTCTCTGATAATAACCTGGCAAATCCACACATATGAAGTGAATAGCCCTTAAGTAATACCTTTTATTGCATAGAAACTTATGAAGATCAGGGACCGAGTTTGGAGTTCTGTGTGTTCTTAGTCATTGCATTGGTCATTCAAGAATTCTGGACATCTCAAAAACATGACGTCAACTATGATAATTAAAATTGGTTTCAGATGGATATCTGCCTTCATTACAATGTTTTGGCATCAGTGAATGTTCTATTTCAATTTCTGTTTCTCATTTTTCTTGTTTCACTTTAATAGTATTGCTTTGAGGGTTCAAATGGAAAGAATCTTTTCTGGAGCAGTTTCTGCTTTTGAAAGGCCAAAGGGGAACTGTTGTAGCATCAAATAGCCTGGGTTAGAAGGTACCTCAGGAGATCATCTGGTCCAACCTTTCATGGTAAAGGGAGACTAGATGAGATTATCTAGCACCTTGTCTAATCACATCTTGAAAACCTTCAGTATCTCCATGCCTAGAGTAGTTTCACATAAGTAACCTGCAAATAGATGGATTTTTTTTATTTTAAGTAATGCTGTGGTTACTGCTCTGCACTTTCTTTATTCAGCCATTTGGGCTTATTTTTTCAGATTTTTTTTTAAGTGGAAATTGAACTTCTAGTAACCTGTTCTTCAGGCTAAATAACAGGGGAAGAGGCACTTCAGACAGTCTGCTGGCAATACTCATCCTAACGCAGCTGAGGATGTTGTTGGCCTTCCGTGTCACAGAAGCACATTACTGGCTCATGCTCAACTTCCTGTCTACCAGGAACCTCAGGTCTTTCTCAGAAAATATGTTTTCCAGAATGTTAGCCTGCACCAGAGTATAGCTTATTACTCCACAGATGAAGGAAACCCTTTGCATTTCCCTTTTTTGAACTTCATTCCTCCAGCCTTTCTCCCCAAATGGCAGCAGAACCATTAGGTATATGAAACAGCCCTCCCAGTTTTGTATCATCTATAGAATTGTTGAGGGAGCACTCAGTACAATCAGCCAGGTGTTGAACAATATTATCCATGGCAAGCATTCCTGATAGTCTTACCCCTTATTAAAGAAAGACAGGACAATGTACTTGTGCATGATAAAATAAGTAGAAAGGGTAACGGAAGGAAAAAGGAACAATGGAATTTTGCTTATTGTGCTTCTAAGACTACTCTTGCTTAGCTCAGATACATTGATATTTCCTGTTTTTCCTGCCTTTCTTAAAGATCAAAATCCTGCAAGGGCAATATCCACGTGAGTTTCAAGAAGTTGATGGAGAAGGGGAAACTGAAGTTTACATGCATCTAGTGTATTTACATGTGGAAGAGCAGTTTAACTTAATGTGGAAATTCCTAAATGTTTCAATCTCTTTTACTGCTAGTGACCAGTAAATCAGAGTGCAGATGAAAGCTGACAAGTTTCTGAAGTATCTCAATTTCTTTTTTTTTTTTTTTTTAAATTCTTATCCAGATCCTGATGTCATCAAAGTACAGAGTTTGATTCTGGACCACTTTTAGAGACTAGTTCTAATGAATTAATATAGTTAGTTCATGCATTATACTAAAATTGAATGAAAGGAATAGATACGGTGATAAGTCAAAGTTGAAGGTACTTGTTTGTGATTTGATAAAACAAATGAATGTCTTTCCAGCACAGCTTCTAAACTTTTAAGAAAGGTGGAAGGGAAATTGGGTTTCAATCGAGTCGTCTCCCTGCTTTGGCTTGATTTATGTCTAATCATTGCAAGTATCACCTGAAAATGAAATATAGCATAATGTCATAGAGACGTTATTGGAAAACAGAAAATAACATCACTTCCATTATTGCTGGCCTGAAACCACAGCTTACCTGTGTATAAAAACACTCCAGCTGATCAAACCTATGTCACCAAAGATAGGTCTCAAAATAATGTCTCTCTTTGTGGTTACTTGCTTAATTTTCAGTGTTGTTCTTGCAGAAAGTCTTTTCTGCTTCTTGGAATAAAATCTTATTAATGCCTTAATAGAAGCTCACAGTTGTTGAGATGCTTTAGGCAATGAAAGAAACACTGAAGGGATTTGAAGGAGGTAAAGGCATTTCCCATGTGGTTAAGTAAGAAGCCTTTCCACAGCGTAGAAGGCAGAATGGAGAAAGAGATAAGATAGGGTGAGATGGAAATAAAGGATGCAACTGTGTAAATTAAAGGTGCCTTGGTAGATACGGTGGCTTTAGATTGGATATGCATCTTCCATTGTTTACTGTGTGAGCTTGGGATAGCCAGTCAGTCTTTGGTACCTCAGTTATCCATTTCCAAGTGTGCAATTACCTCACAGGAACAAAACCATGCCAGATAGTGGAATGTCCAGGAACTACAGAGGAGTTTTAAGAACCCATGGGGAAGGAGGTGGAAGCATTATGTCACTGAGAGCAGAAAACCAGGAAGATGATGAGTAATGCTGAACCATGATATGAAATGGCCAATTTCAGAGCTGTCTGTTTTATAATTTCTTTTTTAAAGAGAGCAGACTGGAAAGAAACATTCTGGAGAATTTGAAGAAAACACAGTGTTTTTGAACAGTTGGCCACCTATTCAGCCTTGTACCTGGGCAGTATTGTATCTGACAATAATATATTCTGTAGAGTGAAAATGCATTCTCAGAACAGACTGCAGCAGACAAAACTTCACTACATAATTACTGAAGCACGTTCAGGCTTCATTCCCCAAAACACCTATGTCAATCAGATGGTTTCTTCCAGTGACTCCCAAAAATGCTGAGTATAATGAGTAGTTTAATCACCGTTTGGGGATGTAGACATAGTCACTAATGCATTATTATGCACTCATGTACTTTGTTGATTGTTATTCACAGTGGAAGACATAGGTTTTTGCTGAAGTCTACTACCTGGATCTCAAATTTTTCCTTCTGAAAATGTGGGATATTTTCATTGTTCATTCATATTAAACAAAGACAAAAAGCTTTGTCTGTCAGCTTTCTGTCTGTGTGATCATTACTAATTCTGTTTTACAGACAATAAAATCACTGGCTCATCTTTATAGATTGCCTTGTAATATGTTGCTCCAAAATACTTTTCAGCAATAAACATGATTATCAATGTCAGATCTCCAAACAAGCTGTTGTAAGACAGTTTGAGTATCCTATGATCCTGTTGTTTTCCTCTGAAACACAATGCAGGATAACAGTGCAGAATGAAAGACCTATATATGGCTTCTTGTATGATAATGAAATACTGGCTGTAGAGTAAAACTCCTTTGTTCTGTGGCTTTCAAAGTTAAAAAAGGAACCTGCCATGATTAAAATCACTGTCAAATACAGAACTTGTCTTTCTCACAGTATTTATTTAGCAGACATTCTCAATGTGTTTGGAAATATGATTATTCAGTGATAAGCAAGACTGGCTATATACTGAAAAACAGATGACTTGACACCTAGTGACAAACATGGATAATTCTTAGACCCACTAGGCTGCTTGTACAAATGCTGATAGGGAATCTGACATTGTGCTTATGTCTACACAACTACAGCAGGAGACAAGAGACTGAAGTGTAGCAAAGTTAACTTCTGAACTGGAATTCATTGGAATTAGGGCAGAATTTAAATATCTTACCTGCTTGTATTGTAGCTTGACTAGTCAACTGTAGAGAAAACAGATCCACATACATGTTATGTGTGCACATATGACAAGACTGCTAAGATAAGCAGTTACTGGATGTCTTCATTCTTAAAATGACTAGTGGAGGTAAAGTATAGGAGATAGCTATGGACATTAAGGGAAAATAAAATTTTCTGTCTCTTCTGTGCCTACACTTCATGGGATTTTCTTCTTTACTAGTACAGAAAGCATTTGAGAGTAGGGTTTTGTTTGCTATGGTCTTAATTTTAAACATCAGAGTAATCTAAACTGAAATGTGAAATGTTATGTTTGGATTGTATAAATTAAATGATAACAAGGGAAGAACTAATTTAACAGATTATTTAGACAGGGATTGTTTTTGCTAGTTCTTTATTTTGTCAAAAGCAGCCCAACGTGCTCTCCACTTTCCATCTAGCAATTGCTATGTTTTAATTTTACAAAATAAATGGATGAGTGGAAATCTGAGTTTTGACATAACCCCTAAGGTAGATCCCAACGTACATGTTGTACCTTACACAGAATAAGAGTGGATATGGCTGCTCAGGTTCAGTGTTGAAACCTATACATTTGTGATATTGTTGACTCGGAGATAAAAAGGAGGCTATGTTCTGTCTTAAGCATAAAAACTTGAGTCTGTACACACAAGGGTGGAGCTATATTCACTTTGCATGGATTGACACAGAATGACATTTCTAGTACCTCTGGCAGTCTAATGACTAATAGAAGCTAGAAGATTTGGGAAGGAGTTTTTCCATTAGAACCTATCTTGGTGCTGGAAAAAACACCCCTACAGAAATAACAATGTGCTGAAGATAAAGACTCTTTCTATGCTGGGCTTTGTGTCACTACTGTGAATGGCTTATATTTAATGTTCCCCTTAAAGACATTTCTTTAACTTAACTGGGCCTTAGTTGTACTGGACAAGGGTAGGTTTGTGACATTGGTCTTCAGTTCTTTGGTACAAAATCTTTTTTTCACCTTTTAGGGTTAAGTTTTGATCCCTCATTCTTACTAATGAAATTTCAAAAATACTGTCTTGGAATGTTTTATGCATTACTATATCTCAGGATACAGACAGCTACGAGCTCTAAATTTCATAGAAAAAGCCTTCCACAGATAAAGCCAGTGACTATAGCCTACACAAAAGCAAACTCTTCCCCTTCCCCCTCCTGCAAACCTCTTCCTTCAAAAACTAGAGGGACGAAAGGGGATATAAATTAAAAGCATCAATGTATATGCCTGAATTCCACTTTTGTTCTTCTGTTAGGTTCGGGAAGCCAACCTGTTTAAAGAGGAAAGAAAGCATTTCAAGGGGGAGGAAATTTTAATTCTAATAATGTTGATAGTCTAGGGTAGCTAACTAATACCTTATTGTGCCTGGGCTGAATGGTCAACTTAAAGTTAAGCAGAAGACTGGAAGCTATTTAAATGCAAATGTTTCATCCTGCAATAAGGAAAGAGAAGGGTAGGAGACATTTCCAGACCACAGGAGACTTGCAAAGAGGTATCTATTTACATCTCTGTACTGGGCGATGACATTAGTCTTCCATTTTCTGTGCATGGCTCAGAGATAAAAGCAGTGAGAGACAGCTATTAACTAAAGTGGAGAATCATCTCCTGGGAGCGGGTAGTGCAGAAGGGGAAGGGACAAGGCAGCCAGTAGCATCAAAGTAGCTAACCAATGGATCACTTAAGTTTTGTTGACATGCAAGACCTGACAGTTATCAACCATGAAGCAGGCGTTACCTAAGATTAAAAGTAACCAGCTGGCCTTGGCAGAGTTAAAGACTATAATATAGCTATGATTACACCACAGAACTAGGCAGTGCTCCCCTAGTTATCTGCTGTGTTGGAGCTTTCTTGTCTTCTTTTAATAACATATTATAAAGGCAACTGATTCATATTCATAAATTATGAAATGAGCTCATTAAACACCAGGTTTAGCTTTCCTAGACTGACTGAGAGGCTCAGGACTAAGTTTTATTTCAGCCCTTTAACTATCTGCTGCTAGTGAAGACTTGCCAGAAGAGTTACACCTGCCTTTGTTATACTGATCAGGCACTAGTTGTTCTGCAGCTTCCTGGTAGGTTGACATAACTGCCAATTCAGATCACTGAGGCCTCTTAGATTGGTTCAAGAGACTTAAAAAATGATACGTAAAAGAGTGTTATTTTATTTAACACAAGTGTTTTATTGAAATGTTTTGTTTCCAGACACATAAAAATGGAAAGGGAGGAATGGATTTATAGGCATGGTAAAAGAGGAACTGCTCTATCACTCCTTTTCCCTATTAACTCTCCTAGTAATTAGGTTTTAAGAGTTGAGGGAGCTTGAGGCAAATATTCTTGCCTCACATGTCCAGAGAAGTGCCCTAACAACTGTACTAAGAGAGTTTTAGAATTCAATTGCCTTTGACCTTTCCTGTTAATTCTGTTCTTCTTGGGTCCTTTGGACTGAAGGTGACTCCCAACTTTTCAGGTAAGCATTAACAGTATCGAAGCTTGGAGGTGAAGATACAGCTCTACAGTTTCATAGTATAGTGCTGAGGTTTTCTTTAAGAAAATAAAAATTAGTTTCTAGCCAAATGAGTTGGACTTTCACTACAGGAACAAAAGATTTTGGTTTCTGTTGCTGATTACAAAAGGACGTAAGCATTTTTTTAGAAGTGGAAAAAAGACCAAAAATAAGGATTACAGACATAACACAAATAACAACTCATTTTTATCTTAGAAAAAGCTGTGTCACATGCCCCACCTGAGCTGCAGAAGGAAGGGATGGCTGTTCTTACTTCCTCCAGGGATGCTGGCCCTCTGAATAGAACTGATGCAACTAATTTAGACTGAATTGGAACATTTCCAGGGTAACTGCATTGTTACTTGAGTATGCTGGTTTCCATGAACGAATACATTAAATGCCTCAGACTGAATATAGTGCCATCCCTAGTGCTATCAACTCCATTAAAAGTGCATGTTTGACATGAAGAGTCTCATTTGTTCATTTAGGCAACAAGGGAGTCGTAACAGTGAATGGGATGCTGGAAGGAGAAGGATGCCTCTTCTTTATCCCATCCTCAGTAAAGATGTAAGAGGTTTTGCCAGAATGGAAGATGGAGATTCAGTTTGTGGGTCAGGCTGCAAGAAGCAGCTGTCTTGCAGGTAATCAGGATGAGCTAGCTATTCCAGACAGGGATCTGTGGACGTGCAGCCAATTTAGGTGGGTGAGGAGAAGAGCTGCCAGCCTTGCAGATTGGATGGAGAGTCTGCATGTCATTGCAGCTGGAGTGCTCCATGCTAGCTACACCACTGTTGCTTTCCCTTGGCTCAGAACTGGGAGGAGGCAGCTGGTGCTGTAGCTCAACTGGGTCTATGGAAGTTTCTGCAAATATGAATTTATATACAGCCAATCATAAAACCTGTATGTGCAATGCATTATTTGCTGTCTAGAAAAGTAAGTGAGCCATTGCTCTGAATTCTTATGTTTCCAATGCAGCATTTCACCAGCTATTAAAACAAAATCTGGTATATGAGTGTTGTTCTAATTTAAAGGTTTCTGGTATTCATTGTTACCCAGTAGAGGGGGTCATTAAAACCTTGACACTCTAGTGTTTAATTAACTTATGTTTCTTTATTCATTTAAGGTCTTCCATTTCAATGCTAGCAGAAAGTGACAGGTTTGCCTTTACACAATATCATTAGAGAATAAATTGCACTATGTACTTTCCTCAGTTTCTGGCATCTTTGAGCTGAATTAATTTGACTGTAATTGAAGTGCTGTGGCAGAGGGCATTATGAAAAACAGAAGTAGTTACATATAGGCATTTATTTTGAAGAAACATTCTCATTATTTATATTTTAACACAGGAAAATTGTTGTGGCCTAATATATCTTTTAATCTGTAGCCTAAACAATATCTGTTTAAAAAACACAATTCTTTGGCTGGAAATCACTGTCTCTTCTGAAAGTTAATCAAGATTTCAACTGTTTGCAATGGGAAGAAAAGATTACAGGTTGGATAAATGTTGAATGCTATGTATTAGAGTCAATCTTGGTAAAGAAAACAATCCTGAGAACAAACTCAAATTAAAACATAATTCTTGTAAACTTGCAAATTATTGATAGTGCCTCTAATCCCTTGAATGGTGATTTTAAATTCAGGAACGGTGCCTTTTGTGTCAAAATGCGTGTTTTTCAGTGCCTGAAAATACTGCAGAAATTTAGCCAAAATACAAGTGATTGAAGTTTGCACAGTTTCAAGAGGGACTTCAGATTTACTGGTTGATATGTCCAAATATTCCATCATGATTGAACTCAGGCTCAGGCTGCAGAAATAATGTGAACTTGATTGGTAATAGCTGCTCTGGAACAGGATAAGCATGGACATTAAAGCACAAAGCAGGGAAACCATCTGTCTTTTTGTGACATTTTGTGATATCTGTGCCCACATCTCATGAAAAGGGGAGGAGGAAGAATACCTGATGCAAAATCAGAGAGAACAAAGGTTTCACTGTAAAATGGAAAGGTGGGGCCAAGGAAGGAGTCTGATGAAAGTGGGATGATGAAGAAAGTAAAAGAAACAGGAATTAATTGAAGTGGGATAGAAATTAACTGAAAATTAAGAAGCAGATAGAGGATAATTTAGTATGGACAAAGAATTAAGGACATGGGCATAGCTAAGGATAGCTAATGTAGTGTGTTTTACATATGGAGCTAGTGAGGATGGTATAAATGCTTGCAAAAGAGGGCTGATGCAGGGAAGAGAAACTTCAAGAATGAATATAAGTCAAAATAGGAGATAAAGGCAGATTAAAGTAAAATGTGCCTTCTTATTTTATCATGTTCCATCTGAGATATCAGAATTCAATGTATGCTTAGAATTAGCCATCTAGGTTTATCTTTCATTGGTTCCAGCCACATCTGCAAACATTCAAATACACCTGTAAATCTAACCCTATGGCACCCAACTGGATACTTAGAAAATGAGGTATGGAGTGTGTCAGAGGCCTTATGAAACAACTGCATTATAGCACAGATTTTAATGATATGATCACATATATTTATACCAGGGAACATAGTTTTGCCCCTACAAGCAATTTCTGATACTTTCTGTTGGACTTTGTAGTTTTGGTGTTCATGTAGGCATGTACAAATATGTTTATTTCTTGAATCAGAACTTTTTAACAACCAGTATGGTTAAATTAATCTGCCTTGTAATATAGCTGCAATATGAGTATAAATTATTATAATGGTTATCGCTCATGAGCTGTGCTTGAATTAACCTCATCTTTTTCCATGGCTACCTTATGATTTCCTACATAAACACCACTGTGCTTCCTTCTAAATATGTATGAATGGACTACAGAATCATAGAATCATTATGGTTGGAAGAGACCTTCAAGATTATCAAGTCCAACCCATCACTGTCAGTTCACCAATAAACTATGTCTCTTAAGTGCCACATCTACAAGTTTTTTAAATACCTCCAGGGATGTGACTCCACCACTTGAGTGGGTAGCCTGTTCCAATGTTCTATAACCCATTTTGTGAAGAAAATTATCCCAATAGCCAATCTAAACTTCCCCTGGCACAGTTTGAGGCCATTTCCTCTTGTCCTATCACTTGGTGCATGGGAGAACAGACCAACCCCCACCTCACTAGAACTTTCTCTTGAGTAGTTGTAGAGAGCAATAAAATTGCCCCTGAGCCTCCTTTTCTCCAGGGTAAACAACCCTAGTTCCTTCAGATGTTCCTCATAAGACTTATTTCCTAGACCCCCACCCTAGCTATATCACCCTTCTTTGGACATGCTACAGCATGAGAAGCCAGTTCTTCCAGGAGAATGTTGTGGGAAACAGTGTCAAAAGCTTTACTAAAGTCTAGATAAACAACATCCACAGCCTTTCCTTCACCCACTAGGCAGGTCACCTCATCATAGAAGATCAGGTTACTCAAGGAGGACCTGCCTTTCATAAACTCATGCTGACTGGGCTATCAGCTAGTTTTCCTGTATGTGCCTTGTGATGGCACTCAAGATGATCTGCTACAAAACCTTCCCTGGCACCAAGGTTTAACTGACAGACCTGTAATTCCCCAGATCCTTCTTCTGGCCCTTCTTGTAGATGTGTGGTTTTTTTTTGCTAACCTCCAGTCTAGTGGAACCTCTCTAGTTAGCCAGGACTGCNCATCACTGTCAGTTCACCAATAAACTATGTCTCTTAAGTGCCACATCTACAAGTTTTTTAAATACCTCCAGGGATGTGACTCCACCACTTGAGTGGGTAGCCTGTTCCAATGTTCTATAACCCATTTTGTGAAGAAAATTATCCCAATAGCCAATCTAAACTTCCCCTGGCACAGTTTGAGGCCATTTCCTCTTGTCCTATCACTTGGTGCATGGGAGAACAGACCAACCCCCACCTCACTAGAACTTTCTCTTGAGTAGTTGTAGAGAGCAATAAAATTGCCCCTGAGCCTCCTTTTCTCCAGGGTAAACAACCCTAGTTCCTTCAGATGTTCCTCATAAGACTTATTTCCTAGCCCCCCCCCCCTAGCTATATCACCCTTCTTTGGACATGCTACAGCATGAGAAGCCAGTTCTTCCAGGAGAATGTTGTGGGAAACAGTGTCAAAAGCTTTACTAAAGTCTAGATAAACAACATCCACAGCCTTTCCTTCACCCACTAGGCAGGTCACCTCATCATAGAAGATCAGGTTACTCAAGGAGGACCTGCCTTTCATAAACTCATGCTGACTGGGCTATCAGCTAGTTTTCCTGTATGTGCCTTGTGATGGCACTCAAGATGATCTGCTACAAAACCTTCCCTGGCACCAAGGTTTAACTGACAGACCTGTAATTCCCCAGATCCTTCTTCTGGCCCTTCTTGTAGATGTGTGGTTTTTTTTTGCTAACCTCCAGTCTAGTGGAACCTCTCTAGTTAGCCAGGACTGCTGATAAATGATACATATATATCCACAATACATAGTCAAAGATGTAAATTCTGAGCCTTGTGTTGCAAGCTGCCTTTGGCGAAGCCTGCCCAATATTCACAAAAGGGACCGGGCTCTTCCTTTAAATACAGAGCTGTCTCGGGGAATGATTGAGAGTTGCAGAATGAGAGAGCTCACCTCCCTATCAAGGAGGGCCTAACTTTCCCTCTGTCTGAACAAAGGTGAGGCATAACCTTACAACCTGTCACAGGCATGGAGGAGGAGATAAGAGACTTCCTCTAATCAAGCCTTGATGCTAGTGCTTCTATTTCTGAAATAGGCTTATTCCAGTTCTTGAGCTTAAATCAAAACAAATCTGGGGTCCTGTGAGGCTAAACGGATTATATTGTCACAACCTCCTGTTCTAGCAGCATAACTTCTTGAATAGTTTTTCATTATTTGATCTAAGATAAAGACATCAGATTATTACTGCTGAGTATCAGTTCTCTGTGTCTGTAGCTTCAATCTTTAACATTTCCGAAGGACACTTGAACCACTTGGTTTGCAGTAGCATTTGGGTTTTTTTAAATCTAAAGTCTTACAGATAAGGTTTTTATTTTTTCCCTGAGAACAGTACAACATCATAGTTCCAGAAGCTAATAATCACTGAAGGTTTTAACCACTTTTATCCTTTGGAACATTAGTTGTTTCCTTCTCAAATTTCACATTGACACTTCTGGGTCACATTAAACTGATTTTTTTAACTTGCAGCTCTTTTCCAGGCTTTTTTTTTATCATTTTGAAACTCCTATAAGTAAAGGAAATCCTGATTCTTTGCCCAATATTTTCTCCAGCATTATTATTTGGATTTGTAAAATCACAGTAAGCAAATTAAATATTACAGTTAGTGAAGTGGAAAAAAATGGCTTGGTTTATGTCAGTGCAATGCCTTCCCTATGCTGCCTTCAGGAACAATTCACATGGCATTCATAAAACTATACTATGGTCCAAATTATCTACATTATTTTTTGCTAGCTGTTGGCCAACTTCAATTGATTACATTCACTTGTTTGTGTCTGAGCTTTGTTTTCCTTGTCTGGGCTCTGCTGATCAATATACCCTATGCTGAATGAGTTCAAAATGGTTCAGATCTTCTCAATGTGTTTTTGGCAAAGTATTAGATTATATTAACAAAAAAAAATAGAAAGAGAGAAAGCAGTTTTTATTTCAGTCTCTTCCTTTACATTTTGGGTTGTATAATCAATTCTAGTCTGTGATTTGGATTTTGATTTAGCAGAGTTTATCAGCAAGTATCCTGGTTCTTTGTTGTGGTGTTCAATTCCAGTTGTCAGAAAATCAGCCATGATCCCCATTTCCTCCTTTTCTGTGTAGTCACTAGAGTAAATTGGTTTAGAAATACTTCTATATCCCAAATGAAATTTTTCCCTTACATATTTTTTCTCAGAAATGATTATGCATGATGGAAATAGTACTTGTGATTTTCATTTTGCCTTTTCTACACTAACGCAGGAGCAGTGATTTCCACCAGCAAGATACAACACTTATTTTTGTATCAAAACTAGCTGACATGGGATGTAACCTATATTCTGGTGTCACTAGGGAGGCATACATAACTTTGTTTCCAACTCTTCCCAGATCAAGTTTGTCATTTTTAAAGGTGTTAAGTGCATAAACCATGTCTTAAACATCAATCTATTTTTGACATATAGAACTGTGATGCTCTTGCATCCTGACTAGGGCATTTTCTACCTCTGTCTGACTATTTCCCCGCAACCCTTACTTGTAGTTTTTTGAAAAATCTGCTCTGGTGAGTGATAGGAATAATTTGGGATCTCCAAATTACCTTTACAATCTTTTGTCCTGTCATATATGTCTCATCAGCAGCTATACTGTTAAAGATGGCTGTGAATATAGAGAAACATTCTATGTCTATCCTTAAAAAGTACTTTGTCTCTTGGTACATTCGTGAAGCTGGTAAATATATCGTTACACTTGCTGTTGATGTCAGGAAACTGCAACAGAAATTAATTTATACATTCTCTAGTTGTGTAAGACTTTGTTGAGGAGATGGGAGTTGAGTACTGTTTTCCACAGTCCTGTGTATTAGCTACAAGGAAGAGAGATCACAAAAACAGAAGTGGGAAAGGTGCTTGTGTTTCACATTAAGCTTCAGCTGAAGCTGTAGATGATGGAGAATGCTATAAACTAAAAGGCTCTGTCTTTATTCAAACAGTATTCATTGCACATATGTGACTCAGATTCTTACTTACTGTTAAAAAAGACACTTTAAATACAAATTAAGATGCTCCTTCTACTCTTCCTTCCTCCCTCCCTCGCTCCCTCCCTCAAAAAAAATTTCTAATCCTTTAGTGTTCCTTGAAGTATTCAGTTGGTAGTATGTTGCTATGAGTCTAAATGTCTCCAAAATTGCACACCTTTCTCACACAGGAAGGGTGAGTACAAACTGACTCAAAATGCTTGCCATTTGGGCTTTATTTTTAAAACTGATATGATATCTACCAGAATTATGGTACAAATGTTCACACACAAATCTGTCTCAGATTAGTAGTGTCTTTAACCTTTCAAAATCTATATGCTGTCATTACAAAATCTTTTGAAGGAAAAAAGCTCATTACTCCCCAAAATGACTAAGCTGTATTTGTCTTGTGTTAATATTCATGACGCTTTCCAGAACAAACATGAAAATTATTTTCTTTATGGTATTTAAAGGAGTATGATTATTTCAGGAGTGATTCACAAACATATGAAGTTTTTTTCTTTTGACAAGCAAAGCTAATATGCCTCTGTCAGAATTTTAATCTTCTTGTGCACACTGTTTTTTATAATAAATGATGCTGTATATTGTGCACATTTTACAAAATGACAGAATCACTGAATAGGAAAATTAGTTCCGGAGCCTAGTGCAAAAATCACATTCAAATGTTTATATCAATGGGATAGTTAAGGACTTTCCTCAGATTAGTGCTCCAAGGAAATATGTGAGGAACTCCAACTTGGTTTTGGATGTGGAAGAATAAAAGGTGTCTCCATTGGTCTCTTCCTTGAAGCTGCCTGTGGACATTTTTTGTTAGACGTGTTAGCCTTCTGTGTGGAAATCAAGTCAGCAAAACTAACCTGGCAATCAGTTACCAGAGCAAGTGCCTTGCTGGTGAGAAAGGATGGCTTGTGTCTCTCAGAGAGATGAAGCAAGCCTGTCCCTGCCATTGGGATGGAGCTGATACTCAGTGCCACAAAGTGCAGGGAGCAGCGATTCAGAAGGAGAACATGGTGCTTTTGTGTGATGGTGTCTGTGTACAGCCTTTTCCTCAGGTACTGCCCCTTGAGAGGGGCAGTCAGTCCCCTTGTTTCACCTTTGATCACTGATTTACACTACTCTGGTAGCACTTGCCCAGAAGACCAAATGCTGTCAGAGTAGCTCTTGTGGCCACTAGGCATTGGCTGGAATCATGCTGTGTGCCAGAGTAGTTTCACCACAGTCAGAAGCGTGGGGTGCTGGGACTTGCAGCCTGTGGTTCTGTGAGGCTAGTTCTGTCACCTTCTCTCTCTGCTATTGGGGAGGTGCTGCCTTTGGATGCTAAGGAGCTAGGCACCCTCTGTGACTCACTTGCTGGCCATTGCTGTCATTTTCTTCTGGTTAGACAAATAAGAACTTTGATTAGGGACAGGAAAGTCTAACCCCTCACACCAAATTGAATTCTAGTCACGGTGACACCTAAAAAGCCTCTGGTTTAGAGTATGCCAGGAGATAAATCTGGGATATTTTGGACTGAGGAAATACAGAGCATTGCAAAAAAAGCAGCATGTTCAGAACACTTTGGCAACATCCTTTTCTTCTTATAACAATCAGGGTAAATTTTCACGTGATTGGAGCTGTAGCAGAATGCCATGAGCAAGGGACCTGCACAAACAGCTTGGATTCATGTTCCATTATCCTGAGTACCACACATGAGAGAGATGTTAAGCATTCATTGGAGGGGGGCCTTTAAAATCTCAGTGGGAATTTTGTCTGAATGAGAGCTGGGGAAAGCTTCAATAGTGGGCCAGGATACAAGAATGTAAATAACTTACCAGACTAAGAAGGAAGCCTGTGCCTGTCAGACACTAAAATAACAGTTGCTTAGAGCCAACTGAGCCTCTATTTATGATATAAAGATTAATAATCTGAGTGTCAACCAAAGGTGAAGTGATTCAGAAATCTACTGTTCAATTTTTAGAAATATGGAACAGACTGGTTTTTGTAGCAGCAGATGTAAGAGGGGAGGAGGAAGGGGCAGGACTGTGAAGGAAGCTGCAAGATGTTTTTTAGACTGTATGAAAAGCATTTGGCAATGAACCAAAGACACTTAAATTCTTTTTCCCCATGAAGATAATCAGGGATTTATACAGTCAAAAGCCATGAAAGGACAGTTCATATTGCATGAAGTAAAAAGCAGTCATGTGAACATGCTAAGTAAGCATCCTTTGCAGCCCATCTGTAAGGGGATATGGACATTGGCTCTGCAGATTCTCAGCAATACTGGCAGGTACTGTTTGAGGTGAAGGGAAGGAGTGAGGCAGCGTGCAGATGAAGTGACTGGTCAGCTGAAGGTTTTGTCACTGTAGTCCATATTTAGGACTGTTGTAGGCAGTATGGATGGATGTGCCATCACCAACAGGGATGTATAATATTCAGAGAGGCAATGTTGTGCTTGAAAATCCTGCTGCATGTTTGCAGTTGCTCAAATTATAAGCAACCTAAATGTGGTTATGACCAGTCGGGGCTCCTTTTCTTCATGAGCCTTCCTTTAACCCCTTTCCCTTTCACTAGTAGAGAGACAATTCCTTATCACAAGGGACAGCTTATTGAGGGAACTGTCCTAACTAGGCAGGGGTAATGGCCTTGCTGGATGCCTGAGTGGTGTCAAAACTATTTTATCGTGTTGAGTTTGGAAACACAAGCTCTAGCATCAGCTTGAGAGATGTGTTCCTTTCTAGACCAAATGCAGAGAAACATTTATGGCTGTGTTTTAAAGAATTTTAAACTTTTCAGGACATGTTTTCAGTCACAGTCTTCAGGTTTTTGTACTCATGTTCACATGTACACCCTTGTTTTCCAAGGTAAAGAATCCTTTCAACAGACATTCAAAGTCTGTCACTTTGAGTCTTATTGTGAAAGAAATTGATAAAATATTCAGATAGTGTTGGCTTATTATGGCTAATGGTAGTTTGGTACTGGCATTAGTAAATGGTGTTATTTCCAACCCCAATGCAGAAATTCTACCTTAACATGAAATCTGAGTACAAGCCAGATTCAGAAGGCTCAGTCTACAAGACTGTAGATGAAGCTGACTAATTCTTTTCCCATAGTCTGTCTTTGTGATGATGCTTACTAAATTTAGAGAGACCTTATTTTTAATTCCTAAACTGTTGTTAATGTTTTGTATGAGAACTTTTCCACAACAGAATTTGAGAAATTCAGGGTTTTGACAACTTCTAGCACTTTATGGAAATACACCACTGCATGTCATCTTTGTTTCTCAAAATCAGAGAGGACTTTCTTGCTAATTTCAAAGAGCACCAGGGATCTGATCAAACATTCAGTTATCTTCTTCTCGGTGCTGAAAATTATGGGGTGGAGACACCACATGCAGTAAGCTGGTTTCAGTAGTCAGCACAAATTGCATTTGGAGTTTTTGAAAAGGTGACAGATGCAAAGAGATCAGCATGTAAAAGGTTCTTCTTCAATAACTTTAGGTTCCCTTAACATGACAAAATCTGTATGCAGCTGTCAAAGCTGACTGGTCACAAATTCCCTACCTATTAATTCAGACAGCTTTTCCCATCTTTCCTCTTTCTGCCAGATATTTCAGATGTGGATAAAAGGGGAGGGAAGATGAGCTGTGAAGGTCATCCTATGTAGACTATTCCCAGACAAGGTTCCAGGCTCCATTCCAGTAAAGCCAGAGGTCCAAAACGGCATAGGTCCAGATTTCCAGTTCTCTGCAGAGTTGTAGACAGATGTAGTACACTCAGCACCCCCTGGCTTCCAGCTGCAACATTCATGGCTTAATTTCTCAAAAGATTTTTAATTTATTAATTTATTTATTTTCTTTAAATAATAACTATATGCTTAAGCCATTGTTTGTTTTACAAAGAGATCTAAAAATGTGTTAGCCAACCAGTTGATCAGAAAATGACCCAAACAGCCAAACAGTTTCTCTAAATTGCAGGAAAAAAAGTGGCAAACTGCCTTTGTTATGCAGGGAAAGTGAGTTTTTCTTTTCCAGTTGATTGACTGGTTGATTGATTTCCATTTTGAGCATCATACAGTTGTGATTTCTTGGGGGCTTTTTCCCACTCTGGTCATTTTATTGCTTTTTTATAGAAACAAATATAATATTTATTTATAATATGTCATGTATGTTCTTGCCACTCTTGATCACTGTATTCCTATGCTGCTCTGAAGCAGTAAATTACAACCATTACAAAGAAACCAATCTGGAAGAATTTCTGAGCTTCTCTCTTTTTTTTTTTTTTTTTAATAAATGAGAAATTTAAGTGAATGAGTGCTATACATAGTCTCTGGTCATAAGGGGCATTCAATAGGACAGGGAGTGCATAAATTCTACTTACAGTATCATTGTTCAGAATCAGTTAATGTGCAGATTAGAGATTTTTAAATGGAAAGCTCTACCAAGAGTGCTGCTCTGTAATTCTGACAATAAAAGCACTAATTGGTCCTGAGGAAATTCTAACTTATTTATGAGTAGAAGGAGCATGGAAAAAGGGTACATAGAAGGGAGAACACAGATTTTGTTTATTTCCTCAGCCTGTATTTTAGTTATTTACTAATAATAAATAATTTAGACACAGGCAAAAATATTGAGGGCAGAGAGCATATTCCTCCCTTAGTTTATTCTTTTTCTTAATTTTGCTGAAAGGGTTGGGGCAGGAGGGGAGAGGTGTGGGGGTTTTTTTTGTTTGGGTTGGGTTTTTTTGTGTGTGGGTTTTTTTGTTTGTGGTTTGTTTGGTTTTTTTGGTTGTTGTTGTTTTGGTTTCTTTTTTCTTTTTTTCTTTTTTTTTGTAAAGAAGTAATCAGGTTTCTGGATTATAGCTATTCAAGAAGCTTCCTATATTACTTCTGTAGACACTGCAGACAGAATCACTGGAGTTGGAAGGGGTCTCTAGAGATCATGAGTCCAACCACCCCACCATAGTATGTTAGCCTGTATCACATTACACAGGAATGAATCCAGGAGGGTTTTAATATCTCCAGAGATGAAGATTCCACAACCTGCCTGGGCAGCCTGTGCCAGGGCTTCATCACCCTCACAATAAAGCTTTATGCCTGTTGTTACTGACAAGAATGGTCTCAGCATCCACTGCTTCCTCACATACCTGAGATGGATACACCACTGCTGTGAGTAGCATTCACAGCCAGGAATGATTCCTGACCACTGCACCTGCAGTAGGGAGAGAATAACAGGATTCCCCCATTCACCATGTCCAGTCTTTTGTAATGTCTGATTTAGGGTTCAATACTGATGTTCTTCTACCTGTTCTCCTATCTTCAGCATCCCTCTGTTCTCACTGAACAACCTGCTGTAGTGTTTTTCAGGGGGAAAAAATACTAAGTTTGGGCAGAAGGCTTTGCATGTTGCTTCCACAGCTAGCTCAGATTTGTGCTAAGGTAGCAGTATCAAAGCCTGCTGTCCCACATAATACACATGGATCTTGCTGGGCTGTTGCCTCCTTGCTCTCCTTTGGAAATGGCTTTCAGGTCTAAGGATCTAGTGACCAGTGGAAAAAGCAGGTTGGCTGTCTGGCTGGGTTTTTTTTTCCCTTTCTCTGTGGATGGCAGAACACACTGTTGCATCTGTTCAGTTCGAGCCTTCCTTTAACTTTTCCTTCTTGCGACCATAAGAACCAAAAGTGTGATTTGCTTTTCTTTAATGGAAGTCAAGATATTTAAATTTTCAAGAAGAAAAGACTAAAGCTCTAGGAAAACAGGGACACAGATCAATGAAGGAAGCTTGGCAGATGCCGTGTTTAATGATATGCTAACCCTAAAATAAATAAATAAGAGATAATTAAGATCTCAGTGCAGGAATAGTTTTGGTATAGTTGGAGCATATTATTGGCCTACTTTTTACCCATGAAGAGAGTAAGAACACTTGCATGGGACACAGTTGAGATCTTTTTTTTTTTTTTTT
>VWZY01012424.1:334664-393168 GCA_013399075.1 Chloroceryle aenea
CAAATGCTTTACTGAAGTCTAGATAAATCATATCCACTGCTTGGCCACCATCCATCCGCCTGGTTATTTCCTCATAAAAGGCTATCAGGTTGGTCAAACATGACTTCCTCTTAGCAAAGCCATGCTGACTGCTCCTAATGAGCCTCTTATCCTTGATATGCACTAGACACAGCACCAAGGATCAGTTTTTCCATCTCCTTTCCAGGGATGGAGGTGAGGCTGACTGTTCTGTAGTTACCTATGTCCTTCTTCCTGTCCTTTTTGAAGGCTGGAGTGACATTTGCTTTCCTCCAGTCCTCAGGTACCTCACCCATTGCCCATGACTTACCAAAGTTGATGGAGAGTGGCCTAGCAATGACATCTGCCAGCTCCCTCAGCACCCGTGGGTGCATCCCATCAGGACACATGGATTTATGGATATTCAGGTGTCCTAACTGATCCCTAACCCAGTCCTCCTATGTGTTGTATTTGCTTAAGCCATGAGAATCCTAAACTAGGATTTTTATGCTATTGCTCTATTATACTCAGATGCTAGCACGAATTTAAATGAGGTGAGTCTAATTCAGTTTTAGTGTAAGGAGAGGCAAAAAATTATTTCAGCAGTTATGCCTACATTATAGTTACCCTGCAGAACATGCAAAGTACCTCTTGCTTAAATTGAACAAATTCCAGTAAGTGTAGACCCTTCCTGAAAGCCCAAGCTCACTAATTGTATTATTCATAAGACAACTCCTATAAGTATAAAAAACCCCACATATTACATGAACTAAAGTGAATACTGAATAGAGAAGGGGATTTAAAAAAATAAGTTGCACCTAAATGTGCATGAACTGTGATCTGTATTTGTAAATTAATTATTTATTTTCCCTTGTAATTTCTGATCTTGAGTGCCGTTGTAACCATCTTGTACCCACCACTTCTAGAACACAGCTGGCTGGAGATGCAGCCAGCAACCTTGCTAAATTTACTTTCTTTTTTTCCTCTTTCCTGCTTCCCATCAATATTAGTAAAAACCTTTTACTGGAACAATTGCCTTTCATGGGGAGAAAGCTGGCCAGAGTTTTCATAATCATCCTTCTCTGGTGATGGCACTCATGAGTGCTTCTGAGCTCTACCTTTGTGTGTGGCATTACAGGATAACTAAAGCCATTTTACAACTAGCTGCTACCAAGAAGTGTTATCTTGCCTTTGCCCCTTTGCCCACCTATTTCTGATGGGATTATCAGTACTGTACTTTCTGATGTCACTGGTGAACATATGATCCCTGAAGAAGTACATAAAGAAAGCTAAACCAGAAGAAAGGTAGTCACTTTTTTTCTTTTTCTTTTTTTCTTTAGGGTCAATTGCTGTTTAAACACCATAAACCAACTTAGTGTATGATTAGATAAGTCCAATTATCGCATGGCCACATCAGACAGATATTAAGTTGGCTTGGCAAAGTCACAAGCAGCACATTCAACTGCCTGAATTAACTTGTTCTACTCTCAGCACTGAAGTGGATTTAAAAAAAACTGTTCTCAAGTCCCATTAAACACCTTTAAATATTCAAATGTTTAAATATTTAGGTGACCTGAACTGCTTCTAAGAGGCTACAATTAAGGGACAACTGTCTACTAATTCAGGTACCCGTTCCTAATGGCCTGACCATCCTCATTGAGTAGAGACAAATATAATGGTTTCTGATAATTTCAGAGTCCATAGTGGCATTTTGGTTTGGAGCACTTGTTTGGTTTTAAAGCACATTTCACATCTGTTTCCACTTCCAATTCTTGGTTCAGTTCAAGATGTCTTTACATCCTATATTAGTGAAAATTTTTCTTGTAAATAATTTGTTTGCTGTCTGAACCAGATCTGTTGTAACAGAGTCTGTTAATTGGCTGAACACTGTATCAGAGATGAGCTTGGTCCAGAGATATAATATCCAGTAGAAAATGTTTAAATTAAGACATGCTGTTTTCATCAGAATAAATTCCAATAAAAGACTATGAATACACAAAAGTAGAGGGAAGAATAGCTCAAGTGAGTCAACACACAAGTCTTTCTACATTCTTTGTATTCATCTTCAAATGACACTATTCCACTTTTTAATTTCAGTTATTACTGTGGTAATGGCATTCAAATTGTCAGCACAATATGACAATTACAGTAAAGAAATTATCACTAATCTTCTTCAGGAAATTCATTATTCAGTCTAACACATGCAATAGCTACTGCCAGTATAGCCAGAAACCTTTGACCTGGTAAATATGACCAACCACATCAAGCAATAGAGCCTTGTCTCGCCAAGTTTGCTCTTAATTACATTGTCAGAAGCTTTCTATTGTTATCACTAGACCAGCTACTTTGATTTTAAGTCTTTTTTGATGAAAGGGCTAATAACATCTTAGTGAATGTAGTAAAGTTTACTAGGTTTACAGAGAGCACATCAGATGAAACCCACTCAGATGAAGATTTACTTGTGAAGAATGGAAAGAATACAAACCCTTCCACTTGTTTCTGACTTCTGCTCCTCTGATATGGGACTAGGAGCTCATAAGCTTCCACTGCCTACTGCAAATTTTCTTCAACCTCCCTACATTTGACATACAGAGTGGGGAAGATGGAGAGAACCTGTAGCACTGTGCAGAATCCTAAGCTTCTTCCTGACTTCTACCATATATTGCTGCCCAGTTCCATCCAGTGATGTCCAAGTGATGTCCCCCTGTTTTGTCATAAAGCTTAATTTAAGTCCGTGCTTTGACTCCTGCATTGTAAATACAATTTCAGACAATCAATGCTCTCCTTGAGGTCCTTCTCCTTAATTATAGCAGAAGATCACAGGTTCTTGTTCACCCTTATGCTTCTTGTTGTAGCATGTGATGTATGTAACTCATCATATCTGTGCCTTGCCTCAAAAAAACCTGAGTAACGAATAGAAATGTTGAATACTGGGTAAAGATTTGTATCTCTGATTGCTTACAGGAACTTTACAGGTAAATCTGTCTCTGTCTTCATCATCAAGGCTTCCTTGGGCTTTAATTCTCATCCTTACTGCTGCATGCCCAAATGAACTTCCTGGCTGACACTGGATAGACTGTGTAGAATGAAGTGAAGGAAGAATGAAATATTTAGTATACATCTCTGCATATCCTTCATGTCAAAAAGTAATTTTCTGAACAATTTCATGCATTTCTGAGGGCTTTGCCAAAATTCACAACTATGTGTCAGAAAGACAGAAGTAGTTCTAGTATGCGTAAGAAAAGTTTTTAGAAAAATGATCACTTTTACAATATCACTTTGTTTAGACTGCTAATTTTAATTTACTCTGGGACTTGATGTAGTGAGTTAGTCTGAAGGAAATATAGGATGGTTATTTAGTGATTCTTAGTGTTTTAGTGCATTTTACAGAATCAGAGAACCACACAATTTCCTAGATTCTAGGCCACTTTGTCTTTGTCCCATCTCCAGGTCATGATGGTCTATGTTTCAGTAATTCCTGACAGACTTGCCCCTTTTGCTCTTGTTGACTTATTGCTGTGGAGATTTCAGAGTTTCCCCGAATAGCATATTGCATGCTTGGACTGCACTTACTGCTAAAAAGTTCTCCTAATAACATACTTAAATATTTCTTGCAGCAATACACACCTATTGTTTCTTATGTTTCCCACCATGGACAGCTGAACTGGCTCTAAACTTCTCTGTGTGGGTGTCTGAATAGGAGTCAGTATTCCAGCCAGGGCATCATATGCCTGGTGAGCTATTCCTGTTAATAGTGCTTAATGCAGCATTTGCTTTTCACTGAAACAGCATGGCATTGTTGACTCATGTTTAGCCGATGG
The DNA here is from genome assembly GCA_013399075.1 of Chloroceryle aenea. Taxonomy (NCBI): domain Eukaryota; kingdom Metazoa; phylum Chordata; class Aves; order Coraciiformes; family Cerylidae; genus Chloroceryle; species Chloroceryle aenea. The sequence goes on from VWZY01012424.1 coordinate 338,483, forward strand.
CCCACAGAATCCCTGTGATACTTTTTTTTTCCAGGACTCCTTTGCAACCAATTGTTTCCTAGTCTTTATTTGTGCAGTTGACTATTCCTGCCTAAATGTCTCTTATATCAAAAAATGAACCACCCTGATTAAAATTCCCCAAGCACACACTGCAGAGTATATCACATTACCAATGCAAGTTAAGTGCTTTTCTCCTGGATCTGCACTCCAGTACTTGGCTTCACATTCATTGCATGGGCAGGCGATGTCTATGTCCTGACACTCAAGTCTTTGGATAGGTGGAATGTGTTTTGCCACTTACTGAAGGTAAATTTGCAAACTGCAAATCAAGTCAGTTGTATCCATGGCAACATCACTTGAACATATGGGTATGCATTTTCTCCTCTAGCCCTCTGATTAGGATCTGGTTATTCTGCAGACCAAGCCTTTCTAGTTCAAAAAATAAATAAACAGGAACGTTTTTTGTATCCAAACCAGTCTGTGAACATAAAGGACATTCACAGACTTTCTTAATTAATTCCATCACAATTTAAGACACATTTATTCTGAGTAACATTTTGTTAATTCACTATTTAAAGCCTAGTTTAGAAACCCCAAGTGGGCTGATTTTTCATACCCATTATTGAGCTCAACTGTCACAGGAACTGGGCTAGGAAGCAGAAATGTTTGGACAATTTCAGAGAGTATTTAGCATATGGCATCTCCTTTGCAACAATGCTTTAAGAATACTAGAATTAGTATTCACCATCTGAATGTATACAGATGCTGCTCTTAGTTCCTACTCTGCTAAATAAAAAATTATTATGACATCATGAGCAGAGATTTGAAAGAACATATGACCAGTTGATCTGAATACTATTCCCACTTCAGATACTGATTTGTGACCTTGTTCAAGATATTTTGTCTCTGTTACCCAGTTTCTCAGTTAGACAATGGTTACTGGCTTCCTGTTCAGAAACTTATCACCGTGACAGCAACAAGAGTGGAGAATTATTTTAAGTCTTCATCACTGTTCTTTTCATTGAACAGAAAAGCATAATTTTTTAATTGTTCCTGAAGAGAGGACAATTACTTTTAAAATTGATTTTCCAATACATTGTTTCAATTAAGTTTATATCAATTAAATATTATTCAACATTCATTGTTTTGCCAAAGTTGCCCATCTAAGAAAAAAATTAGGAAACTGAATTCAGAATAAAACTGAATGTTGCCAATGATCGCTAATTTTAAATGTGAATTAAAGTGTATATATTATATGTATTGCATACTCACTTATGAATTTGGTCCCAGAACTTCAAATCTTTTGTACTTTCAAGTAAAACTTTTTAGAGGGGAACAAATCTGCGAACTGTTTTCATGATATCCTTATGCCTTTTTCTCTTTAGGAAGTAACAAATTTCAACTTTATATGTCTGCCAAATCTGGTGGGATTCAGGGACAAAGAAAAGACAGTTCTGATCCAGTTGTTAAACCTTCTGCTAAGTACCAGACTGTGGCAAATAGTAGGAGTATAAGAAACTGTCAAAAGAAAGTTTAGAAAAATCCTTACTATGAGAAAATAATTGGGTTCAAGATTAAGTCCATCTGTATTAAAGACCTTTTTATTTTTGTGGTCAGGGCCAGCAACTTATTTCAAATTTCAGATTTGCATTTTCATGTCCTTTTTGGAAGGAGCATTTCTCACATTTTTTTACCTAAGTACAATGTTTAAATAGTCCTGCTACTATAAAAAGGAGAATGAGTTTAAATTTTAATAAGAAAAACATAGAATGTACAGCCACATGAAATTAAAGGTTTCTTCTGCTGCCTTTTGTCCTCTAGGCTTTTTCAAGAGACTGTTGTAATTCTAATATTAATTGCCTTCTCTATTTCCTATGAATGTTTTAATTGGGATTTACATTTACAATCTTTTTATTAGACAGTTTCAGATAGCTCAATTCTCTATCTAAAGCTTATGGGAGGAAATAAATTCTGAAACAAATACAGGCAGGTGGGTTTTTTTTTTTTTCTTTTTCAGCTACAAAACTCAATGCAACATATATTATTTTATTACAAAGTTTGTCTAAATTTTCTACACTTATGCTTAACTGAGCAAAGATGCTGTTGGTTGTTGACAAGGTTCTGCTACCTTATCTTTTATTATTGGGCAAAACCAGAAAATGGCAATTTCATTAAAATATGCAGCCCTATTTAAAGTATGACAGGAAAACTTTGAGCAATTATGATTCCCATTAGCATGAGATAAAACTTCTGGGGCCTCATTCTAAAATGTAATGAACAGGAAAGAAGGCTGTTTGAGTTTATTATTGTTGTTGTTGTTGTTATTATTCATAGATTTGTGTGCACAGCTGTGTTACCTTATGAAACCCAAAGAAGAAAAGGTTGCTTAGGAAAGAAATCACTTGTGATTGTGGCAGAAAAGGTAAGATGAGAAGGTATTTCTCCTCTTACATAGCTCTTTACAAATGTTAAACAAAAATTAAGTATGCAGCATTGGTTAAAAGGAAATATCTAAAGCTGGATTTTAAATTAATGAAGCAATAACTCTAGAGGTAGTTCTGCTAGAGAGTTCAGACTTTGGTGTATCTTCTTTTCAGTTCTGCTTCCTATTGAATTTACATAACGTTTGAAAATCCTGCTAAAGATACACGTGTGTGCCTAAGCGCCCAGCTACCTTCTGTCTGCTTGTTGTTTGGTTTGGTGGGGTTTTTTGGTTATTTTTGGTTTGCTTTGGTTTGGTTTTTTGTGGCTTTGGTGGATTTGTTGTTGTTGTTTTGGTTGGTTGGTTGGTTTTGGTTTATGTGTGTATATGCTGGAGCCTTAGCATAGCTGCCTACAGGGGAATTGCATTCAACTTGGATAATCATAGAATGATTTAGGTTGGAAAAGGCCCTTAAAATCAAGTCTAACCATAATAAATACCAATGAAAACAATGATAGCAAAAAGCAATCTGTTTTATAATTTAACATTGCTACTGTCTTCTGTTGACAGAATGGAGGTAGTAAAATGATGTAAATAAATTTTTACAAGATATATATCTGATGCTATTTCCTGTCCTTTCACTAAGTATATTAATTAACCAGTTCTAACTTTCATTCTCTAAATGTTTACTTATGGAGGCTTCAACTCCCTCAGCAAAAGTCATATTCCTCTTTTAGACTCCTTAACTCTTCCTAAAGTAAATGAGATGTAAAGAAAATAAAACTCTTTTCTCATTTATGTCTGTAATCCTTCACACAGTTGTCTTCACTCAGAATGGGTCTGGCTGGAAATCCGTGGAGTTGAATTATCACAAAAACTGTAGTCTGTATAGATCTCAGCACTAAGTTGTGGCTATGTATTTATCAGGCCAAATATGGTAGTTGTAAAATAGTTAGCCAGATGTGTTAGTGAAAGTACAGTTTCTATAATTATTATATTACTGCAGTTCAGGTAAGATTTGTTTCTGTGTGATGTTGACAGGAATGTACTGGTTTACATGCTCTAAAAGTTGAATGTTCGAAAAAATTTTTTTACTGTAAGGGTGACAGAGCCCTGGAACAGGCTGCCCAGGGGGGTCGTGGAGTCTCCTTCACTGGAGACATTCAAAACCCACCTGGACATGTTCCTATGTGATGTACTCTAGGTGGCCCTGCTCTAGCAGGGGGGGTTGGACTAGATGATCTTTCGAGGTCCCTTCCAACCCCTAGGATTCTGTGATTCTGTGATTCTGTGATTCTGTAAAAGTTGGATTTTATGCATTAACCTTTGTGTAGGAGATGGCATTTGGTGTTTATTTTAGTTTTTACTTTATCATTGTGTTTGTTCTTGATGGCTTGTCATTCAAACTCTCAAAAATTCTATTTGGGTTTTGGTAGTATGTGACTAAGGAGGGAAATGGCATCAGTTTCAGAATCAACAATGTTTGTAGACTTTTATTTAAAATTTACACTATAAGTATCTATTCCTCTACATTTTCATTTACACTAATCAGTTCATAAATCTTATCATAAAATGTGAGAACTAATCTGAGCTAAACCAATCTTACTTCTTGACTGACCTGCTAACAAAATATGTTGCACCTGACTGTCTGAAACCAGTGGGCTTTAATCACTTTGTTTAATTCCACCTCTCCTCTTGCTAAAAGGCTATCCTGCATTCTGACACACTGAGATCAAGTTTCAGCTGCATGAAAGGTTGGCATTGCTCTCTTTCTAAAACTCTTTCATGTCAGCTGTATTGTAAGAAGGCAATAAACTATAAATTCTCATTAAAAATCTTTGATTGCTTCTTTGTTAGGGCTTTATGATATTCTGAGACCTAAAGAGGAGCAGGTGTCCAGCTGTCATCAGAAGTCACACTGAGTAGAACAGCTAGTTCCCATAGGAAGCCTTTGCCTTAATATTTTGAAATGACCATGATATCCATGTGATCTACAAAGCATTTAGCACTTCAAATATTTTCTGCAAGCTTCTAAAGAAGTCGTACCACCTTTAAATGTATTCTTATGTCTTGTTTGAATTTGAGGAATGTAAAACAATGTAAACTCAAGCTGCCTTTGCTTGCACAAAGTTCTAAGAGATTTCTTGTGATGGGGAGAAAGCAGTAACTTCTGTCTCAACAGACGATGGGCACATTTAATAGGACTGGGCATTTGCATACTTTTACCATGTCTGCAGTATGTTGGCAGCTTTTATTGTACTGGAAAGGTCACTGAACTGAAACAAGTGGGTAATAAGAACAGAAGAGCTGACTTTGAGCATCCCATATGTTTGGCAGCAGCAGTGCTCTTGAAAAGGCCGATATTGACTGATGCTTCCAGCACAGTGGTTCCTGAGAAGATCTCTCCCTCTGTAATGAAAAAATAAGCGTGAAAGGTATTTTCTAAAGGGGTAAAAAGGTTTGTGCAGCCAAATGGAAATGACTGATATGTTGAAATGTAGAGTGAGAAAGAGAGGGCCTGGAGTAACTATACTGAGAGCTATGAATAAATGAAAATACACAGTTAGTTTTCCAGTTCATCCAATAACTGCACAGAAAGCCTGCCTGTGCCTTGCTATTTGTTTTCTTGGGTGCCTGACACAGATATCCTCCACTTTTCAATCACATTTCATTTTGCTACAGGGATAATGATATTTACCTGTGGAAATTCCAGCACTGCACAGAATCATGTCTCCTGTGAAATAAGCTCCTCAACTGGGCTGGTGCTGTGGATCCATGATTGTTCCTGTTTGGGATCAATAAGGTGAACTTTCAGACTTGCCAGCTCAACTGGTATTTTTTAGGCACCTGATATTTATCCCCAAGAGAGTGTAGCTTGGGTTCACATTGATGAAGTTCTTTTGGTCACTCTGCATCTACATAAGATGGTTATCTCATACTTCCTATTTCATTTCTCACTAATTCCAAGGTATGTGTGTTCTCACAAGCTCTTTATCATCTTTTGTATGTGCAGTATATGTGCACAGGGTCTGTGTTTTCTTCTTTAGTATGGAAGTGCCTTCTTATTACCTAAGAAATAATGTTAAAGGGAAGAAGCAAGACAGCTTTTCTCTGCAAATGTGTGGGATCCTTTCAGATGAAATATTCACAGCAAAGCATACAGAGATTTGTTTCCATTTGTTTAGACATCAGAAGCCTCACTAAATTTGAGATGCTTGTAAATTATCCGAGTTTAGCTTAGGAGCTTGCCAGTGCTGTCTGATTTGGGACAAGTATTTAAACACCATTTATTCCCAGACAAGAACCGCATATATATAAATATTCTTGTCTAGAAGGAACAATGCCTTGAATTTTTTATAATCAACATAAACACTTGTGTTTAGTTTGGTTTGTGGCTCAAGTGGCAGTGTGCATTGGCTCTTGTTTTATCCAAACATGTTTGCTGGTCTCTAATAAAGATGGCAAATTGTGCTCCTGAGAAAGCTTGCAAAGAAATATATGATTACAAATTTCTGTGGTATGCTCATGCCTATCAAGACTCTCTTATTTCAAGCAGATGACTCATAATGGTTTGATATTGTGCATAATGGGGTGCTTTGACTAGTAATAGGGGTAAACAGTCAAGTAGAGAGGAATTAGATCTGTACTGTACCTCCATCTAGGAATAAGAGAGGTAAGGCCTGAATAAAGTAGGATTCATTAGGTGGAAATATTTCTGTAACAAAAGCATCAGTGCAAATAATAGCATTGATATTTTGTACTGACATCTTAGTGTCAAAATAGTAGTGCATAATTGAATTCAAGCTTCAGAAGTTAATGTGCCTCTCAAATGTTTGCATGAATTACTGGCTCTGTGTTCAGTGGCTCTTAGGCACTTGCTAATACCTGCCCTTCATGTTTATTCACAATGGGAGGGTTTATATTTATATACTGCCATGTCTGAAAATCCAGCTGTTGGCCCTGGGTAATTTCAAATGTATTTCACATGTGCAGCCTAGTTGTTTCAGACTCTGATTTGCAAAAAATAACATTAAAAATGTAGAAGAAGTAATGCTTCCCGCTGTGGTGGCATAGATTGCCAGTTCATAGATAGAATGGGTTTTCTTGTCCTGGACCCAATAAGACTGGAAATTCAAATTTATAGCATTTTGGTGAAGGTACCATTATTCTGCCTAACCTCCTTGCCTCACACCAATCCTATTTGTAACCTCAACTCTGTCCATTTCAATTGTTGCCTAGTGTACTGACAAAAAGGCAAAACAACTTAGTGAACTTGACTCCCTACTACTTTAGATTTTGAACCATTTTTCACCAAGAAGCAGAGATGTATTCCTTAGGAAGTTATCAATATTTTGCAAAAAAAGCACTGAGAAGAGCAATTGTGAGAGGAAAATTTATTTCTTGAGTATGGATTGTAGTTGAGAGGAAGAGAAAAGAGCAAACAGACTCACAGTCTTCAAGTTTTGGGACCAAAAGCATCATTATAACATATCAACATGGTTTCCTTTTTAACACAAGCAATTGCCTTTCCCTCAGTTATCCCTGTACTAAGCATATCTCCTTATTTAAACTGAAAAAAACCACACCCAACGCAAAAATTGTTTGGCATTCTCTCCCCTCCGAATTGTTTTTTTGTTTTTTTTTTTATGGTGGGGGATGAGGGGGGAAGCTGGAACAGACTTTTAATATGTGACATTTTCTCCTTAGTAGAGAACTTCATTATCTGTAGTCATGTTATCTTTTTACATTTTCTTTATCTTCTTATGATACAGACTTTTTCTAGTTTAAATCCTTTTTTTGTGGGTCTCTTAAACAAGCATGAATATCATATCAGGGCTAATCATTAGTCTCACCAGTTCTCCATGGAGGGAGAAGCCATATCTTCTTTTCCTGAAACACCCTGTAGTCCACAGTGGTTTTTACTTCAGCATGGCTTGGGAGTTAACATGGGCACTGTGACCCCTAGGACTGAAGAACTTTCACAATGCTCCCATCAGTTTTGTGATTATCCACTAAAATACTAAAGCAGTTGCATTTACAAACTTCCATAAATTAGGTAGATTTTTTTCTAAATTGATTATATCTTCCATTCTTTCAAAGCTGGAGGTTTTTTGGTGTCTCCAGATGGAGTATTCAGCCATGTCATCAACATACTGTGTGCCCTCTTATGCATACAAGCCAGTGTTCAGGCAAGGGGGTCCCCTTCAGCAGACAGGACATGCCTTTCCCTTCTTAGGCAAAGAACTTTTCATTTGGAGGAAATATTTCATTGTTTTGTTTTCATGGGTAGAACTTAAATGTAGTTAAAATCCCCATAATCTCTCTACTTGCTATTATTTATATTTTGCAAACATTTCTTGTATGTAGGTTTGCTAAACTCAAAAACTACTGGGGGTACTTGTATAGTATGGATAGACCTCATTCAATTTCATTCTTAAGAGCAATTTTTTGAGGTTTGCCACTTCCATGGTCTTTGTTCACTTCAGTGATATTGTAGAGTGGTTGTTTTGTTGAGTTTTTTTTTTTTTTAGTTTAGTTTTGGTTTGGTTTTTTATTGTCAAGAGAATGCAGTAGTGTAGAAAAGCAGCTTAACACATCAGGCATATTTTATAGCTGTTTCTGTACATCAAAGTTTTTTCCTAAAAAATGAAATCGTACTTGTTCTACAAATTCTATTTTCTATTAAAAGATGTTGATTGGAACTAATTATATTCCTGTTCTTTAAAAGCTAGATGAATGTTCCATTATTTTAGCCATGATTGATGTTAGACTCACTAGCCTATAGTTGTCCAGGTCATCTTGTTTATCCTTGTGAATTACTCAAAAGTATTAAGATTCTTGTCAGTTTTATTCCAGTAATTCTAGTAGTGACCTTCCAGTACCTGAAGGGGGCCTACATGAAGGTGGGGGAAGGTCTATTCAAAAGGGTTTGTAATGATAGGACAAGGAGCAATGGTTTTAAATTGGGAAAGGATAGGTTTAAGGTGCATATTGGGAAAAAAATAAATCTTTAAGATGAGGGTGATAGACCACCGGAATGGGCTGCCCAGAGTGGTGATGGAGGCTCCATCGTGGAGCCATTTAAGGTTAGGCTTGATGGGGCTCTGAGCAACCTGTCCTAGGTAGTGATGTCCCTACTTGTGTAGGGAGGTTGGATCAGATGACTCTAGAGGTCCCTTCCGGCCTAAAACATTCTATGATTCTATGATTTAACAGCATGTTTATCTACTAATGTACTACACAGTGTTCTCTCTGGATATGCATGTAATCTGCTTTTTCCAAAGTATAGATTATAAATATATTCAAATAGTGTTGCTTTTTCAGTATCACTTACAATTTTATCATGTCTATCAAGTAATGGGTGTATTTTATTGCTAATTACATATCTTATACATGTATATAAAAATTTGGAAACTATGTTTCCATAAATATTCATAACATTATTTTTCTTGCCAGATGTTGATTTTTCCCTTGTGTCCTTAGATTTTCTCATCAGTTTTCTATATTTTATAAATTTTAACTTACATTGACATCTATTTCTTCTTTCTGTCATTTTCCATCAATGATAATTGCTGCCTTCATTCAGCTACTGAGTCGTGGCTTTTTCAGTCTCTAATAAAATTTGTTCATTAAGATTCAATTGGGATTCAATTTCTTTTAATATTCTGCCCTGGTTTCAGCTGGGATAGAGTTAGTTTTCTTCCCTAGTAGCTGGTATAGTGCTGTGTTTTGGATTTAGGAAGAGAATAACATTGATAACACACTAATGTTTTAATTGTTGCTGAACAGTGCTTTCACTAAGTCAAGGACTTTTCAGGTTCTCATACAGCTCAGCCAGTGAGGATGCTGAGGGTGCACAAGAATCTGGGAGGGGACAGAGCCAGGAGAGATGACTTCAACTGGCCAAGGGGATATGCCATACCATGTGATGTCATGATGAACAATAAAGTGGGGGGAGTTGGCCAGGTGGTGGCAGCCCACAGCTTGGGGACTGGCTTGGCATCAGTCAGTGGGTCCTGAGCAATTGCATTGTGCATCACTTTTTTTGTGTAGTCTTTTATCATTCCTTTTACGTCCCATTAAAATGTTTTTGTCTCAACCCATGAATTTTACCTTTTTTTTCTGATTCTCCCCTCCATCCCACTGTGGGGGGAGTGAGCAAAGGCCTGTATAATGCCTTCTGGGTTAAACCACAACATATTCCTCCCACTAATTTTTATTAACTTTCTTGAGCCTTGGCAAAATGGCCCTTCTTGATGAACTGTGCTTAAGCATGCAACAAAGTATTTTGAGATTATTTAGCCTACTTCAGTCAACATCAAGGAGTTATTAACATTGCTTCCAACACACCCTTCAACATCAGTCCAGTGATTAATTCATCAGGAATTATCTTGTGAAGCAAAATTACTCTTGAGTTAAGAAATAATAGACCACCCTACAGACCTGAATAATATTTTATTGTTTGGCAGCAGAGTGCCTCCTGTGTCTGCTTCCATAGTCAAAGACCTTGCTAATAAAATTTCATTTCTTTCCATATATATACATACATGGGTTTAAGGACTAGTTTACCCTGTTAACAGATTTGATTCAGTCTAGTTGAGTTTCAGTGGAACAGGGCTATCAGTAATTCAAAACAATTAATGGGATTTTTAAGACACAACAGAGGTATCATCCTCTCATTTCCTCCCTCCCCACCATAATTTTGTATTAGTTCTCTTCATATCTTAGCTATAAATGGACAGGACTGAACATAAAAGTGATTAGATATTTATTCTAGTTTCCTCCTGCTGCAAGCTATATTGAGATTTTATCCCTGGTGTGCTGGCACTCAGGTTTTTTTCCTTATAGTTCTCAAGAAGCTAAAGACAATATGTAGAAGCAGGAAGTTAAGTTCACCCACAAATTGTTTGAGGGTATGAGCGCAAAATTTAGACTTTGGCATTCCCCATTCAAAACAGAAGAGCTACAGGTTCCTATCTGCAAACAGAACTGAAGAGGAAACAATGCAAACCAAAACTAATTTCCTCAAAATAAACATTTGATTTGGTATGTCACATAGTGTTGAAGAAGAAAACTGAATTAATATCCCAGGTCTCTGAGGTCTCCTGTATACTTGAATTCCCTTTCCAATTGTCTTTCCATCACTTTACTGCCATTAAAAATGTCAGTGAGGGAAAACTGCCAATGTCTTCTAGAAATTTAAGCTCTGCTATCTACTTTGAGTAGTTTGATGGCATAAATTACAGATAATCTATGCAGGTTTGTGCAAAAGAACAAATATATTTTTGCATCCTTTTAATATTTTAGTGCTTTCTAATAAGCCTATTTCTGTTTGTTTTAAAGCCAATGATACCAATAGGGCTCTATAAAATAAATATTTGTAAAAATGAATAAGTGATACCTTCACTTATATCCAGAGAATATTCATTCCTTCCACATAATTTCAGTAGCTCACAGCAGCCTTTCTACATGGATTATCTGACTTTTCTCATGGCTTTGAATAAAATAGGGACTTTAAAATGTATTTGGCAATTTGTTCTGGTTTTTGCCTTTGGTTGGTATCTGCGTAACATGTAGTAGTATATCATTGGCTGGATGAATTAAAGCACCTTTACTAGGAGTTTTATTTTTGTTACATTAGAAGACTTCTATAGCAAAACCAGCTTTCACAGTACCTCTTTATAATGATAAAGGCTATATTCCTGACAATACTTACTTTAGATTGAATTTTCTTTTGGCAGCTTTCATGACACTTTCTGTATTTATTTTTTTATCACAGTTTGAGACCCTGGATTTGACTGTTTGTGTGAACCACACAAAAATCCTGGCAAGTGCTGACTGGAAATGAATTTTGGAATTAAAGTCCTGACAGTATTATTTAGCGGTGAGTAAACTGACTTCAGATGCTGATGCTAAGAACCAAAAGCAAACTGGGCAAAGCAATTTGTTTCAGACTCAGAGCATAGCAACACTAAATCTTTTTAAGACAACTAAATTTTGGTCCTTGATCAGATCAGCAAGAAATCTATGCTGAAACTGTAATGCATATATGTGCATAAAGGAGATGTTGCTAGCTTTCATCTTCTTACTTCAAGATTATCAGTCCAACACACTTCACCTTAGTTCAGTTACAGTGAGAATTCAATTTAGGTGAAACTTGACTAGGACCACGAGGGTTTTTTTAAAGTTTCCTATATTGGGTGCACAAATACTCATGATCCAAAAATTTCAGTTGAAAAGAGCTCAGTGTCCTATATTTTCTCTTGGCTGTTGCATCTCCTTTCAGCTCTAACTAGAAAGAATTAAATAATCTATCATTGTTCTGCAGGAACAACTTCTATTTAATTAAGTTGATGTCTTCTGCAAACCTCCATGTCAGACTCTCACAACCTTTAGAACTGCAAGGGGAAAGGAGGAAATCAGAGCAGTCAGTCATGGACTCCCCACACTGAAGCACCTACCAGCTCCGCAGAGGTCATTGCAACAGGTTTGTGCAGGGATGGAGTTTAATTTGATGACAGCTTTGTTTAGTAGGACATCTAGGGAATATCTGAGGTATAATTCACCCAGTACAGGTCAGTCTGCCTGATGTAACTACCTCCATGTGAGGTATTCCATCTAAAAGCTTCATAAACACATCTCTAGTTATGGAGGGAAAAGCCTTCTCTGGCTTCAGGGAGTGAAGGGGTCATACCTTTGCCACAGGAGACCTAGTTCTGTTTTGCGTCAACTTTACTGAGGACCAGGATAACTTATTACTCATTTACTTTCACAAAACACCTACTGATTTCTACCTAAAATATAACCCACCAATGAGGTTTTCAGGCTGCTAAGAGGGTGGTGCAAAGAGCATTGCTGAGAATAGTCTATCTGTGAAGGCTGGCTTGTCTCCCTAGCCCCGAAACTAACTTAGTACTCACATAAAAGACCAAAAGCCTAGCCCATTTCTTGTAAAGCTGCTGGGATTTTAGTAAGAGGTTAACAAACTTCTGTGGGAATTCACTGGCATCATTATGCCGATCTGCTCAGCATTCATCTCCTTAAGGATGCAGGACCCAGTGTATAGTGTCTCCTTAACAGAACCCTGTTTGTTTCTCATCTTTCAAACCCAAACACTTTGTTTCTGGGATAACACAAGGATGGCAGATGCAGAAATGTGTTATCGAGGACCCATACACACCTGCTTGCCTGACTATGAAAATTGGTATGACTACCAAAGAAAGACTTTGAGGTCTGAGCAGGTTTGAATGTGCATTTGAACACAGAAAGAGGCTTAGAACAAGGAAGCAGCATAAAAATAGAACAAAGGCCTTATTTCTCTTTACTGTAAAGAGGCACCATAAGCCACAAAGCAGGATCATGACAGTTGGTTGTGTTCAAGCTGATGCATACAAATGATGGCATGAAGCCAATGGTTGTCTTAAATTTAAACCTCCATTGCTAGAGGGTTAATAGTTTTTAAGACACCGTTGTCTTTTATGTGTGCATTTAGGCAGCTAGGCAGAGACAGTGGAAGAGGCCAGGCAGTCTTACCATGGACGTGATATCCAACTAATTTTTGCAAAATGCCATTCATGGTGTAATAATTAATTACTTGTCTCTGACAAAATATGGAGTATTATATCAGGTATTCCTTAGAAATAACAATGAAGGAGTTCATACGTGAAGCAACATATTATTTGTATTCAGAAGTGCTGTGTAGCTGTTGTGAGGGGACCTTCTGCCTTGCCCATTGCATGCTGAGCCACTGAGAGCCATACAAGCAGGGCAGCTGATTGACAATGAAATTACAGCTTTTTTCAACCGTTCTTCAGATGCCCGTCTGCACTGAAGTGTGGAACAGCTTTACAGAGCAGGCACTCAGTGATAATTTCTCCAAATACCCCCTACTAACTAATTATTTCTCTTAACCTGATTCTAATGTGAAGAGCATAGCTACAGGTCTGGTCTTGGGTAGATCAGAGGCAGTTCATCATACTGTCTTTCAGGAGTGTAATTTACTCCTTTGGGGGTCTTTTATGTCTTTTCACAGTTTCAGCTAGAATATTGTCCTCCAAATCAAAGTCTACTATTTTATTTGTTTCTCTAAGCATGACTAGCAGTTTTGTTTGGAAAAATAAGGGAAAGGAGAGAGAGGGGAAGAGTGGCTGCAATGAGGGAAAATACCTGATAAAGTGGTGGAAATATATATTTATAAAGGTGCTGCCACTTAGCCAGCTCTTCTGAAAAGCAGGCTAAGGATCTGTTCAAAGCCTAGAAAGACTTTTGAGAACTTGGGCAAGTAGAATTAAAAAAATGAGGTGTTATATGCCTTCAGAAGACTTTTTCTTGACCTGAGAATACAAACCTGTAAATATCCTGACCTTTTCACTTCACAGCTAATCTAAAATCCTAATGCTTTGTTGTGGATGTAACAGAGAAAGAATAGATAAAAGTTCTCTTGGAAAAGTATCAGCAGTGATCTTTTAGCAGCGAAATACCTGAAATTCTGATACTCTCCAGAGCTTTCATGTTTCACTTGCAAAGAGATATGAAACATTTATTTTCCCAATCTTCCCAGAATCAGTAATAAATTCTCAGAGCCAACCATTCATATCTGGTTGCTTTTTAAATAAAGGATTAGCCCTTCAATATTTCATTTTCCTCCAGAATTGCTCTGTAAGCTTGATGAGAAGGAGGCAATATGTAAAAGACTGTGTGAGGGAAAAGCTATTCATCCAGTGGCAAAGACCTGTGGACAAGCAATTCTAGGAGACTTTTTCCTTTACCTCCTGCTCTGTGTGTCATATAGATGTATACAGGTGTGGGGGAGAGCTGAGAGAGACAGACTTCCTGTTAGAGCCACCAGCTTTCGTCAAAGTTGTTATTGATGACTTCTGCAAGACAGCAGATTTCTGACAGAATCAAACCCTTGATAGGAAACTATACGGGGAAATATATCTTGCTATTACCTGTATGATTGTGTTATTAGGAAATAACCCTAAGCACTCAGTAATACACATGGAGCTTCTTTTCAGGCTAGTTTGGAGGCAAACAATAGTTCTGTGGGAATTTAAAAGAGCAGTCTCTGTTCTTCTGCAACATTCCTCTACTTGGCCATGGTGTTCAGTCTGGAAGTACTGAAGTAAACAAAATGTGGATATAGGAACGTTTCTGAAAAACAGCACGTTGCTTTTGAAAGGTCAGAGAAAAATCTGTCCTTGGGGAGGATTCATAATTTCTGCTTTCCAGACTGGTGTCTGTCCCCAGGTGTGAACATGCAAAGTGCATGTAACTTCTCTGTGGCTTTGTGTTGAAGCAGCTCTTTGGGAGCTGCTCTCCTGTTATTTGAATTTCAACCTTTATGGTCAAAACAGAGAGAAAGGAAGTTTACCTGTATGTTATGTACTCTATACTCCCATGCTGATCTCCAGTGGTGACCGAGATCCCATCAGTATATTGTACATGGCAGACGAAATGTGAAATGACTGAAAACCATTTTACATCCCTGCTAAAGTGCATATCCTTGTTCTTTGGTTTTGGACTGATGACAAAACTCTCAGGATGTGGAAAATGCCATTTCCAGAAAACATCTGCTCTATGTGCAGGTCTGATCAAAGAGAGTTCCTGCATTTAACATTAAGACTGGAATTCCTTCTGTCATCGTGAAATCCATTACTGTAGTGAAGCTGTAATTTAGAGGTGTAGTGTCTAAAGTTAGAAAATTCAGGGATTATATAAACAACTGGTGCATGGTTGCTCAGATCCTACCGAAAGAAACTGACAGATGATACTTTTTCCTTCCAGATGCTGAGGATTGTCCTGTATAGCTGATAAGTATCACAACTGTGTGTAGTCAGCAACTATACTGATGATGGATGTAATGACTTTTTGTGATTTAACTATAGAGATAACTGAACTGTGAACTTGCAGCAAAAAAAAAGTATAGTTATGCTCTAGTAAAGATTGTCAAATGCCTTCCAGTCCTTCTTGGAAACCACAGCTCCTACTTCTCTGGCCATTTAATTGATTTAATTGATTAATCACAACATTAACACTGCAGAAGATTACAGAATGTGGGGGGGTCTAATTTGGTTTTTTGTGGGGGTGTTAATCTATATTGGGCAAAAAGAGATGGATTTCCTTACCCAACAATGTAGCAATGAGGTTATATTGCAGCTGGCAATGCAAAAACTGCTACCTTGGTCTAGTCAAATGAGACCTGAAGGTGATCAGGCAGGAAGGGATGGGAAAAGTGGTAGTGAAATATTTACCATGACATGATGAAACCATCAGCAAATACAGACTGTTTCTCTGGAATGAGTAACAATGTGCTGAAAGCTTCTCAGCTATGCAGCAGGACTTTGGCTCCAGGCAGTGAAATTGCAGAATCTCCCTGAAGCTCAGAGTAAGAACATAGAAAAATGTTTTTCCCAACCTGAGAGAAGAGGGCTGCTTTGACTGGAATTACTGAGATTATGCTCACTTTTGCTACTCAGAAAACATGATCATGACTAAAAGCTTGGTCATAAGCTTGGTCATATCGTGAAGTTCATCCTAACACAAAGTAGCAATAGCAAGTCTTCTTCAGTCTGCCCACTCCCCAGTTGTGTCTGCAGCAGGACTGGTGCATCTCCTTTTGCACCCTGGAGAAGCATAGCAAAGCACTGATGGATTTCAGACCTCTAATAGCAGCACATTAGATCTTACATCCATTCCCCTTTCTTGCTTCCAAGTTAGTATAATGAATCTAGCAGTAAAACTGTCCTGACTTACTGCTAACACTTCAGGTGCAATAAAGGAAAATAGGAATTGTTTCTAATATATACAACTTATTTCAAACAGAAGTTCAACAGTGTATATTAGACACCCTCCAGCATCTTATGTAAATGTCTATAAAGTCTTTCTGTAAAAACTATACAGGAAAAATGGAAGTTATTTTCTTATTCTTTATCACTAGGGAAACTTGCAAGCTATGAGTAGTTTTATTGTTCGGATGTGATTTGTTCATATTGCTTATTCCTCACCTAAAAACTGTGTCCTCTTTCTGTAGTGTTTAGTTACCAGAAAGGTGGTTGTAAAGCTGCAAATATTGTGCTATGTCCTCAGGAGAAGAATAAGTGCCAATAGCACATCGTATCTTCCTCAGATTCCTTCCTGAGATGTAGCATTTCTGGCAGCTGGAGCTCAGGCTCTGTTCTCCAGAAAAGAGCCTTGGATATTCTCTTAAACACATCTGCCTGTTACAACACAGACCATATGGTATTGTCTCATACAGAAGGGGAAGATGGGTATTTCAGTCAAAGACAGTCTACTTCTGTATCAAGAGAAAGCAAGGAGTCTTTGTGCAAGATAACAAGGGACATGTATTTGTCTTTTTGCTGTTATGATCGGCTTGGAAATGAGCACAAATGAGTAGGTTCCCTCTGCACTCTTACAGATGTAGCAAACATTTAGGAGATAAAAACTAAATCTCTTAACAACTTTCATAACAATTTAGAGCATGTGGAAATGGGAATACAATAGTTAGCTCTGTGAATCCCATTTTTCTTAAAGCTCAGATATAGCAAAAGTTTCACCAGAATTCCTCTACTCGGTAATAAAGTGAAGCAAAAGGGAAGGCATTCTCTATATGAAAAAATTGTCCCTTAAATGTATTTTAGATGCCACTGCTCAATAAGACTTGTAATGTGCAGATGCCACGCAGTACAGAACTTTGAAAATCAAGTAATAAGTCTGTGATGTGTTTCCTGTGAAATAAAAGGGAAGCAAAAAAAAAGTATTTATCTGAACAGTTAAAACATAATCACACAGTCTGATTTAAAGGTGTTGGAAGTGAAATATACTGGGGATAATGTTTGTTTACCCTTGGTATAGGTTCATTATGCCTGTGGCTAGTAGATGCCTTTATGAATACAGTATCAGTAAGAAAAAGCTATTTCATAGAAATCTGCCTTAATAAGACTTAAAAAAACCCCACCAAAACACACAAAGAAAAATATATGTCTCTACTATGAAATATCCTAAGGAATATAGACACAGGAAGAGGACATGCCTTTTCAGTATCCCACTGAGAAACAAAGAGCTGTGTAAGCAAACTGAGTAAAAAAAAACCCACCTAACTTTTTTTTTCCATTTAAAAGCAGCTCATATGCCATTTTTCTGGTTCAACTTTCAAAGGCTTTTATGTAGTTCTTTATTTTAGACTGAAATGCAAAGATGTGAAAGGATTATGTTGTCAACTTGGCTGGGAACTCCTCTTTCCAGCTTTTTTGTTGTTTTATCAACATGAGTAATAACTGTTCTGTGGAAGGTGTATTGAATTCTAAACTTACCCTATTAGGTGAAACATAGCTACTTGCTATGATAAATAGTTAATAATCCTATAATAAATCTATAACTTCCCCTACTGCAGGATGAATTTCTCTCATTCTCATGCTTATACTGGGCTTCTATCAGATAATTTCCTGGAATTTGAGGACTGAAGGAAATATTAATTAGACTTGGGGTTGAAAATCCTTTGAATATCTGACTAAATCAGCCTGGTATTTTTGTAAAAGTTTAAATTTTGGCCCAGTAGACTTTTAAAAGTATTTCTATAACGGAAGTGTAAGAGTGATGAAAAAAACCTGTCAGTTCTGTTGAACTATTTTTCACCCAATAAAAATATTGTTAATGCTTTTGAGCACTGCAGGTCCTGTGGTACTTGTGGTTTTTTCCTGTGCATTCATATTAGGCATTTTACTAGCAGCCCTGGAAGCAGAAGTTTCTACTAGAAAGCAGAAGTTTCTTGCAAGCCCACAATGCGAGTTTCCTGGCACACTTTCCTTTTGCAGGTTTGCTTGAAGAAACCTGAAGGAAGGGTTACCATCAACTGTCTGGTTTTCTTCCAAACCATGTCTCTGACAGTTACAAATAGCCGATGTTTAGAAAAGTGCAGGATGAATAACTCTTAAATACTGGGTTTATTTCAAAATTAATGCCAAAGTAATTCTGTTGAAGACAGGGATACTAATCAGTGGTCCATTTTCTTTAGGACCCCAAGCAATTGCAGGGATCATAGAGCTGAGGAGATCTCAAGGGTCAGCACACACAGTTTGCAGCAAGAAGCTATTGCACTCATCAATCTCATTTCTCCCATTCCTTAGGGATACAGAAGGGCTCAGCAGTCTCTGGAGAAGCTTACTTACATTCTGCAGCAGCCACTGTCTTTAAATTCCCATGGGCATTCCACAAGCAAGTAAAGTCATTTTCTCCTCCAGCAGAGGCAAAGTTCAGAGCACAGTGAGGTTTTCTGGTCCAGGTGGGTATGCTGTGCACTATCCTCATCTGCTCTGCTGAATTTGGCCCCTTGATTGCAAATAGGAAAAAAAAGCGCAAGCCCGTGCCATATAAAAAAAGACTTGAGAGCTACCCCCACCCACCTTGAGTTTCTCTGAAATGACACTACTGAGAACTGCATCAAATTTGTGGCTATTGAAATGCAGATGTTGCCATCTTTCACTGCATCAGGACAAAGATGACTGATTCTTCACGTCTGCTTTGCACATAAATATGTATATAATCTCAGTGCCCCAAAATGATAGCAATTGATGTTCAAATAAGGCAGGCTACGTGAGACAAAAACCACTAATAAATTATGTTTGTGAAATATTCTCTTCCTTTTCATTGTTTTTGATTTTCCTTTTCCTCTGCTATACACAAATCTCAGGCCAAGCACCATCCCTCTGGCTATATGTGTGGGCGGCCAATTTGGTTTTCTCCCAAGGTAACAGCTGCTTGCTTTTCATTAAGGAATATGAGTGCCCTCACCTGGTGAGAACAACGCTTGGAAACTTGCCATCCCAGTGATCTCATTGCATGTGAGCATCTCTGTCACTTATGACAACTGAGCGATGCCTGCAAAACAAAGGGTCACCCCTTGTACAGGAGCACAGTTGCTAAAAGGACTTCTTTAAAATAGTTCCTGCTATCTGACTTAAAAAACAAATGTGGTAGGTTTGATATTATTAGATTAAATGAAATACTGTTCTGGCATTTATTCTATTGTAACAGATTTGAAGGCAATTAATATCCTTATTTTTAATGCTGTCATAAGTTTCTGTGATTATTGACAGAAACAGAGCTAGCTAGTAAGTGTTTCTGTCCAAAAATGATTATTCTATCATACTTGATGAGATATTATTTAGGTAAAGAAATAATTCTGAGAGTGTAGTTCAGGTAAGTCAAAAAAGGTATTTGAATAGTGTAAGAAAAAAATGTTAAAGTGATTATTTTTTAATTTACTTTGCTCATCATTTGTAAGATGTGATTTTGCAATGCTAAAAGTTAAATTTAAAAAAAAAGCAACTTCATTGAAATGTTTCTGATCAACTCAAAACTAAATGCCTTCAGTCATACCTTCTGTGGAGAATTTTGGAATGGCGGACTTGCATTTCTATCTCAAAACAGTTTTCAGAAATGTTCAGGCCCTCCTTGAAACAAGAATTTTGCTCTCTGCACAGGGCTAAGTCATGCATGTGGAACAGGGTCAGATATTGAAAATGCAACTGGGGTGGCAGTTCAATTCTTCACACCCGGTAAATTAATTCTGCCACAGTACGAAAAAGAATAAGTGTTACAGTGTAAGATTCAATTTTTGATTTTGTTTCTTGGAAACTGTTTACAGATGGGGAGCCCCTTGTTATTTTGCTCTGAAGAACTGAAGCTGTTACTGTCATAAGCTGTCATCACCATCATGCTTTCCACTCCCTCCAAACCACAAAACATTAGTCCAGGTTCTTAATGTGAATGGGAAGAAATTCAGAAGCACTACTTCTTTTCAGCCTTGAAATGAGTCAGTTATTGTGTACTCCAGAAAGGCTGTGAGGATTTTTGCCTTACTTACCTGGCCAGTGACAGAGATTTGGATACAGCCATTATTTCCCAAGAGAGTCAAGACCTCATCACTGGTTTTGTGTAGCCAGTTCTGGCTCAGCATGGGGACATTAACTGTTCTTCCCATCCCAGGTAATGTCCTTAAGGTACAATTGTCTTTCTTCTGAAAAAGAATCACAGTTTTTTGGATGAGGATTATGAACTTATCATGAGGGCTGCTTATAGAAATTAATTCTTGTTGAAAGGCTTCACTATTTGGATCTCCTCTGGAGATATCCAGTCATCTGACTGGCCTACAAGGCCATGCCAGCCTTTGTAGAAACTCAGTAGTGAACTGTAACAACAAGAAGTCAGTTCTTCAGCTTGTCAGAGGGCTTCTCCTGCTATGAGAGCAGCTTTCTTCTTGTCCTTTGGGTCATTTTGTTCTGCCTGAGCTCATTGGGACAATTCAGCTTGGGAAAAGACTCCATGCCTTGCTACAGCAAAGTTGCTATTTATGCATAGAAGTAGAGCTGTGACTCATATTAATGGCTCAGTTACAGATTGTTCTTACAAGTTCTGATACGGTCCAAATTTCCGTAGTATCTTCTATTTCTGGAGAGCTTGTGTTTATTCTGCCAATCCTTTCTGACACTCCAAATTCCTTTTCTGACCTGAGCAGTGCCACTCAGGAACATCATGCATTTCCCCAAGCTCTCTGTGTGTACTTCAGGACTAACATGCAATTGTAAATCTCAATTTTTAAAACCTCTTCCAAAGATATTTGAATGCCTTTGACTTCCATCAGTACACTCATATCTACAAGCTCAGGACAAGGAAAGAACTCATAAATTGGCTCATTGGCTGCTTTCACCCTGAAGTTCTCAGCAATGTTCAAAGTCCTCTGCTGCCCTATGTAGCAACTTATTTTTTCTCCTCTAGCTCTTAACTAAACAAAACACAGGGATGACAGGCTCCAAATCCTGTTATTTTGGTCTTTATTAAATACTAGTTAGTTCTGTATGATTTCTAATTAAATTACTGAGCTAGATTCCACAGCATTATTGTCTTGGCCACCTAAGATAGCAGTGACAAACTCACCTTCAACACTGTCTTCCTTGACAATGAGTAAAATTATGCTATTGAATTGAATCATGTAAAGCCAATTGTATTTTTTTTTCAAACATAATACTTTATCTGAGACAAACCAGGCTCTCTTCCCTGGACCTCTTCAGCTTAGATATGCAGGAGAAAATAGAAAAAACTCTTGCCAACCTATCCACAGTTATGTTTGTATCCTGCTGGTGTACCAAAATTTAACAGCATCAGGGACAGAGTCCTTCAAATCCCTCTCTGATGTTAGTGGGAGGAAAGGGCCATGGAGAAAAGCTCCTCAAATCCTATATGAGATTGTAGATGGCCTAAGCGTAAACTGAGAAAAATAGCAGCACCAGATTTGGTGTAAACTACAGAAAATAGGAGGAATGAATAAGGTCAAGGTAGTTGCAAATAAAGCTGTTTCCAGAGGAGGTCTTAAAGGGCACATTGTCAGAAGTAAGCAGAGACAAAGAGTAGAGACTTTTGTCTCAGTCAGAAACAATCCTGCAGCAATCTAAAATGATGACTTTCAATTTGCACAATGTGACTGTCATGTTTAAAAGGTTAATGGAAAGGGTGCTCTCTGCAAGCTTCTGTTGATTTACCTAGGGGTATGCTGGTGCATATGAAAGCCCTTGAACAGGAACAGATATGTTCACAAATGCCCTGTGAGAACTTTAGTACTGCTACATAGGGAGGAAGAAAATAGAAGCCTGTTTCAGAAAAAGTAATTATTTTGTGAGAAGAAATAATTCCACATACACGATGTTGACTTGGCAGGAAAAAAATAAATCATGGTTCTCCACACATACAGAATAATCGACTGCTTTTCCAATTGTTGCTACATGAGCTGGGGTTGATGGGGAAAGTAAGACCCCTCTCATGCGTTTTAGTAGCAAGTAAGATGGTTGAGGAAAGATATTGCCTGTGTGAAGTCAGAGAGCAGGTGAACTGAGCAGTGAAAGGGATTTCATGAGTACTTTGTGATAGAAAGGAACTTTTAGTGCACTCCAAAGGAAAAGCAAAAATACTGAGTCTTGTGTGAAACGAATATTGTGCAAGAGAAACAGCTCGTTCTTGGATTTATTAAAAGAAACAGAGTTTTTCAAATAATTGCCTTAAGTAGAGACTTTTTTTTTTTCTTTTTTTTAAAGTAACCCCTCCATTTCTGCTCATGGGAGCCACCAGAGAGCTCTGCCTCACTGCTCTTGTGCACATAGAGAAGATAGAATTGCTTAATTATATACAAAATATAGTAGATGATGCTGTATGTTTGAGAAGGATAAGCACTTCTTTTTTTACTGTGACTTCCCTCCAGGTGTGGCATGCTGTGGGAAGGTAATAGCAGATCTCCCAGACTGCTCTGAGGTGTCTGACAGGCAATTGCTTTAGCATGTCTGCTGCTTGAGGAAAGAGCATTTTCAGCATTTGCTAAAGGAAAGCTCTTTGCTTTCCCAGAGGACTTGAAAGAATCAACCCATTTCATCACAGAAGGAAAAGGAAATACTCCTATTGACTTCAATGGGAGTTGGGTTTAAGCCCAAACAAGGCCTGATGAATGAGCTGAATCAGCTGCAAGTGTTCTCTGCTGATGTGATTGCTGTCTTTTATGCAGAGCTGAAAAGAAAAAGGTATTGTTTTTTTTTGTTCTCCTTTCACCTACCTTCTGTATGCCTGCTTGAGAAAGCTCAAGGAAAGGATGGTTCACCCCAAACCTTAGCTTTTTGTTTCTTTTCCAGTCACTGCAACACACCACCAGTAGCATCTGCCTCATCTTCTTCTTTATTGCAGGCCTCTGTGCTGTAGATCATTAATTACCTGGTCATAGTGTACTTGTTGTGTATGTGCAATGTACACAGATTCCTCCTCCCTGGAAGTTTTTCTTGTTCAGACACACATGGGCATTTGCACTATATTGATAGCAAAATGGTGCAATTTCTGTAGGAATGACCACCATTTTAAGAAAATGTAAAGCAGATTTAGAAACCTGATAGCCGTACTAGAAACTGAAAATTGAAAATTATGAGATGCTCTTGTTCTGTGCTGTGTGGGCAAGGATAAATTGCTGCTCAAAAAGCCATCCAGCAGATGAAGCTCCTCTTGAAAAATCCCTCTGTACTCTGACTCACTGCTTCTTTAAAAAAATAGCTTGTGACAGACAAAACATTAATTTTCAAGCAAAGAATTTTGACAAATAAAATAAAATGACTGATGACTGGTTTCTAAGATAAAAAGTATCCTTTCTAATGCCACTTGATTAATTAATCCTGTTGGATTTATTAGCTCTCCTACCTCCTGTTTGAAAAGAAGTTGCTTTTTAAATACATTCTTGCCATTTTCAATTTTCTAAAAATATTGATCCATCAGCAACATTTGATAAAGATTATTTATGACCAGGAAAAAACACATCAAAGTGGGTTGCGAGGATGGTAGCCATAGCTGGCAGCCTGGCCATAGATGTCTTGGAGCAGCACAGGAAGAGGTGCTACCACGATGGAGAAGTACTAGAGTCAGCAGTGGTTCAAACAGGATAGGAGAGAGAAAGTGTTCATATTTTTCTCTATGACTAAATGATAATATTTATTTGGATAGTCTAAGTTACTGTTGTTCAACTCGT
The DNA here is from genome assembly GCA_013399075.1 of Chloroceryle aenea. NCBI lineage: Eukaryota > Metazoa > Chordata > Aves > Coraciiformes > Cerylidae > Chloroceryle > Chloroceryle aenea. The sequence goes on from VWZY01012424.1 coordinate 362,455, forward strand.
GTCCTAAACTAGCCTACATGTTTCCATCCAGCTTGCCAGCTTCTCTCCCAGGAATGTGGGAACATAACTTGGAAAAGAATGTCAGTATAACTTGAAGATATACCATGTGTAATTTGGGAAGATTTAGAATAGTCACGTTGCTATTTGTCACATTTGTAGATCACTCGGAAAAGATGAACCTTACATTCAAATATTTGGATGTTGATGACCTGGATGATTAAACTTAGAAAAACATTGGAATTAATAAGATACTCTATACATCCCCGCACACTAGCTGCTCCACTGTCTCCTGCTGGGGTGTTTCACTGTGCGAGTTAATCTATTGCTGCAGCAGAGTGTATTCAAAGAGACTTTTGCACTGAAGAGACCTCTGAATTAGAATATTTTATGCAAAAGCGCAACATTACATAATGATAATGGACTAGATTGGAGTTCTAACTGCTTTTCATACGAGTCATGCAGTTGGTGACTGATTTCATGGAGAAGCTCACATGAGTAATAGCTCAGCACTGTGAGTAAGGGATCTGCAATCTGTCTTTCTATTATTATTTGTCTAATTATAACCTTTTTTGAAGTGTAGATTTACAGTAGAACATGAACACACTCACCCGAAAGTTGCATAGGTACCACTCAAAGCAATAAGATCCAATTTCTGTCCAGGAAATTTTAAAACCTAGAAAACAGTTGTGTGACAATAAGAGAAAATAGAAGGGGTGGGGGTGGTGTCAGGGAGACTGGGGATAGATTCAATCCAAATCAGAGATATATGCAGGGTCAGTTAGGAAGAAGGCATGAAGACTTTCTTTCTGGATCTTATTATTGACAGCTATATAACCTACAGAAGTAACTTAGAATATACTTACATAACTTTCAGGATTTATTGCATCTTATGGTTAACAGCCTTTGACAAAAAATGGCATAAGTGTCATTAAATTGACCAATTTTTTTTTTTGCTGCAAACTGTCCAAACCCCCTGAAATTTATAGGATGTGGCCCTTTAGATGAATGAAAATAAATTTGGGACAAGGAAATTCTACAAAAATACTGCTCTAGAACTTTCTACATGTGTAAATATATTCACATAAGTATTTATTTTTGTCTTGATATTTTTCTGCATTTGTTCCTAACGCAGATGTCGGTGGCAAATTTCAAGAAGCCATTCTATTTTTCTCTGTATTAAGAACATTTTTTCACTTGCCTCAAGCTTCGCTGGCATTCAGCTGTTCGGACTGATAATTCTAAATTCTCAGTGACTCTGGTTAGTTTAAACAGCTCAGAAAAAAAGAATCCAAAATAGGTTCTAGGGTTAAGAAACATAAAACGTTTGGCCTCTACGAAGAGAGAAAAAAAAAAAGCTACTTTTTTTTGTTTGCAAACTACCTGAAACTTGGTATGGTGTTTGTTTCATGCTTGTTCTTGTGAAATTCCATCTAAATTGGGTTTGCTTATAAGACTTAGAAAAAACACAATTCAGATGTAATCTGTAGATTATTTGAACTGGGATTTCCTGATAGGGACTGAGAGGAGAGAGCTAAGATACAAGGCTGTGAAAAAGACAGTTTGGAGATGAAAAGGGATAATGGGGAATTGGAAGGAAAAATTGAGGCTTTTAAGAGAGAGTACTTCAATCAAGTGCATGGAAATGAACTGGGAATCATCATTTCTCTGCTGCCACAAACATCCATGAGAAAAGCTAGTAAAGTGTCCATTCCTCTCTAGCACTGATTCAAACTGAGAATGACAACCTGAGATTGCTATCCATTATTCCATTAGCTAAAAAGACTGCAATCTCCTTAGCGAAGCCAAAGGTTCAAACCCTTCTGTTGAATCATGCTGATGTCAGTACAATCATAGATGATGGCATCTGGGGCTCAGGCTGTTAAAAGCCAGGGAGTGACACTGAAAAGGTGAACTTGCAGTAACTTTGCTGAAGGTGGGAAATGTGCATATATTCTTGTTAGGAGCTGCAGTGTGCAAATTTCTTGAGCATCTTTGCTTCAGCACCTCCTCTGCCTACATGGAACTCCAGAGTCAGTAGTGTATGCTGCATTCAACTAGCAGAATGGACAGTGCTCAGTTCAGGAGCAACTGCTCAGTATTTCATTTATGTGTCTGCTGTTCAGTGAAGGAACAGAGTTTTGCTGAGAGACAGGTGTCTCTTCCCACTAACCTCCTTATTCCTGCCCCAGAACAGGGGGTGAGGCTGTGATTGCTGTGTTCAGTGTGCAGCTGGTATTCATTTACTGCACAGTGTTCAAACTCTTTGGCAACATAATTTATTGCTCATGGGTTTAATTATTTTTCTTTTTCAAATCATACCCATTGTGTAGTATCTGAGCACATCAGAAGCCTTAAATATTTACTTTTATTGACTCTGGAATCAAGAATTGCCATTTATCTGCAAATGCCCATAACTCAGATTTCCAGAATATTAACACATTGATATGCTGAAAGCACAGTTCCCATTGATTCCAGAAGCAATGAGGACTAGCCAGCTTTCCTCTCTCTATATATTAAAAATCCATAAACAGAGACACACAGCAGTGCCCATTTTTGAGACTCTTGAATGTCCAAAACACGTTATTGAAGTCCTGGCCCTGGAAAAAGGTTGTAAATATATCTGTGGATGTAAATACAGAACATTAATCAGGTATACATGTGCTTACAAGATCTACAAATGTTAAAATAGGTATCACAAGTTTTGATCAGTTTTCAAATATGATGATAGAATGTGACATTGGTTCTTAGTGAGATGCTGGGAATGTATTATAGCAGCTTTTACCACATAATTAATATCCTTTTGAATATGACAGAAACAACCCCCAAAAACTCACTGAAAGGGGAAATCCCAGTTAGTTATATCTGGCAATTTTGGATTGAATTTCTATAATATACATAAATAAGGTGGTTTAGGGATTGCCTTAACTAAGCATTTTATTGTACTTCAATGCTGATTACTAGTATTGTAATTGTTTCTGTTTCAAATACCTGAGCATGTTGCAATTACTTCTAAGTTTAGAGTTATTTCCTTGGCAATGACCAAAGGCCATAAAATTGCTGATCACATGATTTCTATATTCATGTTTGATTCTTCTAAAAATGAAACTAATGAGAAGATGCTGGAAAATGCACCATAAATTAAAATCGCAAAATGCTACAACTAATTTAAGCTTCATGTTGAAAGGCAAACTGAGCTCCACTGAATTCAGTTCCACTGAATTTGTGTATGTTTAGAGAAAATATTAACCTTCATAAATTACTGAAGAAATTTCATTAACCTTTTGACATGAATGGGAGTTGTCGTGTTTAAGGCTACTTTGCAAAGACTCACAGAAGTGTTTTTACACACTTTCTGTAAGTTATACTTCAGTAGGCTCTTCTATATTTAGGGAACATTTAATCTCAGCAAGGCTGAAACCCTCAACTTCAGAAGAGCCAACATTAGCCTCTTCAGGAACCTCCTTGGTGGTGTACCATGGCACAAAGCCCTGGAGGGATTGGGAGTCCAGAAAGCTGGTTGACTTTCAAGGATCATCTCCTCCAAGCTCGGAGGCACTACATCCCTAAAAAGAAGAAATCAGGTAAGGATGCCAGAAGGCCTATATGGGTGAACGAGGGACAAAATCAAACACAAAAGGGGAATCCACAACAGATGGAAGCAAGGGCGTGGGATGACTACAAGGAGATTGTCTGTGAAACCAGAAACCAGGTTAGAAAAGCTAAAGCCCCAGTGGAGTAAACCTGGCCACAGACATTAAAAATAACAGAAAAGGATTCTACAAATATGCCAGAGAAAAAAGAAAAACAAGAGAGAATGTGGGGCTTCTCTGGAAGCAGGTGACCTGATTACCAAGGATATGGAGAAGGCTGAAATACTCAATGACTCTTTTGCTTCAGTCTTCTCTGGTAACCACTTGAGCCACAAGACCCAAACCACAAAGGGCATTGGCTGGGTCTGGGGAGTGAAGAATCACCCAGGGAAGGAGTAGATCAGGTCCAGGAACACCTAGAGAACCTGAAGGAGCACAAGTCCGTGGGACCTGATGAGGTACATTCACAGGTCCTGAAGGAACTGGTGGCTGAAGTTGCTAGGCCACTAGCCATCATATTTGAGAAGTCATGGCAGTCTGGCAAAGTTCCCACAGACTGGAAGAGGGGAAAAAATAACCCCCATTTTTAAAAAGGGAAACAAATTAAACACAGACAATTACCACTCAGCCTCACCTCTCTTCCAGGTAAAATCATGGAGCAGATCCTCCTGGAATCTGTACTAAGGCACATGAAAGATAGTGAGGGGAACAGTGACAGCCAACATAGCGTCACTAAGGACAAATTGTGCCTGACCAATTTGGTGGCCTTCTACAACAGAGGTACACCTCTGGTTGATATGGGAAAAGCAACAGACATAATTACCTGGACTTGTGCAAAGCATCTGACACTGTCCCACATGACATCCTTGCCTCTAAGATAGAGAGACGCGGACTTGATGGATGTCTAGAAGAAATGTCTAGAAGGTCACACTCATAATTATCTCCATGTATTGTTTTGTGCAGCTATTGTAGAGAATGCCAGACTTGGACTGTACCTGTTCAAACAGCTGAGAACATGGTTCCTGGCTACAGTACACATACTTTCAAACTTAAATAGGTTAGCAGTTATATTTTGAATTATTTATCAGAAGAAACTTTTTCTCTGCACAAACAAGGTGTTGGAAAACACATATCACTGCTTCACTATTCAGCCACATTATTCAGTTCTTGAACACAGTTTAAAAAGCTGTTCCTGTGCAAGGCAGTATGTCCATTCTTATCAGCTTTTGAAGTCAGACCAGACACTGGTATGCACAGTCAATTTCTTTGACTTTCCATGTGGGACTTTTAGTACCACACTCTTTGGACAGACATTGGTTAATTTTTGTGTCTAGGTTTCCTGTCCTCCACTGAGTTTTCCACTAAGTGATCCACAATTTGGTGTTTTGTTTTGTTTTGTTTTTTTCCCAGATGAATGATTGCATCTAAATATTTTGTGAAACTTTTTGACTTCATATCAAAATACAATTGCACTTATTCTCTCACTAAGCAAAAGTATATTACAGAACTGATGTTCCAAGAACTTTTTGTATAAATAAAAGCTTCAGTCCTAAAGTTTTAGGATTTCACTGAAATTCAGAGTTGGATAGTCATCTGAAGTAAAGACTACACTGCATTCATTTTTAGTACATGGAGATCGGGCATAGAGGGCTTTTTTGGACTTAATAATCAGTTTGTGAAGTTTTAATCTATATTTCAAGATTATACAAACCAAAAAGGCTCATAGTAAAAATGTTAAGTATAGCAGCAGACCCTTAAAGCACAGAATAATTGTGAAATAGGCTTACTTGCATGGAATCTGCAATCCTATTGTAGGTAATCATCATTCATTATGCATTTTCATCATTTTTCAAGACACCTACTGTATACTTCAGGGTTTGTCATCACTTATATATTATAAACATCACTTTGAGGGCTTGCTAATTATTTCCAGAGGCATCAGACCAAAAAAAAGATGGTAGCAGAAGTCCTTAGAGAGACTTGATTGTTGTTTACCCAGTCCGCAACTGCTCGTGGAAACAACACACATTTAATGTTGAGATGCATCTATCTATGCATCCTCTGTGTGCAGTTTTCACAGCTTATAAAATCACCTTATCATTTACAGCTGTGTATGCTGAGGGTAATTTCAGTCAGGGCCCTGTAATGGCACTTCTGTGAAATTATTCTTTCTACTGTCAAGCAAATTGCTCTTTATGATATATTTTCTATTTTAGCAAAATATTTTTTCGTTTGTATGAAAAACTTCATGCACAAACGTAATGTTAGATGATCAAAGGAAGACAGAAGCATAATGCTCAGTGTAAATTCTGGATTTCTGTATTAGTATAAAGTCCTAACAAACCATGAAGTCTAAATTCTCCATCTGTTTTGTACGGTATTCCAATTCTAGATTGAATCTCCATCTCTATTATCATGTGATACTAAAGCTAATGTCAGTCATCTATACTGAAAGTCTGTACTTTCACTTTGCACCCATTTATGGGCATCTCCAGCACAAGGGGGTTAGCTCTGTACTTACTCTAACTGCATAGCCATAATCCTCCTGAAGCAATTGCAGATTTTCACTACTGCAAGCACTTCCCACAGCCATGTTGAAATCAGTTCTAAGGTAGAATTTGTAGTTTGACCTATTCTGTTTAAAGAATCTACATCAGAACAACATCTGTGATTGATTTAAACTTGAATCTGAGGAAAAAGACCTTTAAAAATAGCAAAAATTTCCCAGGGTGTGGAAATTATTATGATAATAGACCTAACTGGAACAAGGGATATTATCTCAAGAGCAATTTGGAAGTAAATGTTCTACCTGGCCTATAATTATCTGATAATGACACATCTGTTCAAAAGAAGTTCAAAATGCTTTACCTACACCAGGAAGAATTGATCACTGCTAGGTTTTCACAGATGTGCAAGGTCAAAAATAATAATAGGGACCTGATCCGAAGTTCATACTTCTGTATGGGACTGACCCTTAATTATTTTCTGTATTTTTTCTTTCCTATTTATTACCTAAATACAGTTATATTTTAGGCTTAGCTACATACTAGGGCATAATGACAGCTGATTGTCTTGAGACTGACAGGGGGTCTATGAGAAGGAAGGAGAAGAAGGCATTAGGATCCTGTTAGCTGGTGGCCCTGGGGGAACAGGTCTGCTGGGATGCTAGAGGGACCATAGAAAGGCCCAACTTACACCCACTCCTTCCAATAGACATCTCTGGGCACTGAAGGAGGTCAACACAGGCAGATGGATAAGTAAACAAATAGGTGCAGAATGTTTTTTTTCCATCCATCCACACTTGTATATAGGTTTCCTTCTAAGAAAAATGTCCAAATCTGTTGTACAAATATGTCTGGGGTAATTCAGTCTCCCAAGGAAAATGTCTACCTAATACCTAAGCATAATTTTGTCCAAATTTAGCACTGTTTTTTTTCTAATTCCCTGTCTTCTTACTTGTTCTAGATTTCCCAGTGTGGAGAGAAGAAAGTAATGTAAATCATATATAGGTATGTATATGCATATATATTTAAGAAATCAAATTGTGGAAGTAAATTTCATTTTAAGTGAAAAGACATGATAACTGCTTAAGAACTGGAGAATCATAATGAAAACAAAACCTGATATTTTGAAAGAGATGCTTTTTCCTATGGATTATTTTACTTGCAGCAAAATCACATTTTCTGAGAGAAATTTCTTTGGTGAGAGGGGATGAATTGCAAATGAGCCCCAGGTGTCAGGATTCAGTCAACAGCTGTAATGAAGCCCTAGCAATTAACCTTGTAGACTTTATCTTAAGCAGTCTCAGAAGCTTCCTCCTTTTGCTGAGATACTCATTCACAAGAAGAGGAACGGCTTTATCAGGTGTCTCTTGCAATTATTGGCTGCTTTTTACAGTAAGATGCAGTTTTTGATTTCTTATGGTTTACTCATTTGTACTAAAATTTTTGTGTGTAAGAAGAATGTAGAGAATGGAGATGGGGGTTTATGGGAAGAGCTAACCATGGCAAAGGAGCATAGCTGCCTCTAGAGCTTGAGGTATAAAGGCAGAAAATGGCCAAATCAGCTCCTGCAGTAATGCTAGAGGGCTGAGGTAGAAAGGTGAGCCCAAAAATGGAGTAGGAGAAAAAAAATCAGCAATGGGATTGGGTTGTCCCCAGAAAAGAGGTCATACTTGATGGAATCTGCATTTCTACCTGTTTTTAGGCATTCATCACCAATGCTTGCAAAGGAATCCAAGGATTACATGGTCTGTCCTGAAGGAAAATATCTTCTATTAGTAAAGCATGGTCTTCATCTTTATGTGGCAGAGGGCAGAGCAGGGAAACAGCTGTTGGTTGTTATTGCTGGTCAAATGAATGTGGTCAATTGCAGAAATAATTTACTTGTTCTTAACTGTAAAATACTTTCTTATTGTCATGTGCAATCATATTGGTCTCAATACAGAGGCTTTTAGTTAGGAGTAAACTTTCAAAGGCAGTCTGCACTGATCAGCACCTCAGGGAATCTGCTTCTTATTGCTGAGTAATGCTGCCCAGCCCTAGAAAGGGCTGCCACTCAGAGAAAGGTGTCCAGCTTCTAAATGAAGATTTTCTGAATCTGAAAGAGGTTGTGGTCAAAAGCATGAAGGTATTGACATGTGAATTGAGAGTAAGGCTAAAGGCCAGCTGGAGTAGTAACACTGGCATAGCAATAAAGGGTCCATCCTGTCAGGAAGTATCCTATTGTCACCATAAAGCAATCCTGGATTTAATTTCAGCGTAATTCTGGTTATTCCCTGGCTTTACATGGACAGAGGGTATTTCTCTGCTATGAACTTTCCATGTTTTCTCTGCATCATCTGGTAGATGATGAAATTTCTTTCTTTTTCTGTCAAAAGATGCTATAGTCCATGACCACAGGAGCAAGTGGGATCCCTTGCTGGGCTAAGGAATTTTCTGGAGCATCAGGAGTGCTTTTCCTTCCAAATAAGAGTTGTTATCTTTAGCCTGACTGTGACATACTTCAGTTTTTGTTTGGTGATGGCACACCAGTATGAGCATACCCCAGCTGTAAGTAGTCATCACAAAGACATGGTGATCTGGATCAGAAAGTAGGCTTTCACCTCACTCTAGCTTTGCTCAAAGCTATAGTCTGCCAGTAGATTTATCTGGGTGCTTTGGACCCATATTTTAATTAAAATGAGCTGGCTGGTATACAGAATCATGGGTAAGCATGGGGTGAGGAGGTGCTGCTTTGTAGAAAAAGTTTTGGCTTAATGTCATACCTTTGTGATGCAAGGGATGCTCACCCATCCTACTTGGGTGTGCAGGTTGCCTGTATTGTAAGGACTCTGAGGGCTTCCCATGACACATGGGGTGAAGAAAACTCACAAGTCAGAGTGTGTTTAAGGAGCACCTACACAATGTGTTGTGTGTGGTCAGGAAAGAAAGATGGCTTCAGGGGTGCCAGGAGGGTTACGGTAGTGTGACTGTGAAAGCCTCCCTAAAATGGAGGAAGTTCAAAACAACCAGCAATCTTTAAATACCTGTGAGGAGAGAAACAGCTCTGTCAAGAACAGTTTGAACTGTGTGTCTCTGGAGTTTATTTATGGTGCCCCCAAAGTCAAAGCTCATTAATTAATGCCCCTTGTATTCACTTAATGAGGCAGGTGATTGCAAAGTAATTTTTCTGGTTTTAGGATTTTTATTAGGAATTGCTCAGTGGCTTGCTGCAAAGTGACTTAGAGTCTCAGAATCTGACTAGAATATTTCTTTGATCTTGAATATCACAGCACAGTAAAGGACAATAAATTCAGATTACTTAGTTTTCTTATTGTATTCCCATATTCCCGTAACTGTAGGAAGCGGTGGCGGGGGGGGGAAGAGTGTGTGCATCAGTTACAAGAACAGACTCTTGGCTCCTCCATCTGGCTACTAACTAGCACAGTGAAGTGGTTTACTGAGGGCTGATCACAAGACAAAATGTACTGTTGTCCAGTTTGTTGTGGGTTGGGGTCATTGTTTTGACTTGGGTGTTTTTTTGGGGTTTTTTTTGGTGGTTGGTTTTTTTATTGTTATTTTTGTTTGTTTGGGTTTTTTGTTTGTTTTTGTTTTGAATTCCAGCCTCTGCCTTCATACTTGAAACAGTGCTGTGGTAAATGTCTAAGACATTTTTTACAGCTTTCTTAAGAAATATACTATGGACCAATGTAATTATCAGACTATTTATATTCTCTAGATACTCTGACCTATCATTCAGGAAATACTCAGATTTTATTCAAAACCATGTTCACAGGAGCCACCAATTTTAAGGTCTTAGTAATGAAAGTGATGGAAGAAGCTGACACTGTTTATTATCTTGCTAAGATATTCAAACCTATCTTATATAATTATAAAGCAGCCCTCCCAGGAGCTCTCATAAGAGGTTACTATGGATGTTACAGTGCTACAGGATATTATGCATTTTCAGTAACTGTCTTTGGCAGATTTCCTGTTAACAAGAAACACAAAACTTTTTTTTTTTTTTTTGCTTCTTGTTTTAATAATATTGGAGGTATGAATACAGACTGGTATAAATAAAGAATGCTCATATTTAGGCCATTACTATGCAACTGAACGCCCACATGGTTCTGGACTCCCTTAAGACAAGCCTGTAGTGTTACATTCTCTTCTGCAGGCTGTTTTCCAATCCAGTCTGTTCCTTTGTGTTTCTGCGTGATTTTTGTGGGTTTATCAAATCTCTTGAGTCTTATTACTCCACACACAGGTGCAAACCTGCAGAAAAAATTCCAGCTGCATATATGTAATCGTAACTTACTGTTAGACAATTGCTTTGCCTAGATAAATAAATAACAACACACCAAACAAACAAAATAAACCAAACCAATGCTAATTTGGCATTGATTAGCCAAATCAATGGCTAATAAAATGTTCTAAAATTTGTGGAAACAATTTAATAAGGCCTTGAAGTATATGTTATCAATATTTTTGCTTAGCCTTTTTATTACATGTGAGGTGTTGATTTTATAATATATAATTAAAACTTCAACATTCAGAGGTAGCCATAAAAATCTGTGGCCTGCAAAACTCACTATTGCTATAGCAAAAATTATGATTGCAGTTAAGTAGTCTGGAATGACAACTTTGCTGTCCTAGAAATAAAATCAGTGAAAAATGTTTCGATGCCAAAGGTCCTACTATAATGGAGTCCTAATGGTCTTCCACTACTACAAAAGTGCTAAAGTAGGACACATTGATCTAGAGTAGAGGCTTTATTATAACAGCATTGTCCTATGAGATATTATAACAGCTGACTCCACGGACCCCTAAGTCTGTTGTCACTATGCAGCTGGCTCCATCCTCTAAGAACTGCAGAATGGCAAATATGAGAGAAATTGCTCCTCCTGACCCAAATGGAAATGCCCCTGCTACCGAGGTTGAAAAGCCAGTCAGTTAGCTTTAATCAGGGTGAGAGCTCTGACAGCATGGCACAGTGAAAGCCATTTGGTAGGGGGGAGTGATATAGACACCCAACGCTAGCAGAGAACTTTGTTCCTTTTTATGGAGCCTGGGCTGGGTACTGAACTCATTTCGCACAAAACTGGAGATTAATGTGGATTTAAACAGAGGATATGGTGGAAAGCTTTGCAAGAGAACAAATGCTGTGACTTACTGACCTGACCTGTCACCTTCTGACTTTAAACATATCTTAATAAAAGCTGTTTTATCCATAAGTATTTAAACTTTCAGTTTATAAAAAATAATGAATTATATAGTAGGTGGTACCGCTTATGTTTTAGGATTGCATACTTATTAATAATTTGTGAACTATTAGCTGACCGGCTATTGTTTCATAGAATAACTCCTAGTGGATTTAATTATGCTCTTTGAATGGTTTTGTTCTCAAATTTGACTTGCTGGGAACAAATAGCTTTTAACCAAGACAGTTCAATTTTCACTGAGTTTATTAGTGATGTGGAATGAAGTACAAACCAGGCCATTAAAACAAGGAAGCTCATGATGAATGTAGTTCATGAAAGTGTAACTGGTCTGGAAACAGTCCATTTATGTTTTCCATTTTTCCATTTTGTGTGGGACTGTTTTGGTTTGGGTTTGTATTTATTTTTTTTGAAGGAGACATGACATAAAGGGCTTCGGCCCAAATACTGCCCTTACTATCTCGGGGAAAATTTTCTTGGATATTGCAGCTGGTTGCTCTCTTTTCAGTGGGCCAGGTGGGTGTGTGAGGGTGGGATACTCAGTAATGTTGCACATAGTGAGAACCTGGCAGGGACTGGGATGTCTGGTAGGCTTCTCAGGCCCAGGAGTCATGTGTTGGACCTACTTCATGATCTTTTCTAACAAGCACAGCTGCAGTGCTTCCTCAGGAAACTGTGCAAGGAAGCCTTTTAGTGTGTGAGTAGCACCCTCATTTTTATTCATGCTCAAAGAAAGCTTCTGCTAACAGTAATTCCTTGTAACAATAACTGTTTAAATTTGTCAGGTTGTGGCAGCCTGTGGCCTTAGTTTCTAGTCCTTTGTGCATACTTTTTGAATAGACAGTCATGTATCACTTCAAAGTATCTTTGGATAACTTTTATAAACCACCTGGTCAGCCTCATAAGTGTTTTTTTCTCCCTCACTGGGAAATTATCTGTACAGTACACTGCACAGTCTGTGCTTTCAGCCAAATCTTTGTATTTTGGGACTCTGTTTCCACACAGAAACTGATGCATGATTGCATTTTTATTTTTTTTAATATATATTCCTGTTAATTTACAGGAATCGTTATTAAAAAAAAAATCTCGGATGCTTGGTGTTCAGAACAGAATTCTTTATTCTTTCAGATAAAAGCAAATTACCTCAAAAGTATTACATAGAAGTCCAGTCAGAGACATTGTGCAAGTGCTTGTTTTTTGGTATCTGCCTGACATTTCATTCACCTTGTATCTTTCTTCTTTTTTTCCCTGTTACTATTTCTGGAATACATCCAGAGTGCCACCTTCTACTGACTGGCCCTGGCACTTGAGTTCACTGGCCTCACTTCTGTTGTCATGTTCCTCTTGTTACACTTAACCATATACATAAAGAAGAATAAAGTTATTTTATTTTTTTTTTCTCACCAAGTGCAACATCAAACATCTAAATAATAGATATAGTCTTCTCCCTGAGGAAAATAATATATATGAAGAAATTATGTTAAGCAACCATAAAAGGATTTCTAATTCCATTATGTTTTCTACCGAAGTAACGTAAGGAAGATGTGACACGTGAAAGAAATAAAAAAATCCCTACCTCCTTTCCAGCTTCAAATCATCTTCCCCTCCAGCCCTAAAGTCCTTTGATATTTCTTTACTGCCTAGCCTGGGAATATATCATCTTCCTGAGTAACATTTCATCCTTTTTTCTGCTCGTCTTGCCTTTTTGGTTCCTGTGAGAGTAGATTAAATTGTCCCTTCTGTAGGTGATGTTTTTCCAATTCATTTTAAAGCCCAGCTGGGAAATGTGATTCTTAATAATCATCCTAACCAAATTAGTATTTGTTAACACTTTATTGGAGGTGCTGTCCAAGTAAATGGATGATGAACAAGCAGAACATTTTTATTTCTCTCTATATTCTCCCTCTATACTAGGGAGACATATGAATGCCTACAAATTAATGAAAGTAATGATTCTTACCCTTAAGGTAAGAATCAGGGGGAAGGCCAACAAGGCTGATATTGTGGTGAGAGTCTGTTATAGACAACCCAGCCAGAATGAAGAGGTGGATGAAATATTCTATAAGCAGCTGGGAGAGGTCTCACCATCACTATTCCCTGTTCTGGTGTGGGACTTCATCTTCTGAAATGTCTGTTGGACATACAGCAGAGAGAGAACGGTTCTGGAGGTTTCTGGATTGTGTAGAAGATAACTTTCTGACACCGCTAGTGAGGGAGACTATGAAGGAAGGTGCTCCCAGTGAGGAGCCACTAAGGAGAGGTGGACCTGCTGCTTGTGAACAGAGCAGGACCTGTGGAGGAAGTAATGGTTGGAGGCTGTCTTGGGCATAGAGATCATGAAATGACAGTTTTCAATTCTTGGGGAAGTGAAAAGGGAAGGTCAGTAAAACTGCCACCTTTCACTTCCAGAGGGCAGACTGACCTGTTCAGGAGCCTGATTGACAAAGGCCTTTGGGAGGCAGTCTCGAAGGGTAAAGGAGTCCAGGAAGGCTGGACGTACTGCAAGAAGGAAATCTTAAAGGTGCAGAAGGCAGCTGCCCCAGTGTGCTGAAAAATGAGCTGGTGGGGAAGATGACCGGTCTGTCTGAGAGGGGAGCTTTGGCTGGAACTCAGAAACATAGGGAGAATTTATGGCCTTTGGAAGAGAGGGAAACCTCTCACAAAGACTGCAAAGATGTAATGAGGCTATAAGATGTACGCATAAAACTTTTAATAGTCAAAATAGAAAACCAAGGGAACTATTTAGCAAGATCTGGATATATACAGATTATATACTGATCCATCACATTTTACACTGACATGAATTTGATCACTGAATACAGTGAAATTATGCTTAATGTAGCTTTCACTGTTTCTAGTATTTTCCCATGGTTTTATTTTCTATGATTGAAATATTGAACTACCCAATTTATTTTTAAGAATGTTCAGCTACAATTTGAAGTTCAAAGTCTTTATGTGTGTTTTCTCTAATATTAATAAGCGAACATCATTTGGAGATACTTGCATTGTAATCTAAAAATTTTTTTTTTTTGGTTCTTTGTGGAGAAATCATTATTTAGAAATTATATATCCCTGTTGTTTCTATGGAAACTCTTTCACCTTATGCTAATGAAATACAAATCATGAGAAAATAAAGTTTGGGGTTTTTTTCCTTTAAACATGGAATAATATTAAAAGAATATTCTCTTTTTTTGCAGATTTGAAAAGTTTAATGCAGATACTTAGCCATCTCTAGTCTCAGAACAGCTGTCAGTACACATTCAGAAATAGGTCAGGTTCATCCTGCTCAATGTTGAATTCCATGAGGGTGAAACAAATATGCTGTTTACCAGTAAGGTTTTGTCAAAGTCCTTTATTTTAATCTGAGTCACATCTGGGCACAGCAAGCACTCTGTCTATGCCTGTTTCCTGCTTCAAATAACATTTTTGGGGTTTTGCCCTATCTGACACAATGTAATTAGCACTTACACACTGTGATAATTTTATTCTTCCCAGCACTGTAGAGTAGGAGTTAAAAGCTGGTAGCACTACAATTATAATTAAGAGCTGTTTGGTTTATTCTTAATTCTACCACAGGGGAAAGCTTTGATCCATTTTCTTGCAATGGATGGCAACATTTCTTCTGACTTGTGTGACAGTTGCACCAGCTCTTCCAGGATCTCTAGGTCCATTTTGTGCTAGACCCATGGAAGAGCATGGGGTGGCTCTCAAATGTGGTGTCAGGCTGACAGTCACATGGGGAGCAGAACAAACAATATCCAGATGTTCATTCAACAATATCCAGATATTCATTCACTGCAGTAAACAAAGACTGTGCTCTCCTTACCTGTGCTCCCAAGCAGAAATTGCTGCCTGGGCACTGCACTGTGAGTTTCATTTGGGAGGGCTCAACTCGATAAGGGCAGGTGTGATCCACACTGCTGGGCATAGGCTGTCCCAGGCAATTGTGGTCATGAGGATAGTCCTGTCACTAATATTTTCAGCCTGGTGGTCCCATGTGTCCTAAAAGACCATCTTGGGCAAATTTTACAAAATGTCTTTGGTTCTGAGATAGGGGAGTGGGAGGCAGAAGAGGTTGTTGGTGTTTTATTTGGGGATCTGTAATTGATTTTTTTGTTAGGGAGTTCTGTGGGAAGAAAGGCATAGTTTGATTTAAAAGTGGGGTGTTTTTTTAATTTTTGTGAGTGCACCCTCTTAACACAACAAAACCACAAAGGTGATCCAAAAATATCAAGGAATGTGATTTTTCTAATCCATTTTTTGTAAGGCATGTTCCCTCTGACATGCCCTTTCAGACCTCTTTGTCAGCAGTTTTGCATGAGTTGCATTAATTCCATAAGAAGAAATTAGACATAATTTCCCATGTTTTGTCACCTTAATTTTTCATTATGAAAAGTCTGAGTTCCTTTTACATTGCAGGAGATGCAAGCTGCTGGATAAAGGCCATGCACTGGTATTCTAAAAAGCACTAATAGGATCCTGTGTGCATTTCCAGTAATATAAAGGGCTAACAAGAATAGAGATGACTTTTTATAGTTATGGACATAACATATAGACACAAGACTTTATGAACATTGCTTTTAAAAATGAAACATCTAAGTGTTTCTTTGCATGTGCCATTACCTCATTCAGTGAGTGCAAACATAAATGGATATGTAGAGACATAACTTTCCCTTTAGTCCTTAAGGCATTTAAATAAGGACTAAAACAATTTCAGCAGGAAATGAATTATTTTTAAAAATGTAACAGATCAAACATTTTACTACATATTGTATTTCCACAGGCACAATATTTCATGGTATTTCATAGCCAGAGAAAAGCATACAGGCACAGTAAGCTCTAGTGTGTAATTCTCTTTACAAGAGCATGGACAGTGCCAAGCACTGTTTATGGAGTTCTAAATATTACATATGCTTGGAAAATACATATATTTTAATGAACTAATTACCTATAAAATTAGTTTGAGAGTTGCATTCTTATACTATTTGCCCTCAAAAGCAATCCATGCAACAGAAATATCTACCTCATTCACGAGGAACTGGATGGCTCATTAGGGAGTTTGGAGCTTTGATGAACCAGCTTCTTGAAGAGCAACAAAAAGATGGTCACATATGAAACTTAAGGTTATTTTGCTGCCAGATGCCCCACACAGGCTTTAGTGACAGCATGCAATAGCTATTAATTTTAAGAACATTAAACCAGTAGTTTATTCACCATAATTGATGTATCTTTTAAAGTTTACAGCTAAAACATATGAAATTTCCTATAGAGAAAATATGGCTTCTTGAGTGGTTGCTATTTGGAAACAGGTATAATTAGAATAAGAATTCATTCAGACTATTAACCTGGATTTTGTTCATATGACTGATATTAACAGTCACATTAACGCTGATTGCTTTGCAGTCATATAGGTAAGAGACAAATATAATCTGTAGCTCATTTAACTGTTACTGAATTATGCTGTTCTTTTTGGTTACAAAAAATAAAAAAATAAATTTGCCCTGAAAATGGGAAACGAACAGTCATCAATAGCCTCAGAAAGTTGCCTTTGCTGATAATTGTATTCAGACAGAAATTTTCTGCCTATTCAGCCTCTTGCTGCCTTGCTGCCACCCACAGACAGATATGTTCAGGAGTTCTTCAGCAGACAATAGTCAGAAAGGGGTTTTGGAGAACAATGAAAGTGGTAATGGACTTAGAAGAAATACAAAACTTAAAAACACACACACACACACACCCCAAAAAAATAAAAGTCCTCCCCCCAACAAACAAACAAAAAACCCACAAAGCCTTGATTTATGGTGTCTGGTTTTTCCAGATTCAAAGTAGCAAACTGTTGCCTTTCTCTTGATCTTCCCTGTGTATGTAAAATATTTCTATTACAGAGTATTTAGGCTGAGAGTTATGAATCACTGGAAAACAGGATTCAATGATTGCTTGGGGTCTTGGATAAAGCAGCTGCCAAAAGCAAAGCTCCTGGTGCTGTATGTTTTCATTGACTTTTTTCAGACACCTGTAAGGCTCTTCAGACCCATTCCAGGGAATGGAGCTGTGCTGGACTGCCTGCTGTACATACAAGAACAGGTTGTTGTCCCTGACAAGAACAGGTTGTTGTCCCTGAAGTGTCTTTTGTGAGGATAGAATATGGCTCTAAATAGATTGGATATATATGCATATTTATATTTAATCAATAAAAGGCACATTACATGCATGATTGGTATTGCATCAAATCCTTGAACAACATAATGGGTCATTGGGTGTGTGAAGCAGGATCGTTTTCCCTTTGTGGAAAAGCAGAGATATTAATCTTTGCAGTTGCAAAATTTTTTCTCTCTTTCTCTTGTAGCATGACATGAAGTGTTTATTCCGAATCTTTCAGAATTAAAAAACTTGCATATGTCAGTCTGGATTGCCCTCATCTCACAAGCAAGGGTAGATCTCCCTGCAGGCTGCACTTTGGTCTGTTTGTGATAAAACTGTGACATGTCATGGGCACTTAATAGGTGTCTCCACTGCACAGTAGTCTGTTATGAAGTCCTGTGTGACTGAGAAATGCAATGAGGAAGCAAATGTAGAAGAAGAATGCTTCAGCATCTTGACCAAGACCACAGAGCCTCTTTGTGTCAGAATCGGGTTCAGCAGCTCTTCCATCTCTCAGTCTGAGGCTCTGTCCAGATTTCCTCCCTGTACCAACTTTGATCTATAAACTGTCCCTCATTTTGCTGCTGAAAGTACCACTGTTCTTGTCTCTACTTGCATGAGTGTGTTCATCTGAACAGAACAAGGTTCTGATAAGAATTGATTCCAAAAAGGGGACAGAGTTGGCAAGGAATATCTTATCTGGACATGTCAGTATAATTTTAGCAGGAATGTGTCTTGCACTAACTTGGACACATTAAACTTCTATGGTTCATTGAATCATAGAATTGTTAAAGTTGGAAAAAACCTCCAAGATCATCAAGTCCAACCTTCTACCCAATTCCTCCATGGCCGTTAGACCATGTCCCAAAGCACCACATCCACCCATTTTTTGAACACTCCCACCACTTTTCTGAGCAGTCTGTTCCAATGCTTAACTACTTTTTCAGCAAAGAAATTCTTCCTAATATCTAATCTGAATGTCACCTGGTACAACTTGTGTCCATTTCCTCTTGCCTTGTTATTAGTTACTAGGGAGAAGAGGCCAACACGGCCTCACTACAACCTCCTTTCAGGTAGCTGTAAAGAGCAATAAGGTCTCCCCTCAGCCTTCTTCAGGCTAAGCAATCCCAGCTCACTCAGCCTCTCCTCATAAGATGTGTTCTCCAATCCCCTCCCCAGCTTCATTGCCCTCCTCTGCTCCTGCTCCAGCACCTTGATGTCTTTCTTATACTGTGGTGCCCAAAACTGAACACGGTACTACAGGTGCGGCCTCACCACGGACGAGTACAGGGGCACAATCACTTTCCTCTTGCTGGCGACACCATTTCTCATACAGGCAAGGATGCTGTTGGTCTTCCTGTCCACTCGGGCACAGTACTGGCTCATGTTCAGTATGATATTCTGCTTTGACCTTTGGCTTTCCTCTAGTAGAATTTTAATCAATTGGCTGGCTAATTACAGACTTTCTAATCTGTAGCCAAGAGGAAGGGTTTTAAACGTTTCCTTTTGGCCTGAGAATGGTTAGTGATCTGTGAATGTGCAGGCTGTACAACCAACATATGAATTTAACCAAATTAACATGCTTGTACAACTCTGGTATGGCAAAATCTTTGACAGGGCTGGTTGTTTCACACATTGATTCCTGCCAAAGGCAGCATCACACACATGCATAGTGCAGTGTGGGTTGGTTTGGTCTGACTTTTATTTGTTTATTTTTTAAACACCATGTACCTGACTTGGTTTTGCTCCAGCAGAAAAGTCCAAGAGTGATAAATCATAACACTTTATGGCATAACTTCGTACTTTTAGATCTTTATCTACATTTTGTTAGTTTCAGAGAAGGGCTAAGAGATAAAAGGGGGATTTTCCATTAAACAAATATAGCTTACTCAATAAGCTTGCTCATTCAATTTCAACCAGTCATACTGCTGCAAGTTGAGGTGTAGCAAGGCTAGGCTTCCTGATGTCTTTCATCTCCAAAGGCTGAAAGGAAAATCTTTTGGATTAATTTTGCTAGTTCTAGACAAAAGGGATATGAAGGTGTATATAAATCTGGATCTCACTGAAAGCCATGATAGCTTGCATACCATTATGTTCAAAAATGTATTCTGAAAAAGTATCTATCCTATATTTGGAGTATTTGTATATGACTTGGCTTTAAACCTGTGACTTTGCCTAGTCTCGATTTGAATGGTTTTGTGTTTATGCATCTTGTCCTCAGCATGTCTTACATCAGTACAAGTCTGTGTTTCTTGCGTACACTATGTAATGAAGTGTAATGGCTAGTCAGGTTGTGAAGTAGGTGGCAATCAACCAGCCTTTTTTGCATCATGTCAAATAGGTCCACTTAGGTTGTTTCAGAGACTCAGATTTTTATGTGAATATTGTAAAAGGAATGGTGGAAAAGTTCTGTATCACAGGAAATTTGAAACAGGTTATCTGTTGGTCTGGTCCCAGGTTGAAGAATAAATGAAAACTGAAGGGGCGTTTGAAAAAGAGGAAGAGCTACAAATTTCCTAAGAAAGCCAGTCAGGTAAGGATGGAGAAGGGGACAACAATCATGATCCAAGGGTTAAATTAAGCAGCTGTGCTTTTTGGTAATTATGAGCACTAATCCTTAACACTGATGCTCAAGAGGTGTCTCTTTCATCTGATCTGTCCCTGTGCTTAAATCTTATGTTGAAGTTACCACTGTCTTGTCACTAGGAAATGGAGCCAGAGGGGAATATTAGAAAGGTGTAATTAGATTTCAGAGACCCACACTGGTACATCATCCCCAGCTCCATATCCTGGAAATCTTCTGGGCTTTGGGCATGTGGGAAGTAAATAAACATTCACTTAAACCTATTCTGCTCACCAGTGTACAACTTAGTGTACATGTTCAGGGAGGTTATGCATTTCCCTCAGAGCTTCAGCTACTCACCTGTCCAAATGAAGAATTAATGTGACATGAACACAACACTAATTTATTTATTGGTGCTACATAGTTTCTAGTCATGTACAGAGCCTACACTAATTTATTCTAGCTGCTTGTTTTTGCATCTAACATTTCATGACAAGGCCCACGCTTTATTGCCAGCATTGTAATACAAGAATTAATAAATATGCAAAGTTATCTGTTATTGCTTAGAGTCACGAATAATGAACATCTTGTATATCACACTGTGATGGCTGTTCTTGTTCATCTGTCTTTGGCTGCTGTACTACTGAGATTAGTTTCTGTTGTCCTTGCTTTGTAATTTCTATTTTTGTCTTGTTTTAGAAGCTCTCTCCTTTAAAAACTGCTGTGCATGTGTCTTGATCTTAAGTGTGAGTTCAAGTGCATTAAATCTGCTCATTATTTTAAAATATTTTGCATAGATGCTTGGTAGTAAGTATATCTCATGCATTAGTAGAGGGCACACTTTTGAGTATTTGGATATTGAACAGCATGTTCAAATCTGGGCAGAATAAAAATCTAAAATATATTAACAGAGGTGTCAGGAGGTTGACTTGAAAAGCACTGAGATTTATCCAAGACTGTTTTTCTAGATCATGTCCCAATTCAATCAGATGGAAAATGTCTGTTACTTTTTGAGCTAATCCTTACGAAAACCAGGAAGCATAATGAGCACCTCTTAAAAGCAAAGTTGTTGAATGTTCTCCTTGGGATATTTGTTTCTGAAGCCTGATTTCCAGAGCTTTTTTTTAAATCGTGGTAAAGCTTCTTTCTAAACAGCATAAACTTATTTTCTCAATATGATTTGAATTTTTTCCCCACCCTGCTCAGATAATTTTTCAAGAATATATCAGAGGCTGCAGACTTTTTTTCAGATATTTTGTCATCCTTTTTTTTTTTTTTTTTTAAATCAGGTTGTGTTATATAGGAACTAACTCCAAACAAAAAATTTTCAGATTCAGTTTCATTGCCATGTATATAGTCTGGCCTAGTCTTTTTCCTGGTCTTTTTTATGTTCTTTATTTTTTCCTCTCTTACTGAAAGCACAGTTAGATGTGATGATTTTTTTTTCAATGCTTAGTAGATTTGTTAAAGAATTATGTGCACATTGATTTTTTTTTTTAATCCTATGACACCTAGAAAGAGATCCATTTGTTTACCATTAAAATCCTAAAGACTTTAAGATAAGACTGGCTTAGCAGTAAATAATGCCTAAACCACATATTAACTCTGGAGTACACAATAATTTCCTTATCTTTGAAACTGAATTGGGTTGGCAAAATACCATTTTTGATAGGATTTTCTTATGGTTCCTGGCTGATGGAGCCTTTGGGGTACTAGGAAATGAATGCCTATGGACTCCATCAGGAGAGCCAGGATTTGGGAGTGAATGACTGGCTGTGAGAGGAGGGAGCAACACAAGCAGGTTGGCCTGAGGAGACATTCCTGTGTTATTTTGGATAATTTTTATTTTACATAACAGAATTGGATGCCAGGAACATGAAATTTGCCTGAAGGTCTCAGCAGCTTCTGTACTAACTGTTTGAGGTTTATCCAGTTTGGGTCTGTTTGGATAATGTCATCTTTAACAGTCAGGAATTGAAGCCAAACCTCTGGAGGAGGTTTTAAGCCAAAATTCCTGGGATACGGGGAGGGAGGAAGGTAATGTGAGGATGTTTAACAGTGAGGAGAGGCCTCAGCAAGAGGGTATCCACCCACAGATGAGCTGTGCTGCTAGTGGAGCACTGGGTGTGTGGAGGTGCCTTGCTTGGCCCAAGATAGAGTAATCATGCTTTTCCTCTGTCAAACTCTGCATGTTATCACCGGCCACACTGCTCTGTGAGAGGACTGATGGGTGCAGGGAATGAGCACAGGTGGACGGACTTAGGCTTGCCCCTTCCTATCTGGTCTCTGCCCTTCTGCACAGGCATGTTGTCTGTCTCCAGCATGGCAGGAGCCATGGGGCAATCTCTGCTGCTTCACTGGGGGCTTTAGGCAAGGGAAATAATATTTGGTATTGGGGAAATATTAGTCAAATGGCCTAACTCTAGAACAGGATTCTAGAGGCTACTGAAAATCCATCCTTGGAGAGATTCAAATGAACCTGGATGAGAAACCTGATTTAACCTTGAAGGTGGCTCTGCTTTGAGCAGGGGCTGGATCAGATAGCTGCTGGAGACCATTTCCAATTTATGTAATTTTGTGGCTCTGTGACTTGGCAATCTCTGTCTTCAGTAGCCTGTCTGTCATCACTTCCCTGACACGGGCTTTCTTTCAGAGGAAAATGATTTTTAAATCTCCTCCAGTCAGATGTCCAGATTTTCCTAAGAAAAATGGCAGTATTTGGTCACTCTGCACAATGCTATCTTTTTGTGGACACTTCAAAATTCCCTTCTCTGGATGGTATACCTTTTTTCATCTCTCGTCCATGATCTCTGCAGTTCTGATTAAGGTCTCAGTTTTTTGACTGCTGGGTTGGGCCCATTTTGTGCTGATCACTTTCCTGGGATATTCCTGTTGATGGAGAGGTAGAATTGCTGATATTGCTGAGTCTCACAACACCTGCCATGTGTGAATGGGGCTGCATGGACCTCCTAAACCTTCTTGTGTCAGCCTCTGATTTGTGAACTTCTGTAAGGAGAAGTCTGTCGAAACACAAAAAGCTAAGAGATGGTCCCCAGTTATTAAATTGTCTTTAAATGAAAGATTTTAGTTGGAGACCTTTTAAAAACTGATGGGAAAAAATATTTGGGTCAAAAGATGAGTTAGTCTTCATTTAAAGTATGCTGTAAGTACAGTTTCCTTTGAATTATTTTGACTTTGCTGCTCTACAGGCCTAATTATGGCCTTTATGTATGCATGCAAATCCGTAGAGCTCCTGGGCTGCCATCTCTTGAATGCTAGCTGGCTGAGATATAGGAGGATTATAACCATTTTTTCGAAGCTAGCAGGCAACTTGGAAAATAGAGCTATGAATGCTGCTCCCTGTTGCTTGGAACTGAAATCACTGTACTTCTGTTAAGCAATAGAAAGATTTCAAAGATAGCTTAGTTTTGTGCTCAGTAGTAGGAAATGTCTTCAAGTCTTACCTCACACCTAAAGACAGTGAGCTGTGTTCATCTAAGTTGTGAAATCATTCTGTCTGGGAGAATTAATAAATCTTAGTTTGTAATTAAGCCTACCTAAAGCCACTTTTACTATAAATAGTTTATCTGGGCTAGAAGCCATTTTCTGTTGTACGGCTGACAGGAACAGAGCTGGATAATAACACAAAAGAAGGATCATCTACCAGGTTTCATTAGCTTAAATATTCTCTTAAAATATTTTCTGTATAAAGATAAGAGTACATTTTTAGCATAATTCAGTTACAACAAGCTAAACTATTGTTATACTGTACAAAAATAGATAGTGGAACTTCATGAAAACATGATACCTGTACATTTTCTGTAGTGCCTGTAGCTTCCGTAGTTCTCGATAAACTTGTAAAGTTAGGCAGTTGTAATCAAAGGCATAATGAAAGTTAGAATACCACACTGAACTGAATCACCAAGGTCAAACATCTGTCTATCTATCTATCTATCCATCCCTTGCCTTATGTAAGAAACACAAAGCTTTTATACCAAAAAGTTTTGTATAAGTGGCTTCAGATGTCTTAGTATTGTATTCAAGCCTTTCCTTTTCTCCCCTTTTCTATAAAAAAATCAAATTACAGTTATTACAAAGCATACTTCCTAATGTTAGCTAACTGATTAAACAAACAGTGTGGATCAAAGGAAATTCAATAATTATGCATCTACATCTGCATCTAAGTTTTAAAAACTGCATGTTTTAAAATGATGAATTATTTACAAATCAAGATGAAATGGGGAATATTCCAATTTGTGCTTTTGAAGTGTCATCATATTAATCTAGGCCACTTTATGCACACATGTATAGTCTTTTCATCCCTGGAGATCCCTGCAAGATGGTGGGTTCTTGTCACTAAATTTCTGTTGGCAGAGAGCCAAGAAATAAGTATTTTAAAACTTACAGTTTATTGTGATTCAATTAATATTCAGGAATCCTAAAGGAGCAGTGAATAATATGATCTTCTTTCTTTTTACATATTTTGTGGCTTTCATGGTTTTCTTTTCTCTCTGCAATTTATTTTATTTATGCATATTTGTTAGATGTTCTTTTTAATTAGTTACCCTGATCCTTAGATATTAATTTTAACCTTTTCTTCCCTGCCCCTACTCTTCCCCACTCTATCCAGGCATCTTTAGTGTAATTCTGTTATTTATAATGTGTAATTTAGCAGCTGGGTACAAACTAAAAACTGAACACTTAAAAAAACAGTTGAAGAGTGAGAGAAATCATCTCCAGATATAAGTTTTCCAGTTAGTTACTATTTTTGTAAGATTAAAATAATTAAAATAAAATAGTAAGAAGGAAAAATACCTTGATTCCAGTGCTACAGATTTGTGTTTACTTAGAAACTTCATGGCTTTGTAGACTAGACTGTTATCAAGCAAGTACAAAAGTAACGATGTCATAATGACATTTACATGGGAAAGTCTCATTGTGCCTTTACCATAACAAGGTCCTGACATCACCTGTGGGCTTACTAAATTTGAAAATGTAAAGAATATGCAACAGGAGGCTGGGGTTAATGCATGCAGGCTGATGCTGGGTGAGACAGGAGATAGACTATGTTGTGCAACCCCTCAAACTGAGTTCTAATCTGCCCCCAGTCCCCAGCTCCTCTTGTCTAAAGAGCCTCTGGCTCATCTCACCCCCCTGCCCCACAAGCCCCTTCTTCCATACAGTCACAGTCTCCTTCCTGCCTTAGAACCAGCTGTACCCCAAAGTTCATCTCAGTATTTTCCTCCTACTCAGAGCTCTCCTCAAAAGGTCCGCCTTCCTCAGATTCCTCTCCTTGTAGCCTCTACCCCTACCACATCATCTTTCTCATGAACATGATCAATTAACCAACTTTATTCTTTGGGGTTTCACATATAGGCAATAATAAATATCGGATTTTAAAAAAATATTTATTTATAAAGGCATATATATATATACTAGATAATGAGTACAACTTGTGCCAGGTTGGAAAAGGAGGCTGTAATTTGTTGGCCTTCCTATCTGCACTACTCACCCCAAATTAATACCTGCATTCTTCATCACTCACCTCTCCCTCCCTTCATTAGAGTGCTGTATTAGAAATAAAATATTCAAAATTCCTTGAGTTTTGCACAAGAATCCAACAGACTTTAATGAATAGTATCTCAACCATAAACACTGCAGTATGATGTTACAATATGCTAATGACAAAGAGAATGCTGAGCTCAGCTGCTCTTTCAATATAGGAAGGAAAGGAGCCTGCAATGCCAGTCATCTACATCGACAGTAAAATAAAGAGCCTTAGAAGTGCTCACAATAACCGAACTATGTATACACAGTTTTTTCTTTATAAAGACAGACTTTACAGTTGTAAAAATGAAATGACTCTTTAATAATTCTCAATCAAATTACTTATTAAGATCTTTCCTTCAAATTCTTCATAAACATTTCACAAGTGTTTCAGTAATGGGATTGAATTTTCTGGCTAATAGAGATCATTTTAATAATTCCGTACATGAAATAGTGTTCTTGAATGAGTGTCCTTGCTTGCTCTGAATATTTCTGTACAACTGAGTTTTATTCTCAGTGAAGCATAAAATTTCTCCTTAGGGACATAGTAGACTAAATTCTGTTTCCACGATGCAGGTCTTACTACTAGAAACTGTGATTGGCCTCAGAAGCACATGAGGATGCAAAGGTATTTCTTGAAAATCCCTTCTACTTTCCGTGGAAATAATGGTCTTATGCAGGCGAAACACCTCCTCATTTGCAAAGTCTATTAGCCTTACAAAATAATTTAAGATGAGAGAGTAAGTATTAGGTGTTAAACCTGTTCAGTGCTGAGGCTCCTTGGTACAAGGCATACACGTTGCCAGGAGATCTCCAACAGAAATCTAGCAAAGAAACCTTATAGCTCATTGGGTGCTGAAGGTTTGCCAACTGCTGATAGAGTTGGAAAGATTAATACCCCATTCCTGCTTAAAGGGAAGGACATGCAAGTTAAGTTACCTGCCCATTAATAAAAAGCTTACTATTTCTTTCCTTCCCTGACTAGTTCAATCTTCAATTGTATTGTGTTAATTACTTCTGATAAGCATTACATTTTTCTAAAGTATGCCAAATGTCCTGAATGCATTGTAAAGAGACTGCAGCAGCTTTGATGAGAGAAGACTCTTAAATATATGAAAATTGTAACACCCAAACTGTTTGCCTGGACAGAAAAAAAGAATTGGCTTTATGGTTTGCAAACCTGCATGGCATGGGCCTGACCTTGCTGGAATGGCACCATCTGGGGAAAAAGTGAGCCCATAGGTGGATTACACAGTCAAAACAAACTACGTGCTGGAGTTGTTATGCCAGTTTGTCAGATCACTTGGACAGTCAAATTAGGAAATTTTGTCTTGTTAAATATTTAAGTTCCTGTCTATGCAAGTAGAGTTCAGAGTTACTCGGAACTGTAGGTTTTCTACAAATTAGACTCATCTGTATTTCTGTGCCAAATTATCTCATAACACTTAGCTACTTCCTTGTGTGGGATGACTCATTTTATGAATTTAATAGTTTATAACTACATGTGTCTTTTGATTACAAGCCAGTCAACAAAATAATCCAAATCTGTGAAAAACAGTTGAAGGCTAAGAGGTCTGTTCATTAGAGATGAACTTTAGGGTTTTATATACCAAAGAATAAGGATGTAAATCTGCTTTACACCTCTCACTTTATTAATCTGAACTTTTGATAGGGGATAGGTGTTTTTCTTGCTGTATGAAATTCTTAGAAGCGATGAATTTAAAATATAGATTATGCAGCTGTTAGGGACTGGGATGAATAATGACTCAAAAAGGCAGCAGCTTCTTGGAAGACATAAGGAAGTGTGTCTTTCCCTTCGCTTTTCTCATAGATTATACATGTTAAGAGATCTCTGACAAATAGAATCAAGAGATTTCTATAGGGGGAAAAAAAATGATAGCTTTTTCAAACTATATATCTTCTCTGCTTCTGCCTGACTCGAAGTTAAATATCTTCCTACTTATCTTTACTTAGGATACTATTCTCATTTGAAATCATGCTGTCAGTATAAATACAGGTATACAAATTAATGTTATACATTTTTCTTTTACTTTTCAACTCACTCCATTTTATAATAAAATAGTCATTACTATTTTGCCACATGAAATGACAGGCACATTTGCCTGTCATTAGTTTACTTTTTTTTGCATATCAGGACATGGCTGAGCAGAACACAAAAGCTGTTTCAGACTTTGAAATAATATTTTGCATCCTTATGGCTGTTTCCAACTGAAAAAGATGAAGGAATTTTAAAATGTGAATGTTTTCAAAGCTTCTTCTGAGTGACATCTGAATCAATGTGCTTATATGGAAAATACAAATCCAAGAATGTTGAATGAATTTCCTGAGGTACAAGAAAATCTGTAATACAGCTAGGAAGTAATATAGATACCAATTCTTGACTTACTCTATTTGTGGGGTACCTATAACATGCTTTTCATTTTTCTGTTGTTTTATTTTATCAGTCACCACATAAGAGCTATTTCTAGCTCTGTTGTTGTACACAATGTGATTGCTTTCAGCTGAGTAGATCTGGGGCATTCTTCTGTATTTTACGCGAAAACAACACCCAAACAAACAGTAGAAAATCCTTGTAAAAGTGAGAGATAATAACTTCTGCAATAGGGACAGGTTATATAACTTTTAGTTATTAACAGCAAAACAGACTTGAGGCTGCTACACCAAAGGAGTATAGATACCCTGGTTAAGCAGTTCAGTCTGTGTGTGACATGGATATGCATGTATTTGTGTGTGACTGAATAGTAACTTCCCTCATCCTCTTGTCCAATTCTAGTCATTCTACTCCCTTGATGCCCGGTGAACATTTTGACCCTTTGATTGTTTAGATTTCTTTGTTCCCTGTGGATCTACCCATAGCAGTAAATTAAGTGTGCCATGAGCATTCCCAAGTACTTAAACCAACTGTCATTGAATGTCATAGGTTAGTAAATTAACTCAGCTCTCCAAAAAGGAGCAGCTGCATGCCAACTGCCTATTGGAAAGGTCTGTGGTGTATGCTAATTCCTCAGTCATTCTCAGGAGCAGCTTTTGCAAAGTGTTATAGAGAATATGCCAAAAGGTATGTGGGACTTTTCTAGCAGTTTAACAGTAGATGTTCCTGGAATGCTTGAATTTCCTGTTGTAGACATAACCCATGGAGGAATGAGGTGAAATAGATCCTTCAGATTGCCCAGTTTTGCTCAAAACGCAGTCCATTGCTTTTTTTTTTTTGGTAAATCCAAGGGAGGAAAAAAAAACAACCAAACCTATGAAGTAATTGAAGCATATGTGCATTTTTCATCAAGCTGTAGAGGGTTCACAACATGTATATCTTCATAAATTGGTTATCCCTAAAAATACAGTGATGACTCTCCCATTGAATTCCCATGAAACTTATACTATTCACTAGTGAGATTTCATGCATGTTACAAATCTTGCTGTCTATGAGGCCTTCTAGGTGTTGCAGATAAAATATCTCTCTAAAGCCATTTGGCACATATCACTAACCTGAACTATCATGACTACTTAGAAAGATGAATTAGGTCACCTGATAGTCCATTCTACCTTCAACTTATTATTCTTCAGATGTTCCAGGTTTTCAAAGGTATGCAGTGCTACATAGCAGACTATTTTTAATGCAAAGCAATCTATTTCAGGTAGCTTTGAGCTCTGAAATAGAACCGAGAAGAGTGAGGCTGTTAGTGAGACTGTGATCTTCATCTGTCTGTTTGCTGCACTGAGTCATAAGAAATGATGCTGTGAACTCAAATCAGTTTTATATGCACAAAATCTGTTTTAAAAGATCATCAACTAGGAGAGTGCTTGTCGTGGTTTAGGGTTAGGGCAGCCTGATAGACCTATAACAGATGCTCTCTGTTAACTCTTCTCCCTCCCCAAAGGGGAAGAGAAAGGGAATAAGGGAGAGAGACCTAGCAATTAGAAAAGGAAACTAAAACAGCTTAAGTGAAAATGAAAATTATGAAAATGAAATATATACAAGAATATACAAACCTGTATCGAACCAAACTGCCCTGATGGCAATTACATTGCCATCACCACTGATGCTGTGGAGCAGGCTCTGGGAAAGTCCCAGACTGGGACCAGCAGCAGAAGGGAACTGTGTTCAAGAGCTGGATTCTGGTACCAGTTTCAGGAACACCCAGATCAGAGGCAGAATGGACAGAGTGCCCCTCAGATGCTGGCTACTGAAGAAGCAAGAAAGAAACCAGAAGAGCCTATTTTGTGAAATAAAAGAAAGACTTAAACAATATTGCTCACCATCTTGTAGCTTTTATGGTGGATAATGAATATTCAGCATGTTGTGTTTCCGGGAACTTTGCTAAAAATAGCACTGTATCCTTGTTTTAAAAAGGGATGAGCATAACTGTGAAGAATGACTTGGATGCTTTTCCTTCCTCTTCTTCAGTCTAGTTTAACTCCTTATACGATAACACTTTTGCTCACTGTCAAATTGCCACCTCCTCAGCAGACAAACCAGAAATTATGAAGGCACAGACGTGGAAAAGTGAGGCTGGGGAAGAGTTCCAGGTGTTGTTCACTCTACTCTCAGCTTTGTGGTGGGATAAAATATATCTAAGGCACTCTTAGCATACTTTCAGCTAACCTGTTCATCAAACCTCTAGAAACGTTGCAGCTCTGCCCATGCTTAATGCTACTTATATTTTTTCATCATACATAATCTGCTGCAAACAAATGACGAACAAATACTTAAATCTGTATAACTGCCTTTTAACATCTTTTTTCTCCTTCCCTCAGTGTCCAGGGTTTATAAAATCCTCAGATTCTTTCCAGTTTATATTTTTCAGTAAACCGCAGCATGTGATTCAATCACCCAGATGAGTGCTTCCCAGCAGCAGCTGCCCTCAGGCAATGTATACCTTATCTGATATGGTCACATTGATGCATGTCTGAATTACATTCTTCTTTTTTACAATAGGGGGTCCACTGGTCCAGCATGAAACTCTATGCAGTTTTTCACCTAATATCACTCCCCTACCCTAGATTTTTCCTACTAGACTACTCTGCCCAGGTTATATTCTACTCTTTATATTCACAATTACAAGGGCAAGGGTTCCTTTACTATCTTTTAACTTAGTTTCATTCTGTTGATACATTTTTCTAATTTATCAACAATTGCCAATTCTTCTGATTTC
>VWZY01012424.1:393208-409200 GCA_013399075.1 Chloroceryle aenea
GTCCCTAGGCTCTTGAAGTAGTATTTCAAAGCCCACTTTAGGGGCTTATTACCCTTACTGTCTGAATTTGCTCTTTTTTGGTGTTCAGAACTGTTCTACTATTTGGTGCTTCCTTCACTCCACTTGCATCTTCAGATTCCTTTCCAATTCCTTTTTACTTTTGAGGATCAAATATAAATCCAGGTGTTTGTAATGTTATAATTTCCTTTGCCTTCTGAAACAGAGGGGAGCTCCTAGCATCTTCCAGTTCATTGGGGGTGGTAAAAGAACTTTTGAGGATAAAAATGACCCAAGTTCAATTGTTTCCTCTGCTTCATATGAAGCAAAGAATTGGATCTGAGTAAGAAGCATCAGAATACTGTGTTACCTAGATATAGTGCATATTGCTCTAAAATAAATTTAGAGATCACATCAGTCACTGTACTCTACTCTGAGATACAATCCCATGGCAACTGGGCTGTCTGAGATGAGAGTTTTAGGTCTCTGTGGCCTTCAAGATCTGTCTGAGTTTCCTCATTAAAGTGTCACTGAAGCACATTCTCATTAAGAGTTTCAGTTTCAAAACAATGGTATTGACCAATGTGGGAAGGAGTGGCAGTGCAGAGAATCTGAGTCAAAACATTCCTAATCAGGATAATTTTTATTTAAACTGTACAGATCTACCTTCCAGCTACATGCGTCAAATGTTGGCTTCAGCACAAAGACAAGGAAGTGGGATTGTTGTTATCACTTCAAGCGCAATTTTGGAGAGCTCATAAAACGTCTCAAATTATGGAATACAACAGATGTCACCAAACTGTGATGGATTTTTTTGAGCTTTAAAGTTTGAAGTGTCTGATTCTCCTTAAGAATGGTAAGTAGACAGGGTGGATAGACAGGGATAAGAAGGGGCACTCTATGTGCTACTACTATAAAATTCACTAATTTAAATAGATGCACTTCTCTATCACACGAGGACCTAAACAGATACTGTGAAAGAAAATGAGGGTGAGCTCTGTTATCTTTGGGTACCATTTAGTCTGAATCAGAGGTGTGTTCTTATGGTACATGCAGGGATGAAATCTGGTAAAGAAAGACTGCATAAAATAAACAGTGTTATTTAGGGCTTAGTGAGGCATCTGGCTCTAATTTTAGATAAACTACTTCTATTCATGTCACCATCCTTATCAAACAGTTGCTGTCTCTGCTTCTTTAGGCTTTTGTTTCCAGTTGCCATCTTTTGTGGGGTAACAGCTACACTGCACCATGATAATCCTTGCTTGAACCTTAACCCCTGTTTAAAGCATACCAGATGTAAAGATACAGAAGGGTGCACATGACTTCAGAAGCCTGCAGCTGAACACCACTAAGTTAGCATTTTACAGAATTTTATGAAAATAAGTGCCTTTTATAAGAAATACATGCAGGGCAAACCTCTTGGGTTACATTTTACCTTTGTCTAAATGGCTAATTCCCAAAAATCAAACATTTCAGATCTCAGAATGTAGTTGATCCACACGGATTGATATAAATTATGGTATGTTATCAGTTCCTTAGTTGTGTTCATATTATTATGGTTGAAAACTATTACTTCAAAACTATTAATTCAAATTTATTATTAATATATGTGCCACTTTTGTTCAGTTCTCTTCTATTTGAAGATAAAATTCATTTACAAACTTTAGTCTCTATTGAATATGAATAAATTAATTACCTTGCACATCATTATCTTGGGTGTTTAGAAGTGTTTCTGCTGGCTTGTGTTTTTATGAATGATCATATATGCAGAAGGTTGTGTTTGAATATCCACCTCTGAGCTCAGAGGAAATGATCCAGGACAGTGAGAGAAAGCATAAGGAGGCAGCACAGCCCTATACTGCTATAGGCATTGTGACAGCAATTCAGAAAGGCACCAATGTTGTTACAGGTCAGTGAAGTTTAGGAGAAGAAAAAAAAGCAAACAAACAAACAAAAAACCCCACACCACCCTTCTCCTTTATGGAGAGACTGTTGTTGTAGCAGAAACATTAATAAATATCCAGGGTATTGCAAATGGAAACATATTTTCCTGTCTGGCTTTTTGGATTTTCAAGACAAAGGATTCCTTAGAAATGGACTATATTGAATTTTGAGTTATAAACGAATTTCCAGAAGATCCTGGAAAAATATGTGGAAGATCTAGTCAAGGGAGTCATTGCATGAAGGCACTCGTCACTTCTTAACTAAGACTTCACAGACCACGAGAGATTAAAAGGTTAGATGCACCCTGTACAGGGTTAATTCTGATCTAAAGTTTTATTAAATTAAATCTGGACCCAGGGAAGTCAATAGCATTTTCATTAACTTCAGCATTACCTGTTCAGCTTGACTTGTATAACTATGATGAAACTTTTCCCCTAAAATTCCATTAACAGTTTTAGTGTGTTAACTCAAACTAGATATCGCTGAAAATTACTTTCATGTGTTTGGCAGAAAATCATGTCAGTTCTAACAACCTGTATTTGCAATCATCAAAGCCCATCTGAAACTATCAGTGTGGCGACTGAATATATCTTAATAGCTGTAAATCCAGTGGCGATCTTTGCTATTTAAGAACCATAATACTAGATAGAAGAGTGACAATATCAGCCTCCTTGTGGACTTCTAACAGTTCACATGTCCTGTAGTACATTACATTTTTATCTTCCTTTGAGGTCTAAAGGAATTTCTTACTCCTTTCCAAAGTAATCAATTGGCATTTATTTCCATAGTGTTTCTGGATACAAACCCTCTTTATATCTTACCTTTTTCCTGTCTGCTATTGTGAAAAAGCCCCCATCCAGGGAAAAACAAATAATATAACCTGTGTGGGGGCTAATACAGCACAAAAAAGGCCAGGAACAGCCCCTTTGTCAAGGCTATATTCCCTTTTATCATCTTCTGCAATGTCTAACCACTCTTCTACAAATTTGTCTCTATGAATCATCCAGTAAAGGTATACTTCATGTCTTACAACAGCCATTAGCATATCCTACTACCCAAGGCTTTCACTGTTAGTAAGTCATTTAGTGGATCATTTCCAGTTAAAGTACTCAGTTTTCACAGCCAGGTTGTGACTTTTCCATCACTTGCAGGGTATAGAGCTAGCCCAAGGAACCGCCCATACACTCCTTGTTAAAATGGTGAAGGACTATTTAGTTTTTCTCTCTTTACTTCAAGGAAGTGTTTCAGCCAGCCTTTTGAATTTCTCACCAAGTTTGTGGACATAACCAGATAGATGTGGAAAATGAGAGCCTTAGATTATGCTTAGCATGTAAATGTGTTCTCCAGACATTAAGTCCCTTTTAACGATATCTTAAACACCTCTGTATTTTCACAATTAGAATTCTGTAATGACTTATCTTTCACAGAGCCTCTTTTGTTAAAGAAAGTTATGTTGCCTCAAATCCAATATATTCAGAAGTTCTTTCAGCTCCTACTGTGATGGTTCTCATTAAAATGTAAAATGATAATAATAATCAGATTTAAAAAAAAACAAACAAACATTTTTTGTATTTTTTGGGGTATACTGAATTAGTAAGCTTTTAATGTACCCTGGAATCTCACTCTTCAGTCTCAGATAGCTGGGTTTGATGTTAGTCATCACAAATAGGTGAATAGGTATTATCATCTCTATAGATAGGGAAGCAAAGACAAATATAGGGAATGAGTTAGCACTGTGCAGATTAATGAGAGCTTCCACTGACTTCAGTAGATGTTTACTGCTCATCATCTCTAAGGATCAAGCTATTTTGTTGACTGTTAGACAAAGATAGACTTTTTTTTTAATGTTTTTTTCTCTTTTTAAAGAGTCACATGGAAGCTATTAAAGTTATTCTAGGAAATACTGCATTTCTCTACCTCAGAAATTTTATGGTATGCTTAACATTATCATTAATATTAGGTGAGCATTAAAAAAGCAATTTATTTAGTAGTCCTTATCATATTTGCAATTTCTCCAGCTCTGCAAAGACAAGACAAATAACAGATTTTACTGCTCTCAATTTCAGGAATCATCTTGTTCTCTTTAATATTAAATGACTGTATTTCTGTGTCCAAAGTCCTAGGCTTATTTTTGTTATGTCAAATGCTCTTTTACCTGTTACAAAAACTAACATAGTCTTCAGCTAGCATTTCAAAAATCTAATTGTTTCTATGTCTCCTTTGTTACTCAAAGGTTCAATAATAAACAACAAATACTTCACAGTGCAACAAAGCTGTTAACTAGTTGCTTAAATCCCGGAGAGTCTTATGTACTTACACTTAATGTACTTAAATGCTTTTCTGAATAGGGATAGAGTGTTGATCTGAGGCCCGAACACATTGCCTGGGGCCACCAAAGGTATTAGATTGAGCACCAGAATTAGAACTTGTGTTCCCCATTCCCAAGCACATATGCAGGTTGCTAAACTTCTTCAGTTCGTAGTGAAGTGAATTCTGCTAATAGCAATACTCTTTTCACTGCAGTTACAAATCAGAAGAGGATAATCCATATGGAGGAAACAGTTTCATAATTCAATTTAATGCATCAACTCTCTTTACTCCATGAGTAATTTATATTTCTTATGAGAGCAGAGAGAGACAGTTTCACAGATTATTTTTCTTCCTTTCTCTTGATTTTATTGCTGGAAACATGGAAAGGGAGTGCAATTGCTTTTATTTCCCCATACCTGTAACAATGATAATCTTTGATTTAATAAAATTGAAATGGGAATTTTTCCTACCAGCAAAAAGATTTCTTCTCCTCACAGAACCTGAAGACAAGTGGGTGGAAAGTTGTTCATGTAAGTCATGATGTACAGATCACATAATGAAGTACTTGTTTCCTTAAAGCTGTATCCAGTTACTTTCAAGACATTGCTGTTTTAGACTCAATGTTATAGTGTGTCAGGCTCAGTTCACCTCAATAAACTGCAGAGGAAAATAAATCTGCATCATTATAGCCACTGGACTTCAATAAATGCTTCAGAAATCTTACAGAATCTGCCTATCAGCATAGCCGCAGAGACTACATTTCATCTCCATCCCAGCAAGAGAGTGAGTGCATTTATGGCTAATGAAGGCAGAGTTGAATTGTTTAATGCTGATGAAGGATGCTTAAATAACCATCTACTCATCTCCCAGATGGAATCTATAGGTTTACACTATGATGAAGATAGATTACCTATCCAGTAAAGCACTTGCAGGTTTGGGTGTGATGGGGCAAGAAAGAAAAGAAAGGTTAAAAAAAAAAAATGGTAAAGATGAAACAAGATACCTCATATCACATTCATAAAGAAGTGGCTTTTGGATTTTCTATCCAGACTGCAGAATTCTTGTTAATAGCTAGTTGCCAAAACAGATGCCCTGATTAATGAGAACAGATGGATTTCTCCAGAGGGTCTGCAGATTTAGACAGTACTTTCACTAAATGAAATGCTAATCATCTGGCACTGTGCTTCTCTGTGTGGATTAGAAACCAGTAATATTATTTTATTTGTATTTGATGGGATTATAACAATCCCTTTTAGAATTTTCAGATATAAAGTTCTAGTATTTTGCATCACCTCCATCCCACTGGAGCTGTACATAAATAACCCAAATGCATGTGCTGGATTTCACTGCCTGCAAACTCCTTCAGTGGACTATACGTTACTTACAGGCTCTTCTCAAGATCTAGAGGAATATTAGGGCTTTGGATTTTTTAAATGCAGTTTTCCAAGGCAAATGAATCAGTTCATTTTGGTAAAAAAATAAGTTTACATAAAAAAATTTTCACTGTTACATACAGCACAAGGTAGTTTCCTTCAACTTCTTTCACTACATTGTCCAAGTAAAACTGACCTGATTTTTTTTTTTTTTAATAATTTATTCTGTTCTATAGTAGCTGACTCAAATTTCTTTCTTCTTTCATCTGAAAATCTTCTTTAGTACAATGTAATTTTTTTTGTTTTATTTTTCTGATTTGCAGATATGGCTATTTCAAGGCACTATTTACAATTCACACCTGCCTAGCTATAGTGTTCTGCAATCATTTTTGCTTTTGTAAAGACTATAAGCAAATAGCACAGAACAACTCATTCACTTTAGAGCTAATCTGTCTTCTCATTAAAAAAAAAATCTCATTAATCTCAAAAGAAGGGTCCCTAGTTGTTACTTTAAAGAATCTGCATCCACAGTCTAGAAGGTATATAAGCTGCAAATAGATATCACTTTAAAGAGATGTTTTTGTTAAATATAATTCATTTTTGAATCCTAAAATAACTCATTTAAGAACTCTTGAAAAATCTATGCACCAGAGGTGGGTGTAAAAATTAGAAAGCAAGACTAGAAAGTTGACAGTACAATAAAATGGTATAACAAAGATAAAGGAGCTTGCAGTTCTAGCCATCATAGTGACTGACTGCAAAATTTGCCACTGACATTTCTTCAAAAAAAATTTAAAAATCTACACACACACACACACCCCCCCCNCACAACTTTATGAAAATTCCTACGCTCAAGTACTTAATACTGTTGCAGAGAAAGATGAATCAATAATAGCCAAAAGTGACAGTAAATTGGAGGCAGTGGTGTCTGGAGATCTCCTAATAGCATGCATCAGTGCTGCAAACTGTGTCCGCACCTGATAAGTGCCAGCATGGCCAGAGAATTTGTTGTATGATCTCACAGAATAGCCTGGCAAGTGGGTGGCTCTTCCTTTTTGTTCTAATATCACTGCACTATCGGTGATTTTTCAACCTGTTACTTTGCATAACATTTTGTCAGGAGTGTAATATTTGTGGCAGACTGTCTAATTCATGGTACTGCACCAAGGAGTAGATGACAACTTAAAATAACTTAAATTTAACATAGAGTGTCTTCAGTTTCCATGAATTAATTAAAGAAAGGATAGGACACCACTTAGAGCAGACATTTGATGATGACTTCCTTTACAGAATTAATTTTCTAAGCTAGACCTCTTGTCCTTTCTAAATCCATTGCATTGGCAGTCTCTGCTAAGAATAATAATTGCATAATCCAGTCTCTGCTCTTCTCCTTTGTTATGCAGAGCACTGTATGCTATCTTGCCCATACACTATACTGAAATCTAAGTTACATTGACACTATTGCATTCAGTCAAGTATATTTGTACTCTCAAAAAAAGTATCAGATTTGACAGTTCTGGATGCTATGAATTCATACTGATTGACATTAATTATATTTCCTGTCTTTAGTTATTAATCATATCACCTTCTTATTCAATTTTCTCTTTCTATGGTGGTGTGTAGGACTTCAGATCTGATGGAAAAAAAAAATCAGAATAAGGCAATGTGGGATGATGCAGTTCCAACTCAGTAAATAGGCAGAAATACCAAATTCCTGGAGCTAAGGAACTAATATTGCCAAGTAGACAGTGAAACTCCTCTGTTCCCCATCCCTCACAGTAAATTACCAAACAGTCAAAATTCAGTGTCAGCACTTCATTGACACTGGAGTGAACTAATGTACATCAGGATGAAGGTTGGGTTTAAATTTTCAAACAGATTCTAGTGGTAGTGCAGCAAGCTTGCCCACTAGGAAAAAGGATGTGAACTGAGTCCTGTTGCATGTTACTTTGCTTAAATCCGTTGAAATTCGAACCCTTTACTACAGAAGTGAAACGTGAGACCCATTTTGTTACTGGTGCTGAAGACATTGTGCTCCTTTAAGCCTTGTTAAAGGTGATGGGAAGTGACGACATTGTGATAAGCAAGCACTGCAGGTGACAGTGAGAAATGTAAACCACTTCCTTTATCTGATGCACTCAAAAAGCATCGGGAAATGGATTTTGTATTTGAGCTGAATGTGGCCATAAATGCAGCCATCTGTGCTGCTTGTTTTGCTGTCTGTCATTACAAGATGACAATAGATGAGCCCTGACCATATGATATTTATGCTGCATTAACTTCCTGATAGATTCCACATATGTTTCAGGCCAGCAGGGTGAATGCTGTGGATTTTTGCTCTCTCCTCCCCTCCCAAAACAGTATGGAAACATCTTTTCTTGGACTGTGGATGCCAAGCCTGTGTAGTTCTTGGAGCTGGACAGCATCATCACACTGAGGCAGCTGACTTCCCTCCATGGACAACAGGTATTCATACAAAGGGAGCTCTCCACAAAGCTCATGCTGAGTGATTGAGTAGCCTTGGGGATCTCTCCCACTTCAAATGCTTCAGGAGAGAATTTCACCTCCCCTGAATTTACAGAATTATTTTGTAAGGAGTTTGTACGTTATGAAATTTTCCATAAAAGTGCCAAGGGAAAAACATTTCTGAAAGTAGAAATAAAACTGCTGGAAAGCAAGAGGAAGCTTTAAGTTATCAGCTTTCTGTGGGTTTTGTTTTTGCTTTTTCTGGCACTGTTAAGATTACTCTGTCAAATGGTCACCTTGTAGTAAACAGCTTCTTTGTGAAACTACCGCAGCAGTTAAAGGGAAACCTTTGAATTCCCACATGAAACTAAAAAGTACTCTACAAGATCTGACTTATTCTAACATAACCTGCATTGGCTTCCTTCCATGTACAGTTTGTATCAAGTTAAGATAGCTGAATCATTGAAGAAAAATGTTAGAGTATAAATTACATAGGTCTCACACTGTATCAGACTGAGTACAAGATTCAGTTCTTTGGTTTTGGTCACGCTCCAGCAGCTCTTGACACTGGTGGAAATAATGCTGTGATACAGCTACAAATCCAGCTCAGTTCCTGACAGAAATACAGTGAAAGAGAACCAGTTCATATAACTAGATAATAATGAATGCAAACCCTATCTTTAAACATTTCCATGATCATATTTATGAGACAACTGCAGACCCAATTTGTACAATTTACAGGGAGAAAAACATTTTTATTTTCATTTTGCAAATTCAACCTGGGATTAGAGACCCAGGTGGTTTTTTTCCAGCTCATGTATTAGCATGGAAAAAAATTTACAAATATACAGCAGCTATAGCTTGGCTAACAAGTCTGTAAATAATGCATAAGGCAGAATTTGAACCTAGTTCTCATTCTCAAAAAATGTAATTGGCTCCCTGGGGCAAACTGTCAAGAAAGGAAACAGATATGACTCCAGATTGAGGTGGCCTAAAAGCAGTTTCGCATCATAGGAAATATAAACCTTGGCCCTCGGAGTTACTTTATTTGTGCTTCTTGAAGGCAGGATTTTACACAATTTGTGAGTGTACAACAAATATTTATTGTTTAACAGACAAGGTAAATTGCTAGGACTATCATACTACTAACTCAAACATTTGCAAGCTTACTCTCACCTTGTTACTACAGGCACTACAGACAAGTCTTCAATAGACATATAAACTTTAAGGAGACCTCAGGGGAGAACTTTGTTACTTGGAACTGTCTGATCCTTATTTTTGCCAAGCTTCTATTTTCAAACAGCTTGGGTTTGATTTTCTTTTCTCCTCGGTTCTCTACACCTTTTTCTGTCAGCATTCCTTACTCAGCTTTGAGTTAGTGAGTATTCCCAAAGCAGCCCTTGATTTTACATTTTTTAATCTTTAGAGTATCTTGCTTTATGGGCTTTTCCATTTACAGGTTGACAATGTTTTTGACATCAAAACTGAGCCAAAGCCTTGTAACTAAACATCACAAAACTGGATCCTTGCTCAGCAACTAGAATGGATTGTTTCTCTGTGCTTCCAAGGGGAACAGTTTGACTTTTTGCCTCAATCCAGGATAAGGACATTTTAGTTGGGAACTAAAGACAATCTGATGTTTCACATTGTTGATTTTTAATCTGATCTGGGAGGAAGGAATACTGTAGTCTAAAGACAAATGAGGTTAGCATGGGCTGGAGTAGGATTCACTGCTGAGAAAAGGTTGCAGAATCTGCTTTGTAATTCTTATTTTTATCTTCCAGCTTCTGCTTCTGTAAAAATAACAAAAATCTTTGGTACAGAGAGATAGGCATGAGCTGTTGAGTACAGTTTCAGTTCAGGAAACTGGATTTATTACAAACGGCGGAAGACTTTATTCAGTCGTCTTCACAATGAGGTTAAACTGTTTCTGAAAGCAGGAATCAGTTTCATTATTACTGGCTGAGAGATGATGCCAAATTATCATTGAAATTGAGATGACTGATGAAGCAGGAGCTGATGCAGAGGGACAATGCTGTGTTTTAATCAGAGGAGCCAAAGGAAAGCTTACTACCCTCATGAGCACAGTGCTGCTGCAGGGCAGGCTGGCTGTCATTAGCTTTCCCTTCCAGACAAGGCCTGGGTAACAGTCTTGCCCATGCTTTGTTCTCTTCCCCGATGGGTGGCAGACTGCACTCTGTAAGAGTTGGAGGAGAAGCCTACTTCTCCTTGGCAGTTTCATCCTCACAAACTGGCACTAAAAAAGAGCTGGGTATCAATGGTTTGTTACAGCTGAATGATCCTTTTCAGATCCAGGCACCAAATGTTTGTGTTTTTCCAAATGCAGACACTCTTTCTAGCCTTTTTTTGCTAGCTGGCATCTGTGTCATGCCCAGAAGCTCTCCAGCTTTGATGACTGCCTGGATTAAGCTGCTTATTCTTTATTCTGATCTCTTCAGCCAGTCCTTGTGGGGAATGTGTGTGTGTGCTGTTCTAGCTGGTATTTATGGAGGTCTAAGGGAGGAAAGGAAGAGTTAATAGAGTCCTTTTAATCTTTGTTAGTCAAGCAGTGTTTTTTCAGAGCTTTATATTCTGAAAATCCATGCAACAGCCCAGAAAGGAAAAATCCCTTTTGCTATATTCTACAGAGCAGACCTCATATAGTAAGGGAAACTGGGATCACCATCACTCAAAGATTATTTGCATTGCAGACCCTCTTGAGGGTTCCTTGTCTTGAACTGACAGGTATAAACAGATATGAGTTTTAATAAGCTGTTTTTATCAGTCACGTTAACACATTCAGAAATCACATTGAGAACCTTTGAAGCTGTAAACTATACAACAGTGGGAGCCTTAAGTGCAAAGATTGTGATACCAGTAAAGTTAGACAACTTAAGATCAGACTTGCACTCCCCTTTGTGAAGTAAACACGGTATTTCCAACTGTACCTAAATTCCTGACAAGGCAGATACAATCATATGAGAAGAGTAGTACCACACTCCCAGTCTTGAGAACAGTAATATGTGTTGCAATGTCTGGAATATGTTACATTCTTAGTCTGCACCAGTAAAATGTAATAATCATGATTAGTCCCATTCTGAATAATCATGAATAGGGTAGATAATAAATAAAGAAATTTCTTCTCTTTAGACTCATTCTGATCATACCATGTTTGCATTTGCATTATTCCTTCTTTCAAGACAGAGGGTTATGACTAAGTATGGATGCATACCTGTAAGAGATCTGGATCTCTTCTGAATA
The DNA here is from genome assembly GCA_013399075.1 of Chloroceryle aenea. Taxonomy (NCBI): domain Eukaryota; kingdom Metazoa; phylum Chordata; class Aves; order Coraciiformes; family Cerylidae; genus Chloroceryle; species Chloroceryle aenea. Next base: position 404,560 of record VWZY01012424.1, read on the forward strand.
GAGTCTCATTGATATCAACAGGTTAATGCATCTCTGGAATCTTCCTCTATGATCACTGAAATTAACAGTCCTTTGGCATAATACCTCTTCTGCTGTGTTTCTAACATTTACTCCGATTTTCCTGTCATAACCACATAAACCCTCCAATCAAATTCTCTGGTGCTACAGTTTAGGCTTAAAATCAGGTACCCCTCTTCCAATCTTATCTGAATAGTATGGCTCTGTATGGAAAATAAACCAAGAAAAAAATATGATAATTACAAAGTCTACAGTGCAGTATTTATTGAAGATGACACAGGCAGTGTATTAAAAGCCTGATATTTCTTTAAGTGATTTGTCTTTTCATTTGATGACATCATAAACACAGTAGGCTAGATTTTCTGCCAGGGTGGAGTGAAACTGCACCCATTTATAGCAGCAGAGAGTTTTGCCCAGCATTTTTAAAGCTCCACAGCAGCATATAATTTATGGGCTTTTCTATAACAATGTTCACTGTTACACAGTACGTCTGAAACCAAACAAACCTTTGTGAGACAGATGGTTCTTATTACTGGAATGAGAATAATTTCATAAAAACAAAATCACATCCATAATTTTCCCCAAAATGGGTAGTGGTGTTATTTGGGGATTTTTGGTTAAGGAAGAAAAAAGAGGCACGTGAGGAATGAGGGAAGTTTAGGCCACATTCTCAAGCTGTTCTCTCTATTCTGAAGATATAAGCTGGGACCTATAGAAAATCTGTCCTCATATAACCTAAATACTAGCCTATCTAAAGGTCAGGTTTAGAGGTTCAAATTATTTAGAAAGTCTTATTTTAAAAACTACTTCCTTGTCTTTCTGTAGAGAAAGCAGGTACTGATCAATATCCAACTGAGCATAGGAACCTGCAGGTCTTCTCTGTGTGCCTCAGGATTTGCTGGCTTTCATGTCTATCTTCCAAAGTACTAATGTATCAGGACATTTCAAGGCTTGTCTTTGCTGCTAGCATCTCAATGGTACAGCTAACCTCAAAATTAAAAAGCAGTCTCAACTGAGGAGATCACAATTTGGACTGGGTAGGGGTAGGCAGAGATCATAGACCAGTGCAGAATGGCACTTGGCAGGAAAATCCACTGCTCCAGTAAGTTTTTGCTTCAGTTCAAAACTGAAGTAAAATAGCTTTGGGAAAAACAAACAAACAAACCAACCAAACACACACACTCCCCGAAAAAAAAAACAAAACAAAACACAGAAGTGCAATTGTATTAATTTTAAACTAAAAAAAAATCTCAGTTCCAGCATGATGTTATTTAAAATGATAGATATCAAGAAGTAATTTAGGACATTATGCAAAATTCCTTTTCCAACAGGAGAAGCATTCTGGTGCCCTGAGTTCATCCCTTCAAAGTTCACAGTGGTACAGATGGGAGGAGGGATCAATTACTTCCCATGGTATTGTCATAGCAATGGAAAACTCAAAGTTTACATCTTTTGTAGAGGTGGAGGCCCTAGAAGCCATGTATAGATTTTAAATTTTTTTTTCTTAGAGAAGTGTTTATGCTTTTGAAGGATTCAACTACTACTGCAGAGCCTGGAGGATTAAATCCAGCTCTCAAAATAACCTCGCTAATTCTGTGAAGGATATATGTTTCATATCTTATCATATCTGAACATCCTGACTCTCCCAAAGGTGGGCATGATTTGCTTAAGATAAGCATCTCATGCCTAGTTCATTTGGAACTATGGATTCCACAAAAAGAGAAGGAGATGAAGAAATATCAAGAGAGCTAAAGGTCTTTTGTAAGTCAGCTTCTTAAAATGAGTAACAAAGGAACTTTCCTCTAGGATGTGCAGCTCATAGGTGGTGCGTGGTACTAGAAAGTATACTTTTTGTTCAGATTACTTGAATGATAGACACTCCATTCCTCCTTTAACATCTTTGTCAGCAGCATAGACAGTGGCACTGACTGTACCCTCAGCAAGTTTGCGGACACCAATCTGTGTGGAGTGGCTGACATGCTGGAAAGGATGCCATGGGTTAAAAATAGTTTTTCTCACACTAAAGTGATTTAGGAATTCAGGCCCAACTGAAGAATCACTTCATAAAGATATTTCTTATTTCTTTAGATAATGAAAAAATCTTGAATATGAAAGCTATTGCTAGTGAAGCCAGAAGAGTTAGTAGGACAGATTCCAAGATGGTGGGACTTAACAGACAAGTGAGTATTGTTATACAAGAAGCTAGATGAAAATTCTGCAGGTGAGCTGTCTTTGTTGCTGAAGTATCCAGATGTCTCTCTTATTTTCATATTTGTAAAAACAGTGGCTAATGGGAGAAAAGAGACTTTTTCAAAAACTATCAAACATTGAAGTAATGCTGTGGGAGTTAGTCTATCATTAGCTCAGAGAACATCACTCTGACAACCTGGTTATATTTAGTTTTACCTTGATAATCTAGTTTTATGGTTTTGATCTGGAGAATCTTTACTCATTCTGTCATTTTTTTATTTTCATTTATTTATTACTTCTAATCAACAAGATGACTTCTGAAAGCATCTTCTACTTCAAATGCAGCTGCAGGACTTTCAGAATTCAGTTACTCAGATGTTTGGTCAGGGTAAGAAGGCTAACTTCATGCTCTTGTGAGAACTCAACCAGTTTCATGACATCCTCATGGCTTCATTTTCATGTGTGGTCTGCTTGACCAGACCCTGTGATAAAGCATGCAAGAAAGGAGGCACCTTGTGTTTTTCCTTTCTCTCAGTGAACTCAGGAGTGGCAGGAGCCCAGGTTGTGTTTAGCTAATAGCTTATTGTAGTTTGATTTTCTGTTTTCTTCGCTCCTTCCACAAAGATTCCTATGTTCTAACAGGGGATCCCAACTTCAGAAGGTAGATCCACATCTTGAAATACCCAAAGATTGACTGTGTTTTAATTTAACAGTTAGAGAATCATAGAATCATTTAGGTTAGAAAAGACCTTGAAGATGTTGTGGGGTTATATCTAGCCAAGATGTGGTAAAGAACAGGATATGTTCTTCTCCTGAACAGCTAAGTAGTGAGAGAGATATAGAAGACAAACTTTTACAATAAGAGTAATTAGAAATTTGTTTGAGGTGGCAGGACAGGAGCCCTAGTGTCAGAAAGGACACAGCTGCTGATAGCCTAAGGGTGAAGGATAGTCTATGAATGAAGATGTAATTGATTATACTTATCAGTCTGATTAACATGATCACAACACATGTAATCTTAACGTGTACTTGACTGGAAGACAGAAATATAGTTGGTGCATGTCAGGTTCCTTTCTGTTAATGCTTCTATTTCTGTTACAAAAACTAAATAGAAACTTCTCTGAATTTTTATGTTAAACATTGTTAAATTTCCTCTGAAATGAATTATCATCCAGTCCATCTCTAAAATACACACACACTGAAAACTTTAGGAAATCATAAGATAGAGCTGAAAAAATTGTAGCAGCCTTCAAACAGTTTCTTTAAACTCCAGCTTCCTAGTGATTTTAAATTGACTCCTAACTTTATATAATTAATTTATACCCCATCCTCAGACACTCATTAATAAACACTCCCTTGACTTTAGTTTTGGACAAAACACTTCTATGCCTTCTTATGATTTTCTTCCTATGAGTAATAAGTGATGCACTTTATTTTCTGCAGTATTAAAATGGATGATTCAGTGAAACATGAAAAATTCCTACTTTTCATTTAATGGTCATATTTTATTATAATCAATTGTTTTTATTGTTATTCATTGCATACCTTACTTTTGAGTCATGTTTGCTCAATGAGGTGCCCTGTTTTCCACAAAAGGGACAGTTTGCTTTTTGGATGTCTTAATATATTCCTATGAACATTGTTAAAATTAACCTTAGTCTAAGTGATTGGTTTTGAAAATGGCTTGACCATGTGGCTATGTTTACATGTATGCTTTCTATTTATAGTTGGATTACAAGTGTGGAACAAGTGGGCATAACTAAGTAGTTTCCATATATCAGTCATTCCCAACACTTTTTGTGCTCTCCCAGGGACAGCAGCCCAAGTCTGAGGAAGAACTCATTGGGATAGTCTGTGATTAAACAGAAGACACCTTTTTCAAAGACAAAGAAGGTATTCATTTATACATCTTAGCACACCAACGGTCTAACCTTTTCATCTTTGTAATTATTGTGGGTGTTACAGAGCAGAATTGTTTCCTTAATGAACACTCCCTTACTGACAAATGTGCCATTCTTCTTGCCTTTGACTCTGCTTTTTCTGCCATTTATAGAGCAGTCCCACGCTCCCACTGCTTTGTGTGAGAAGTCATGTATTCTCTCCAGAGGCTGAAGTATCAGCTAAGCCTTTACTAAATCGCATTCAAAATTTTAACCTGGACTGATAGCCATTTACCATTTATCTAGAGCTGCTATTAGGCTGCTGAGGTACTTAGTCTGTTGGGGTATTACTTGCAGAGTGCAGTCAAAAGACTAACACAAGGTCTGGACACAGCTTAGCCCAGGTCTGATCACCCCTACTACAAAGCCATTTTACGTTATCATATACTTTGCTTTATTTGGTTGTGCCACTGTAATTTCTTTGGTCATGATACACAGCTCTCTTACCTGTAGTAAATTCTGTAATGTTCTGTAGTATTACTTGCTGGGAAAT